>WEIU01008869.1:30174-51859 GCA_013389925.1 Aegithalos caudatus
AAAAAAAAAACCCCCCCCCAAAAGAAAAAAAAAAAAAAAAAAAAAAAAAAAAAGGAAGAACTGCATGCCTGGCAGAAAGTTCCAAAACCACCCACCCAGCTGCCCCTCCTCTCTGCCAGCTAAACACAGCTGCCAAAGAGAGACCTGGTGCTGCTCAGCACAAAACAGCAGTACACCCATTGTCTACAAACCACAGCCGGGATGTTTATGGATAAAACTCTGTCCCTTCTGGGGGCTGGAGGGCCCCTTGCCCCATTCCAGATAGTGGGACTTGCACCGTGTGCTCAGCAATGGGAAAAAGCCATCACAACTATCTCAAGACAGTGGCACTAGGAAAAGTGGGGGAAAAAAGAAAAAAAAAATTTATCCACTTCCCCTTGCCTCTACAATCTTCAAATTTTTTTTTNTTTTTTTTACCATTCTACCATGGGCAGTACCCAATAAAAGTTTTACCAAGTCTGTAACCAGCTGCTCCAAAGCAGAGTTTGCCTTTGCAAAGGGACCCTGTTAGCAATGCCACAGTGTCGTTCCATCATGGAGCAGCTCGTGTTTTTGGAGACAGATTACTCAATTGGCTGGCTAAAAATAAACCGTATTTTTTTTCTCATCTGGGTTCCCATCCATAATGGGGAAAAGCCTGCTTCTTGCTTTAAAAAATGTTTAACGAAATCCAAAACTACAGATTTTGTTCACTTTTACATTTTCCATTTGGAGAAGCACAAAGCTAAGAAAAATGATAATGCAGTCCTCCCCTCCGCAAACAAGCTCTGCTTCAATTTTGCACTTTTTTTGCTCTTAAAGCCACTTGAATGGAATACCAGGGAGCAGCTAGGGACTGGAACTTTCCAGGGTCAAGTGATCACCCAGAGCATAGCGTTGGCTCCTGCAGTAGTGAGGCCTCTGGTATTACTTCTGCAGTGACAATTTTTGGATTAAATTGGAAATTTAATTTCTTTCATCTCTCCACCTCCTTTGTATCAATATCCTTTTGTCCTAGAACCTACTTACCTGCTTCATTTTAAAATAGACATAGATATTGCCCCTCCTTTATGGAAGATTTATGAGCTCTGTAGGTATGCTTTTACAAATATTAATATTATATAAGATGATGGGCTTATTCAACTGCCACAGGCAAAGGAAAGACTCAGTCAGCAAGTTTTCTTCCTGATGATTTTAAGGGTCTAGGTTGGCATTTACAAGAAGACAAACTAGTTCAGGATAATAAGGAGAGGATAAACAGGATAAACAGCAAAACAGAAATCAGGATAAGCAGGAAAATTATACTCAAGCTGGCTCCACTATTCTGCCTGCTTTTGTAGTATTTAAATGACCATCTATCTAAAGCTTAGGCCCAAACAATCAGGATGTTTTTTCTCCTGGAGCAAAGCAGCCTTAATCCTGTAGAGGTCATAACATTCCCTTTGCTCAGGGATGGAGATCGTTATCCTCCCCGTACCCAGCCCGTTGTCAAGCTGAGAGAGGAGCAGAGCTTTACCATGGTCCCTGGCTCCTTGGTAGATTCGTGGACCGGACCCTGAGCTTTGCACCACTATTCCAGACTGTCTCCATACCCATCCCATCAAAGCTGAATGAAGAAACTGGGGTTAAATCGAGGACTCTGCTGGCAGGGGTATAAGCGGCACCCCCAGTGCTCCGCCTGAGCGTGCTGGTGGGCGATACCCATGGGCTCTTCTCCCTGGCCTGTGTAATGGCCACCAACATTTCTCCAGGCAGCTCTTTGCAGCCAGTGACCAACGCACCTCCAGAAACAATCCAGATGTGCAACGTGCACTGCGAGGATCCTAGGATGTCCCAATTTCCAAATCTTTGGGGCAGTCCAAGGCTTAAGCAGAAGCAAGTTGTTTTCCATTGAAAAGATCCCTGTTGTTAACAGTGTTTGAAAAGCCTTTCCAAACTGCACCTTTTCTCATTCATCAAGTGACAAGTTA
This sequence comes from Aegithalos caudatus, assembly GCA_013389925.1. NCBI lineage: Eukaryota > Metazoa > Chordata > Aves > Passeriformes > Aegithalidae > Aegithalos > Aegithalos caudatus. The sequence goes on from WEIU01008869.1 coordinate 32,124, forward strand.
GTTTTATTAATTTAAAAAGGGTGCCGCCATGGCTGGGAGCTTAAACCTTTACCCTGACCTGAAACTGGCCCTTGGTTCTCTGGCAAGGGGCACCCTGGTCCCTACCCACCATGCCTCATGCCCTGGGCTGCAGCAGGAGCACAAACCACCCCACCACTCTTCTCCACGGCTCATCTCCTGCCTTCCACGCTGGATAACCACACAGAAACAGGCTTCGTTTTGGTGAAGTTGCCCAGGGGTAAGAGGATTTTGAAAGCTCCCTTTCCTGCTGGAAGTCCCATTAGACCCTGCAGCCGTGCTTCACGCACACCAGGGAAGAAAATCTAAACATACTGTTCAACAGAATTAATGACCCAGATTAGTAAAATAAAACAACAACTCAAACATCTGGAACTAATTTCCGAATTACACTTTGCTTTATCTCTGCAGCTACTATTAAAGAGGGTAGAAGCATTTAAAATAATAATAATAATTTTAAAAAATCCCCAACACCACAAGCTAGATTAAAGGAAATTGCTTTGAGCTGTTTGAGATTTTATTCCAAGTTATCGAAGGTTTACAGTATTACAATTTTTACAGTCATTTTCCTGAGATCAAAAGACCCCAGGAACAACACCCGTTAATTAGAGCAACACATACGGTGCTGTAATACTCAGAGGAACATGTTCCTGCAACGGAACAGCCTCCAGGCCCCACAGAGCCAGCACTTCCCCCTTCCAAAGGTTGCCACGCACCTCTTTAAGTAGCTATCGCATGCACACAATCAGCTGATTAATTAGTTAGAAGAAAACTGCAGTTCAGATTACAACCGGGATTTTGGCTGATGCCACTGCTGAACTGTGGGACCAGTTTCATTAGCTGCCATCAGAGGAGTTGCTTGAATCCAAACAACTCTTTAATTCGAGCAAACGTTGTGCACAGAATCCAGGGTGGAAGTTAATGCAGCCGCTAATGACTTCCTCTCCCTAACCCTTGCTTTCCATTGGTGGAACAGCCAGCAACTGGTTGCTAACTTGGCTGCCTGTGGGTGCTGTCACACATGGCCAGGTCTAGAATGTAACTTAATGCTCATTTGAACACTCTCCTGGGTGTCAGGGGGAGGATGTCCTTTGCCTGGCAACGTGGGCACAGAAGAGTGCTGTGGTGATCTGGAGACAAGCTTCATCCACCATGCAAGAGATGTTACGCAAGGTGTAAGCATCTCTTTGGTTGGATGGATACCCAGAGCCTTCCCAGAAACACAGACTCAACCAAGAAGCAAAAGGAAATTCTCTGCAGACCACAGAAACAGCCTTATCAAACCCTTTGAACATCAAAGAACCAGTTCCCACCCATAGAAGGCAGCAGAGCAGTGCAGGACAGCACAGTGTTTACTACAGATGGCTTAGATTTCTTTTCAGAGTGCCAAAGAGTGACAAAACATATAAACAAGATACAGTTTGTTCTGCATTTTCAACATAAGTGTGTATTTTTTCTTGGTGGAGAATTAATACACCAGGGCTTTAGGGAGTCCTTAAATCACTGGATGTTTCCCAGCACATCCCAAAAATTTCCACTTGAAGTCAATGAACAATGCAAAACAAAAAAAAACCCCGTGTGCAACTGAAATTCCACACGGACATCAAAAAAACAGTTTCAACAGTAACAGTTGTCTGTTTCTACATCAGTCCTAGTTTTGCACTATGCTGCCTGTCATGGTGAAGCATCTTTTGTCAACATTGAGTTATCTAGGAAGGAAAAGAAGAAATGCCTGGTGTACAATGGTCTCTTAAACTCTAATTGTAAGTCAGATAAATGACTGAATTAGCATCCTTTTATCTTGCTACAGAAACAGCTCTAAACCACATAATTCATGTCTGGGTTTATGAAAATAGCCCCGCTACACTGTGCGGGTGCAGTTGGAGGCTGCCTGTGGCAGGCACAGGAGGCTCTCACCTGGCAACGACACGCCTAAGTGACAGATGCCTGTGGTCAGAGCCCGTGCCAAACAGCAACCTTAGGACCTTGGCTCTCCCCAAGCACCCTCAGCAGCACTTACCACCTGCCAGAACTTGCAGGGAAAATAAAACCACAATGAGTTCTAGTCCTCTGGTGGGCAAAGAGGCCAGTAACATCACTGGAGGGGAGCTAAACAACCCCTGGTGCTCTATTCCATAGAGAAGCACAGTAAGTAACTACCATCACAACATACGGCTCATAAATACCGGCATCAGTTTGGACGTACTTTCAAACACACTTTAGAGCGCGTGTGCTGTTGGTACATAGGCTGTGCCTGGCTTTGCATCCTTTAGTGTGGTAGCTGTTGGATTAATTCAAAGGCTTGCTCCAGCTCCATTTACACAGGATGAACTATGAGTATGGTATTGTTTGACAAATCTAAGTAGGATGGACAGAGGTTAAGCAGAGTAGAGGAAAACTCAACTCCAGTGTTAAGAGACAGAGCAACAAGAATCTGCAAGACCTGTTAGTCACCGCTCTTGAAGCAGCCACAGATGATGATCTGTGGTGTTCACAGCTCACACAAAACCCCAGGCCAGACAGTTCTGGATGCTGACTCCTTCCGTGCTGGAGACCAGCAGCCAGCATGTGCCCAGACCCGGGAAATCCTTCCCCCTGGCATGCCCCCTTCTCTACCAGCACCACCCACTGTTGTGCTCTGTGCAGGTATGACAGGATCAAATCTAATCTGCTGTGACAAGGCTAAATTACATGTTACCAGATCCAGTTCTGACAGCATCTGTAAGCTCGGAACTTCTCTCCCCATGTGCTCAGCTGCAATCCACGTGCAGCCAGGGAAGAGGTTTCCCTGCCTGACACAGCACAATAAATCACAGTGAGTGATTGCCTCATCCATGAAATAACATCCTCTCTGTATGCCGAAAAGAGGGACTACCTGCGTTCTCCTGGAGAATTTTATACAAGGGTCATCAGAGTCCAAAGCTGCCCCGGGGCTGCTGTGCACAGAGCCAGCTGGACAGTGCTCTTTGGGAAACATCTGCTGGAGATGGACTGAGGGAACAGAATGTGCCTTGACCTTCCTTTCCCCATGCTCCTCCACCCTGCCTCATCCATACAGCAGGGAGGGCAAGTGCTGTGGCCCATGTCCAAGGGAATTCCAGCATCAGGAGGCTCCCTGAGCCCTCTCAATCACTAGGGTGAGGACCCCTGCCCTGCACACAGTGGGGAGGCTCTGTCAGCATACGGACATTTGAACTTTTACTTAAAATCTCCATGTATCTGACACAGAGGTATTGCCATCACCCAAAAAGACTGCGCAGAGAACTTCCAAACTCCTATCTTCCTGCTGGATTGAGACCAAGATGAGCAAGAGAATGATGTATTATTTTAAAAGTACAAACTGCGCTTTACCAAAATGACAATACACGTGGAGTTTCTCCTAAGGGGTGACACCATAGCTTCTGATTTTGCATAATGAGTTTAATGAGCCTGCCCATCTCACCAGACCTGAACAGCACATGGCTCATGGTATGCAGGGAAAGTGTTGCACTTTCCCTACAATTTAATCTATACTCTCTCCCAGTCTCATAGAGATGAGTTCCTACTCCTTTGGTTTCAGTCATTAAACAAAGCACATCTGGCAGCAAACTGAACAGACCACTATACATCAAAACAAATCCTTGCTAATTCCATTTACCACATCCTTTGTTAGGAGAGCGTCTTCTCCGGGTTAGACTCCAGACTTGTCTCCCTGCAATATGACCAGGAACACCTGCAGAGTTTGCCTTGGCCCGTTCGTGTCCTTGTTCAGAGCTCTCCATCTCCATCACAGCCTTCAGAATTGAACCTCCAGCATGGCTTAACTGAATCCCCATTTACAGCAGCCAACAACATTTTACCTCGATGAATCAGCTCAGCTGCACATCTTTCTTTCCCTCATTAGTTTGTAGATCAGTGCCTTCCTTTCTTCCCCTCATACCATCACACTTCCCTTCAGCCAGCTAAGATAACCTCAGGATACAGGCTGCCTGTTTAAATTTGCTTGCAGCATGGCTCAATATATCTTTCGAGAGATTGTAGAAATTCTCCAGTCCTCTGCAAACCGGGAATTCAAATGCTGTTATCACTAAGCTCAGGGCCAGGGCTGGTCCAAGGACCGGTAACAGCAGGTACTGTCCCTGTATTTACCTCGGGCTTTTAGCTCAGAACTGCATTTTCCCACTTCACTTTTAACCATGAAAATATTGTGATCTTAAGAAATCCATAAATCAGAAGCTGTGCCTGGGTGTGAAATAAAACATCCATTCAGGAGAGAATTAAGCTCTGCTTATGTCTCCTGTCCCCAGATCTATGTGACTACAGGAACAACACAGTTTCTGGTTGGCTTTGTTGCTTTCCGCAGTCTCTTTAAAGCAGTGACATTACAATGAGCTTTTCTTGTTGACAGGTTCTTTCTATTAGCTGTACAAGTGTCTCTAACAATTATTGACGCTGTGGGCAACTGGTGAACCAAACAAAAAGGAGCCCTGTGGCTTCACAAGCAAGGCTATTAAACCAGAGGAAGCAATAATATCACAATTCTCAGGCGACCTGCTCTCAGGTGAAAGTACCAGTAACTCTGCAGGAGTACTTCAGGAGCACCCCACAGGCTGCACGAGCTGGAAGAAATTACTCACGGACAGAAATAAGAGCCCTGCATCACCACAGCATCTTGGACAATTTTCAAAACGTTACCAAAAAATCCTTTAATTGTTAAAACAAAGTAACTAAAATTAATAATTTAACCCATTATGACCAGTCCAGAGCATTTTCCTGTGGCTACCAGACAATTCTGCTTGCAGTGAGATCCGGCATTGATCATAACCTGGGACCAAAGCAGCTTTGCCAAAAACAATCGTAACTGAGCGGAGACCAAACAAATCCTCAGATTACACTCCTCCCCAGAGGAATTCAAATTATACAGTGCCTGACCTTGGCAAATGAGCTGAAACATTCAATACAGAACTTGCTTTTACTAGCACTTCCCTCATCCCAACTGCCAATTTAAGGAATAATAAATCTGCCCATCTGTAAACAGTGTTATTTCATTAGGTATTACAAGTCATGACAAAGTATGCAGCACCAGTCATGTATGTACCAGACCACCATAGCTGGGCAAATTGCAACAGCCACTCCCACACAAGAGTTAGAGCCAAGGACACGGATCCCAGCCCCTCTCTCCTCACCAAGGACCTGGGAATTCCACCAGTCATGTCTCTGTTCTGGCAGCCTGCTAAAAGGATGCCATCTGACTGCCTCAGCACTGCTGGTCTCCAAACCCATCCCTAGCTTCGTTTGACTTTTGTATCATAACCCCTACAGCACAAACAGTAAAGGAAGATGAATGTTTTTATTTTGCTGAATCTTTGCTGCGAGTACATTTCCCCTCCGTAAGAGCTGTGTGTGTTGGTGGTGACGGCAGGATGAGGCAGATGGCTGTAGTTATGGCAAGCCACTACTCTCTGCTTGCGAGATGTATGCAAAAATTCAGACCGTGGTCCCTTCCCAAGATCCATTCCGGCAGGAACAATTCTAGACTATCTTTTGATACCAATCAAACCCATTAAATGGAGAGAACTCACATTCCTACATACGCAGAATACAAAATGCAGAGAAACTCCTGGAAGAGAGCATCCTGTACAGCAGAGCAGAAATCCATTTGGTAAATTGGATACTTAATCACACCAGGTTTATTTTGCCCTTTTTTTTTTTTTTNATATATTTTTACTTCTACAGCTTCATGACACAAGGTCTGACAACACGTTTGATTGAAAATGTCAAAGTGGCCATCTGTATCACGTCACAAGCAGACTCCTTCTCCTTGCGACACCAGGAACAGCTCTTCGTCAGGACCAGAGACATGCCCATGCATGTTGAGTGGGCTGTTGCTCTCTTTGGCTATATCTATCAAGTACCAACTACATGGGAGACAACTGTCCAGACCTGCTCTCTCCTGCCCTAAATACCACAAGAACCATCTCATCTCCTACTAAACCTTGTTCAGAAATGCAATCAGCATCACCCTGCCACTGTAGAGTGGCCAGACAATCTCTGGGGCTCTGTACCCAAGGAAGGCACCTGTGGGGCCACAATCCCTCCACATAATTCCTCACCACTCGCAGAAAATCTGTCCCACAGGAGCAGGGCATTGCATTTTCCATTACAGGTACGGGATGCCCCAGAGTAGCGTTTAAGGAGGTTTTTGATCCAGCTTCTTTCAACAGCCACTGCCCATCAACTACACGCCTGCAAGGAGAGCTGCCTATCCTGAGAAAATTACTCAGAGTCTAGCGTCCTGCAGTTCAGTGTCTGAGCTCTACATCACATCAAGGAAATAGACAAGGAGAAAAGATTTACTGCTTCTCATAAGGGGATGTCCAAAACGCTTAGTGCACCCTCAGAAGGCTCTGAGCACCTTGACTCCTGAAACAGGAACATACTAATGAAGGGATATGATAGAAACAGCTTACTGAGCAAATTGAAGACTTTGTCTTTCCGGCTTGTCATATGAGGTCCCACTCTCCAAGCCCAGAAATCGGGGAAAAGGGGGCAGACAGGACCACTGTCCCCAAGACACCAGCCAGGGCCCTACTCAGGGCAGATCTGCAGCATCTTTAGCAACAGCAACAGCCAAACTTGGACAGGGGGAGGATTCAGGGGCTGCTACTCAGCCTAATAAGTTAGTTGAGATGCTGAAGCAGCTACACAAAGAAGATACAGTTATGTATCATTTTAATTATGCATATAATGGCTTTATCTTTTTGTTACCTTATTTCATTATTGAAAACCTTTTCTCACGTACACATTTTAATTCTCAAATCCAGTCACCAACAGCACAATTTATAAATAATTTAATGCACAACAAGGCACCAATTCTTCTAAAAGCAGCAGTCTTGGAATGAGGCCACTGAAAACTCTCTCCACATCTGATACTTTAATGTCAAACCACCAGTATTGCACCCAGAGGGTAGCAACATACAGCTCCTCCAAGCTGTACAGGCTCATTTAGAAGCTCCAGCTGAAGAGCTTGTGCAAGAAAAACATCTCTTGGTGATCATCAAAATACAAGAGAAGCCTTTGGCATGCACCAAGGCAAGGAGAACCTGCCACTGAGTTTTTATCACCAGCTTGTGAGCTGCACAGAGAAAAAGGAAGGAAACCTCGAGCTGCAGTCCTCTCTGCCCTGGAGACCCATAACCAGACCCTATCAAAGCTCCCCAGCACCACAACATTGTACTTAGGATAGAGAAGTTGTTACAGCACATCAAACGACACCAAACAAAGAAGAAGTTCTTGAGCGCTGAGAGCAACTGCTGAGTACCAGCATCCCTGCAAAATAAACCCAGGGGAGCTGAAGCAGGACTCTCACCTCCCAGCTGTTCCTGGAGGAAACACTTCTAGTTATCCTCACCCACAATTAGTGTTTGCTTAACAGACAAATTTTTCTCATTATGTTGGCTAGCTTTGCTAATCACACAAGATATGAAGCACACCACCTTATTTTTTCATGTATCTGCCTCCATTTTTTTCTTTCCAATAGAATGAAATTAAAAACAAATTCATCCATACAGCCTCTAGCCCAGTGGAAGTCAGACTTTCACCATGCAGCCAGGCTTTTACATTTGACTTTTTCATTGCATTTATTCCCCCCAGTGAAGCTGTATTAAAAATGTAACGGTTAAAAACAACAGATACCTGGAGATGGAAGACTTTGCTCTGTTTTGTTGGGTTATTTTCCTCTCTCTTGGTCCTGCTACAGTGAGCATTTGTGTCTAAAGCCCAGTGAGGTCAATGGGAATAAGCAGGCGCTTAAGTTTTATGCATGTGAATAAATTAGCTGTTATCAAAGAGAGTGCATATTTTACTGATTGCTGAATCAGTGCTTTCAAGCTACTAAATTGGATCAGCCCAATTGCCATCACAGAGAACCTTTTTGCTTCTCCATCACTTAGGCAAGACCTCCTTAAACTGACAATTTTCGCATTACCCAGTAGAAGGAGAGTGGTGTGGAGAGCTTCTCCAAGCCCCTGCTTCCACCGACCCTTCCCCTAGGCCCCTGTGCTCTGCCTCAGGCTCAGGTAAGGGGCAGATGTAAAAGAAGCTGCTGAAACAGCTCTGTAGCACTGCAAAGAGAAGGTGAGTGCATCCACCTCCCATGGGATTGCTCTGGTTTTGCCGCTCTTCCACATGTGCACTACAAGGAGCATGGGCAAGCCTTCTGCTCTACAGTAAGATGGGAAATTAGGACATATTCCAAAGTACTGTTGGGTTTTGCCAGTAATCCTAAGGAAACCACAGCTGGCATTAAATAGAGTGCAGAAAACAGTCTAAACTGGTACTGCAACACAGTGTCAAAACATTTGCAGCTAGCGGTGTCAAATGATCTGCAGGCAAAACTTCATCTTACCGACCAACTGGATGATGAGTTGCCTCCAAATCCCTCCCACAGACAAACCCAGAGCATTTGCTAATGTCAGTATGGGGGAATGCTCTTGGATCACCCTGGCACTGCCTGTGGCCAGCCTGCTCCACGATAGCCCAATTCTGCATCCTGCAGGCAGCATCTTGCTCTAGGTGGTGGGGGCAGGCTCCGCCCCTACCTGCTGAAAACTTTCTGGCCCCAAAAAACAAAGGGCTGGCTGGTTTTGCCAAGGATAACCCAAATCACAGCCCCCATCTTTCCAGCCCCATTTCTACACAACTAGCAGGTGTTGCTGCAGGCTGGGCTAACTCCTGGCTTTGGAATCCTCAGGACTTTCAGGCAAAGGTCCCATGGCTATGGCAGGCATCACTCTCTGCTCTTCTCCCTTCTCTTATCTGGTGTGAGAGCAAACAGGGGCAAACAGCCTCTGCTAAGGGGCTTTCTCTTTGCTGGCAGGAAACCGTGAAGGTTAGAAGGCAGCGAGGGAAATTTGTGCTGTCAAAATCAAAGCCGCAATAAATAAATAGGCGTTTCTTATGTCCCAGGGAGGTGGTTGGCAGAGCAGTAGTTGTGAGCAGGGACACTAGGGACAGCACATGTAAAACAGGAAATCTCATCCCACTCCACAGCACACCGACCCAGACCCAGGGCTGTGACTGGTGCCGGGAGCAGGCGGCTAAACCCCTGTTCCACTCCTACATACCAGGGCAGTCTGGAAACCCTCACCCTTCTGTTCAAAGTTAATTTTCACCCTGCAACTCAACCCTAACCCCAAAACTCACCCTTCGTTTCTTCAAACCTAAAAAAATCTCCCAGAAAGAAGAAGCGGGGGAAATAGAAAGGAGTAGCTTGTAGAGAGCTTCTCAGTCTGATGTGCAAAAGCAAATTACCCAAAACAGAGGTGAATCAATGGAAAAGGCCCTTGCTTGTGGGGGAAGGCAGCAGCTGGCCTTTCCCACAGCCTGGATTGATGCTGCTCTGGGCCGGCACCTCCTCACCAGATTTCTATTTGTTCCAGTGATGGGTTGCCAAGGTGTTAAAGTCAAATCATTCAAGTTGCTCACAGAGCGAAAGATACTCAAGATTCAGAATTACACCTTGAACCAGTTGGGTCATTTTGCAGCAATTATCACCAATTTCTGCGGTGGAAGATTATAAGAGTTCAGAGGAGAAGAAATAAAAGTCTTGTCCTTTCTTCACCTTGCATACAAATGAAAAAAAAAAAGGTGATCTTGCTCTTGACATAACCATGCTTTAAAGAGCTTCACAAACATCCATTTCCTCATATGGGCTCGCAGAGAAGACATATTATCTCTTTTAAATATGACTTCTCCCTGGCAGTGCACAACCTGTTATGTGTCTGTAACACTTTAAGAAGCCAACAAGTGGTTATTCACAAAACTGATGGTAGGAGATGGATATAATCTATTTTAAACCTCAGTAAAATCGGCTAATTTAATGAGGTTTGAACATACAGCCAAATTAATCAAGTCACACAGAATATGAAATGTGAAATATAGCCCCCCAAGCTCTCCACCCACATGGGAATGATCTGGAAAGCGCCCAGCTATATCAAGGAATGGTGAGAAAAAAATAATAATAAAGCAAATAGTTTCCAACACACAGTGGTTTCCCAAGAAGTGATGCTTTCCCTATCAGAGCTTCTCTGTCTCGTGAGTTCCACCTCAACTTGGCAAGACAATTTTCTGCATTCTTTCTTAATTGTGAAGAGGAGGTGGTACCCCCAGGAAGGGCAATCATGCCCAGTGGAGGCAAACTAGAGGTGTGCAGCAGCATCAGGTCACTGCTGAACCTCCTCCTTCAGTGGGATCACCAGGACACCTTGTGCGAGTGGAAAGTGTTCTCCAGCCATCACTCCACAAACTGTGGCTGTTTTTGGTCCTCCCGTCCACTCAGAGCTGTCCCTGCAGACAAGGACAGTGCTGAGGAACCCTGCGAGAGCCCCTCAGCCAGGGCATGTCCATGCATGCCATGCCAGGCACCCTCCTTCCCCCTCCCCCATGCAGGACTGGCATACTACCAGGGAAATTAAGCAGGCAATTTCTAAAGCTGAGAGAAAAGCAGCCATCTGGACCCTACCAGCCAGGTCGCTTAATGACCAAAAGGAATTTTCTAGTGAAGCCAGAGAAATGCCATAGTGAATAAAAAACAGTTACTGCTCCAATGCATCCAGAGGTTGCTGAACACTGGGTAATGCCCAGTCCTGTCTAACTAAAAGATGAAGCAGGAGGTAGCTGAAGCAGTGGGAAGCAGGAAGGAGGGTGGGCTGGGGCTGAATTTCAAGGTTTTCTGTGCCACAGAGCCAGGACAGCTGCCCGTGATGGCAGGAGCAGCCCCCCTGCCCAGGCACCTACTGCTGCACACCTCTGGGGATGGCATTTACATCTTCACGTCTCCCAGGAGACTCTATATCTTTATTCATGACATACTCTCCTACACAAAACAATCACTGCTCATATTACAAATTGAAAGCACAGGTGGCTTCCCCAGGTCACAGCTCCAAAGTTCAGAATGCATACCTGGCACCCTTGCCCTCACCCTTTCACATTCACCATCAGCAACAGACACCACCTCTCCTTTCTGCTCTTTCTCACAGGAGAAGCATCATCACTCATAATTCAATTTGTGAGTACTTTTGCAGTGTATGGCTTTGTGCTCTACCACACTTCATAACCTCCTTTGCATGCTTGCAAGGCAGCACTCCCCCTTCTCCTGGGGCTGGGGAGCAGGTTTCTTCTGAAGCTCTTCCAGCTTACTGAACTACTTTGTTAATGCAGCTTGTTTCCCATCAGTTGAGGGCAGAGTGCTGGGGACATAATTTATTTTCCATGTTTATTTATGTCAGGAGAGTCCTTAAAGGATTTGTTTGCAGCTGCCTCAGTTGCTGTTCCTGCTGAGGTTACTGCCTGCCCTGCTGCATTGCCAGCAAGTCAGGCTTGGGGAGACTGGAGTCCACCAGCTTCCCCCCCGCCCTGTTTTGATGTTATAGAAACAACTAATTTCCCTTATGCTTCTTAAATAGGAGCAGAATCACCCTTTTCACCGGCCATTAGGCCCTTATATCCCATGAAAATAAGGTAAGTTGAGAACCAGCAGCGGTTCCTCACCTGAGTGGCTCTGTTTCTGCACATTCATCAAAGACAGGCCAGTTCTGGTCACCACCTTTTAGGATGAACACGTCCTGTCTGGACTGTGATAATACAATGACAGCAGAAAGTGCTGTTGCCACAATGGAGTGCCCCAGAAATGAGTTCCTTCTCTAGAACAGTGTGGACAGAGCCCCAAAGCCCTTGAAAAATTGAGGTACTTGCATTTTCTCAACAGAGTGATTTCCCCTGCCCTCATCCTCATAGGGGAACCAGTTGGGTTATATTTTACTCCAGCTGCCACTGACTTTATTACTATAATTTCTCCAGGCTCCGTCGTGGCTGCAGCAGTCACTTTTTCTTTTTTTTTTTGCTGTAAACAATCTATGGCCAATTTGCAAACGGAGGTATCTTCCTCTGCACCAGTCCATACTCAGGGCTCCCCACCAGCCCAGCCTCATCACCCACAGATGGCAGTAAGGCCCTGAACCCTTCCCCAGGTTGTCCAAGCCAATACATCACCCCACTCCCTGCTGCTACCCAGCAACTTCCAGTTCTTTGGAGCATCCCAAGGTGACATGCTACGGATGGGGCTGCCAATTAGTTTGCTCTTTAGGGTTCAAGGCTACCCTGGGGAGGAAGAGCATGCCTTATGGATTTTCTCTGGTTGCTGTTCTTGCAACCATCCAGGTAAAGAAACATTTGTTTGTTCTGTAACAGATCCCTGTGGAGGCTGTTCAAGCATCCTACATGCTGCACAGCAGAGCTGGCAATTTTGCCAGAAACTCTGCCTTGAAGGGGTTTGCAATGTTAATTAAATCTCTGCAGTTGTATCTCTTGGCTCTGAATAAGATCCAAGCCTCTTTGGGCATGTGAACTCAGCTCCTTATCCCCGTTCTAAGCCTGGCTCTGAACAAGTCTGGCTCCCAACACTGAATTCCCTCAACACAACATCAGAATTATATTATTGTTCCTCCACAAAAGGAAATGAATTCAGGACTGTCAGGGTTCAGACACAGTATTAGTCTACATAACCTACAGGCTGAGAGACAATCGCAGAGCAACAACAACAAAAAAAGCAGATGTCCTTGCCCAAAGAACTGAACACACTAAATACACAAGCAAAAATTAGTACCTGTGATCACACATACAGGCATGATGCAGGAGGGACAGCAAGTCACCACACGACCTCTGGATGAACTCCACTCAATTCCACACTCTGGCTCCCCTTTCACCTCTGAAGACTCAGAGTGTCTTCCTGGGCTGGCACTTGTGACCTACCCAACACAGATGGGCTTTTAGAAACACTGTTTTCCAGGAAAGCATGGAAGGGGGAGGAGCTCTGGAAAATGCAGGAGACAAGTTGGTTTTAACAGTTTAAATTCTTTAGACATTTAAAATAGGCTGCTTTTTAAGGATATTAATAAATTAAAGGGAAACATGGAGAAGGTAAGGAGAACTTGAACTCAAGGGAGCTGTGGGAATGGGGTTCCTGGGCAGCAGAGCCAGATCTACTACCAGGGCTGTTCTGCAGCAGCAATGGGAGATGGCCACGTGGCTCACCACAGGGCTAGAAAATCAGAACAGAGGACAGAAAACAGACTGACGGTGCTGGGCTGGTGTTTCCTACACTGCAGCACAGCACCATTTCTGCCAGCTCTTGCATAGGGGCTTGGGAGTGAGGAGGGTGGCAGAGTAAGAAGCCACTTGGCACCTGCAGGTTTCCTCCAGAGCCGCTGTTCGTCACCACTCTTTGCAGCCAGAGCTACTGCGTATGACTCAGGGCCGGGGTCCGTGAAGGCGAGAGCCAGCACGTTTGCCCTGTGGTCCCCTGGACACATTCACCCACTGACATTTTCAGAGGACAACCATAGCAGTGTGATGACTTCTCAAGAAAAGAAGCAGCAGAGCTGCTGCAGTTGGGGGTCTCTGCCTGCCCTGCAGCTACAGGGGACACCTGGCAGGCTCACTACTTGTTCAAAAGAAGCTTGTACTGCTGTTGATAAAGGTGTCTGCTATGAGAGAAATGGGAATTACTGCAGAACAACAGCAAGGAGGTACAGAAGTACTTGGGGAACTTTGTGGAACACGGCATCGCTCAAAGTGCTTCACTAAAAACATCAGAAGGCTCCAAGCATCAGCACCTTGCTGTTCAAAAGTCTCCCATACCTTTTCTCTGTAGCCTCCCAAGGGCAGCTCCACACAGCTCTGGCTCTCTTCCTTCTCCAGTTCTGACTGGCTCCTTCCTGTCCCTGCCACTTAACCCTGACTGTCCTATGTACAGCAACTTTTACCCTTTCTGTCCCTTAGCACAACCTCCTGTTCCTTCCTCCTCACAGCACAGCCAGCAGACTCCAACTGACTGCCTCCCAGCTAACCCACTCTTTATCACACCCACAGCTGGGAGGACAAGGCTGTTCCTACTCTTGGATAATTAACACAGCTTCAATATATTAAGGGCAAGATTGTCTTCAGCAACATCTCTGTCTGTCTCTGCACAGAACTTTACCCATTTAAAGTACAGACAGCTGTCACCATACAGGGATTTAGCCACCAAATGCACAAAGTGCAGGATTTGAGACCTGGCATCCCCTGCCCCTAGAGGCTCAGCTAATAGCATCTCCTACAGTGCTAATACCACTGACAGCAATGACAAAGGCTCTCGGGCTGCAGCTGGAGGGGGCACGGTGCATCCCCAGTGGAGCACACAGCAGCACTTCTCCCTGCTCCCAGGGGTGGGCTTCTAACCACCACTCTCAGCTCAGCATCAGCACATTTTCTCGGATGTTTTCCCACTTTCCACAAGAGGGCATAGGCACGACACCGACCAGACACGTTCTAATGTCCCCCGTGCGGCGCCGCCCGCTCCCGTCCCCGCGGCGGCGGGAGCGGCGGGAGCCGGGGACGGGGTCTCGTCCAGGCTTTTGTCTGCAGAAGGAAAGCGGCTGATGCACGTCTCCCAGGAGATCTCGACTCTGGAGCCGTGAGTCACCACGACGTCGGCTATTGCAGAAATAAACTCCTTTTGCTCAAAAGAGCAGTTTTCTGGAATAGCTCTGCCAATACCAAGGGCCTGCAGGGAGGGAACAGGCGCTCCTCGGGGGCTGGGGAGGGACTCCCACTGGCACCTGTTTTCTCCAACCTCCACAGCCCCCTGCACAGACCAGGCAGGGAGCATGAACCCTCGGGAGCTATTCCTTTGGGGAAAGATCTTTGTCTGAAGGGTGTGCTGGACTCCTGATGCATGGAAAGACTTTGCTGGGAAGGGATAAATCAGTGAAAGTAACCCCCTATTCCCTCCCCCAGTAATAAAAATGTGAATGAGAAACACACAGAAGCCACCCAACTCCAGTCTGGACTGGATACCCTTCACAAAGGAAGCTTTTGACTTCAAGACCTGGAGCTCAGAGCTCAGGACACCTTCCAGGGAGCGATGAAGCTGCTTGGTCAGGAACTACACCTCATGCCACAGCATCTGACAGATGAGGAACTTGATGCTGTGGACTTTAGTCAGAGAAAGAAAATTTCAGTATCGTCTTGGGTGAGTTTTTAACCCAGGTGAGCATATAGAAAGCTGCACAAATCAGTGTTGGCCTCTTCACTGCCCAAACAGGACCCTGGAGCATGACAGTTGATTTCCTCTACATTATCTTGATCTTTCTGGACACTGAGTGTGTACCAAAGCACGAGGTGTATCAGAAATGCCAAAACAACAACAGATTGTCTGACAGACCTGTCATTCTGTCATGAAATATGACATGCATCCCACCCAGGAGGAAGGACTGGATTTCTGTATGCTTCAGTGCTGGCTGAGGCCGGGCAAGATTCCTCACCAGAATCTCATCGATCAGACCTGGAGGATACATTGCTGCAGCATTAAAAAAAAATGTGGCAAAAGTCCCAAACCACATACCTCTCTTTAGCTGTGCCTTCATATAAAACATGTTGCCATTTCACAGGTGTGTCTGTGAGGAACTTCCCTTTTGTGAATTCAATTTCCTCTAACTTATGAACAAAAAAGCATCTCTGCTGTGAAAGACGCAACGGTAGAGACAGCATGGCTCAGTATAGAGGGAATTTGCCAAGCAGCATCAAAATGGAGAAAAACAAGAAAAATAAAAGCCAGTTTAATGCAGAGAGTTTATCAAAGGAGAAAAGTGCTTTTTGAACATCATCACCAATTGTCCTACTGTGGCAGATGTGCCAGAGGGACACTGTGAGCATGATGGAGGGACAGAAATGACAAAGTAAACACAAGTAACACTGTGGGAACAAGCCTCAGGGCTGCTGGGAGCTCCCATGTTCCCCACCACAGGTCTTGTAAAAGACAACCTTGACCAAGCACCAGCCAGGACATGACTAATGTGGAATGGACGTAGTATCTCCAGAGGAGATAGCATGTGGTGGACTCAAGAAAAACATGAGAGACTGCTGTTTTTTTTCTTGCTCGGTGACATATGAGACCTGACATACTTTCCCAAAGACCAAATACATCAACTCCAGTGCTGCAGGTAATTAGATCTGGAGTCATGTTGGGATTGTCTGTAGCAGTCATGGTATCATTTTCCTCCTTGTGCTTTTGTTGGGATCCTATAACTAAACTTCCCAGTAGCTACAGAAAAACTAAAGGAGCATTTTCTTGTGTTACACCTTTAATCCCAGGAGTCATCCAAGTTTTTGGTAATTATAGCCATGGAGGAACTCAGCAGAGTCACCCAGTAGGTGAGAGAAGTCACGGCTTCCATTTTGAAGAAAAGAGGAGAATCTGTCTCCTGAGATGTACTTCAACCACACTATCAGCAGTAGCACTTCTGCGTGACAGCATCTCACTGAGAAAAGCAAATCTTCATGAAGGGTTGACAGATATGTAGACAGTCAAGAACAAGCACTATAGCCTAGAACTTGCAGTATTTTGGAAAGTCTACAGCTGCCAATCAAGTTGGATGCTTCCTCAGAAGAGTGTTTCCAGGTTTTCCTCTCAAAAGAGATCCCATGAGAACCCTTTCCTCACACACTGGTCTTTCTCATCTTTTTATCCCACTCCAGGGTTCAGCTGCTCCCTTGGTTCTAACACCAACCTCAGATCTGCTTCCCCAGCCCTTGGACAGTGAAATCCCTCAAGTCTGCAAACAGCCCCGAAGTTTCCTGTTGATGTCTTTGAAGTCTGCCATCTCCAGACAGAGGCATTTGGTGGAAAGTGAAAAAGTCCAGAGCCAGGTGGTTTTGGATGTGAGCCCTGGCAAAGATGCATGATGGGGGTTAAATGCTCCCGCCACGGTGCATGACAGGCAACCTCCATAAACTAAGACAAACCTGTGGGTAAAGCATTCCGCTTATCTCCCACTTCTGTTTTGGATGAGGAAGACTTTTGTCCTGTACCCTTAAAGAAGGATGTGTGTAGCAGGCTGTATAGAACACATTTGGATCTCAGAGCAAACACAGGTTGTAACAGCAGCACCAGCACTGTTGGATGATCTTCAGCAGCTGGGAGCTGAACCACAGAGCTGCCGGCTGGGGTTTGTTAAATGACAAGACAACATAATCTAAACATGTACATCACCTTCAAGCAAGGGCCCTGTGACACAAGTAAAATTGCTTTTGTTTACTCAAAAGATCAATACTGTCAGGATGAAATAGTATGTGAGCCAGTGTGAAGAACTCTGATTGACCGCTGACCATCAGAAACAGGCAGAAACTCCCTCTTGTAAAAACAATATGAAAAAAATCCTGAATATACTACCACTTCCCAAGTCACTGTATTTGGACTGTTGTCACCAGGAGCTGTAGGTCATCTCTAGTTTTCTTGGAAAAACAATTTTCTGGGCACATGGTGTATTCTGATGCAGGAAGTTCCTCAGATTTAAGTGGGTTCTTTTCCATTAAATCATCATGAGTAATTAAAAAGCCAGAATCCCATCTGAAGACCACACTCCTCGGTGAATGTCAGCATTTACTCCACATCAGGTCTTCCCTCAGAACAAACCCATTGTCAAAGGCAGTTTCTCGTTCCGATCTAAAACTCTCTGGTCCTTCAGTAGCTCCTTCCCCTTGCCCCTGCATGTCTGCTTTGTTTTGCAAGGGATTTAACTTTGTATATGTGGTTTGGTGTGGGTTTTTTTTAATATAACATCAAATCTCTTAATTCTCTGACCCAGAAAACAGAGACAATCCTCATAAAAATCTGGGACAAAGAAGAAGCGGCTGGCACGTGTGCAGCAGCAAGAGATTCCAAAACTCCCAAATCTACCCATTTTAAGTGATTTTGATTAAAGAAAGAATTTTGAGAACTGCTGCTGTCAGATCTCAGGTTATTTTGAAAGCAAATCCTAAGCTTTCAAGTGGTGCCCTAGTCTGAGCAAGACCCTTTCAAAAATGACGATGTGGTGGCTCGTGCTCATTGTCAGCCGAGATGTGATGGCTTTTTCCTTTCGTGTTGTCACCTCTGCAGGGCCACCCAGGACACGAGGTACACACAGGGTACACAGCTGCTCCCACAGTGTCCAGAAATAAAGGTTCCCTCAACCACGTCATAACCTTTCCCGGAGCCACAGAGCCCCATTCCTGCAGCACTTTTGCCAATGAGTAAATAATGAGAAATTAGTGCATGGCCCTGATGATGAGTCACAGTGAGCGGCCGCTGGCAGTTATGAACCTGCCAGGACAAACAGGGTGTCACAGACATACAAGTCCTCCAAGTCTCATGACTACCTCACCTATGCCACACCCGTGTCACTCCTTGTCCTCTGCAGAGCCAACACACACAGTCCCACTGCTGAGTCACACCCAACACCAAACCAGGAAAGCCCTGGACCATGCTGGGCAGGGATGAGAATGCATCACATTTGGTGTTGCCTCTTTGCACATTTAATTTAATGAGGAAGAATAATGAAATATCCAGGCTGAGTCATGCAGGCAGCAATATCCTTTTGCCTCAGTAGATTTTAGGGGCAAAAGGAGAGGATGGAGGTACAGCCCCATCACATGCTGTCACCAGGGAAGGGGGGGCCTGCTAGCCAGGAACTTCTACCCCCAACACAGCACCAGGGATGAGGAGTGAGGCCAGTGCAGGAGCTCACTGCTCCATCCCCAGCACCAACTGTGGGTAAGTCCCTGGTGACAGCAGGGTTTCACCCACTGGCTCTGAACACTTCCCAAAGACAGAACTTTATTAAAGCGGGTAATTTGTCCTGACTACCCTGGCTAGTTCCCATGGCTGGGAGCACAATAGCAGCCAAGCCCAGGAAGAAATTGCATCACTGTACATGAAGGTCTCAAATTTGAAAGGGAAGGAGCGGTTCACACCAACCAGGGCTTTAATACCAGATTAAATGCTTTCACAGCAGCCCGGCTGTTTGAAAGCTTCCAGACAGCCTTTTGTCAATTTCGTTTGCATTGTACTTAGGCTTCAAGAGGTACTTTAAATGTAAGCAACTTCGTTTTGGTTTTTTTTATACAGTAGCTTAGCTTTCTTGAAGAGAATTCATGGACCCGGGATGGGCACTGGAAGGCGAGTAGTGCTTTAATGGCAGAGGGGCCAAGCAAAGCTCCTCTCTCCAAGGCTGTCTAGGGTCTCTGTTAAGCATTCTGTCCTTAAAGACTCGCCATTTTAGAAGGCTGAATGAAGCTCCAATTTGAATTATCAATTTTTAATTTTCCCATTAGCAGAAACAAAATAAGTAGGGTACTTTCTCCTGATACAGGGAACAGCCTACATTTGTACAAGGATTTTACTTTAAGAGGCTGATTACCCCAAGCCTTGAACCAGGAGCTAAGACACATCTCAGAGACATGCCCTACTTGGTACTTAAATGCAGAAGTTTAGGGGAGTTCTTGGCTGACTCTGTGCAGGTGGGAGCAGGAGGGCAGCTGGACCCTGGCACCCGGGCCCCCGGCAGCCCTATTCAGGGCTGGAAAAGCACCTCAGAAACAGCAAGGATGAGTCTTGGGCTGGCTTCTACTCTGAAATTTGGCACTTGGGAGACGCAGGGCACACACTCATAGGAATCTGCTGTTCCTCCTGTCCCTGTGCTCCCTGTGCTCCCTGACGTGTGGACACACAGGAACCTCTGTCTCTTCCCTGGCCCACCACGGCCAGCCGGGAGGAAGGGGATGGGGTGAGAGACACAGCCTCGAAGGGCTCTGTGCCACCTCACTCTGCCCACAAATGCATTCTTGTCATTCAAATGAGAAGCAGCCACAATGGCGGGGCG
>WEIU01008869.1:55702-201852 GCA_013389925.1 Aegithalos caudatus
GCCGGTAGCGATCCGGGCCAGCTCCTGCCTGCTCCGCGCGGGCAGGAGCGGGCTCAGTCCTCTCCCGTTTTGGTATCTGTGTCTGGCTGAAATCCCTCAGGGTTCCGACGCGGTGTTGGTTGTTTTTTTTTTTCTTTCTTTTTTTTTTTTTTTTGGGGGGGGTTTTTTGGGGTTTTGTTTGGTTTTTTTTGGTTTTTTGGGGGGTGTTTGTTTTTTTTTTTTTTCTAATCATCAACATTTCTGTAAGTACCAGCTTCATCTCCGAGATTTTAAGGTGCGTGCTATAGAAAAGACAGCGTGGTTATAGCATCCCCGACTGACAGCGAGATAAATGTCGGGCTTGTCCCCATAAACAGCATAATGGGATCCTATGGCCTTTACAGCGTGTCCTCTCTCGAGAGCTGTGAATCTGCCACATGCTACCAAAAGGCCAGATGGCAGGGGACGCCCTGACAGCTCTGGCTCCTGCTAGTTCAGGATGAACATGTACTTCCTACTCAGCATTTGCCTTCCCAGTTTCTACTGGCATGTTAATACACTCAACAGCTTTGCAAATGATTTTTGAATTTGGGGTTTTTTTAAATGAAAATGGATTTCGGTTTTAAGATTAATAAGTGGAGATAATGAAGAATGGACAGAGATGAAAAATTTCTTCTAGGTGCTACTCAGGCAGAATTGTAATGGTCATTGATACGACATCTGCACAATGTAGCTGCTTCTGGAGATATTAAATATCACAGGACTGGAGAAAACCAGTGGATCAGGGAAGAAGAAATCTTTGTCCAAAAGGAATTGTTTAAAGAGAATTGGCAGGGAAACCTCGCTTCCTGTGGGTGAATTTGCACTGAGTCCCTGTGAGCTGGACTGAAGTTACTGCGCCAGCACCAGAGAAATCAGAGGGAAAACAACTGACGTACACGTTTCAGAGCCTCACCAACAGCTGCCTGTTGTAGCTCAAGAGCTGTCATTTTGAGAGCTTTGCTCCATACTAAAGCAAAGTTCAGCTTCTTAAACAGACCAGCAAAGCCCAGCCTCCGGTTCCACAGGCACGGAGAGAGGGTTTCCAAACTGTGGGGCTGACAGCTCCCACTCACCAAAACTGTGGGTGATAAAAAACCTCTCCAACAAAACTTTTTTGTGTTAAAGAATTAAAGTATTACTTTAGGCCAGGATGTGCAACAGAAATAATTTCATCCGTACATTGCCTGGGTTGTGAAGAGAAATCATTCCATCACACGAGCTTTACTAGATTTTTCACATACTTATACAGTCAAAACCCAGAGAAATTAATTGGTTCGGTGTTCACTGGTCCCAAGTTACACCGATCTTAGTATTTGGCTTCCTAATTCGTCCCTTTGCCTTCGATGTTAATTAGATTCTTCTTCTTTGTTCTCTTACCTGTCTTTTCCCAGAACGGAAATGGGAATGTCTTTGACCGTGCCAGGGATGTTGTTTGATATTCGTTAATGGTCGTAATGGTGGTTATCGTTTATGCATCTTCTATGCTATTCCCAGCGTTGTTGAAATGTTAAGGTCATCAGCCCTTGTCTGGTGAAACAGTCCTTTGAAAATAAACCAATTTCTTTCCCCTTGGGCAAAGACGAACAAAACCCCCGACTACAGTTATGTAAAAATGTTAAACTTGGTATAACAACAACCATTTAAATTCAGCGTGGAAGGATGTTCACGGCCATTTTGTCACAAAGCCCGTGTCTCTAGGGGCGTGGTTCTCCGTCTCTCTACATCCCACTCCAGTCTGCAGGACTCACTCCAACCTGTGCCTCACCTTCTGCCTCCACCCCTCCATTCCGCAGCTGCCGCTGCTCTCGAGGGAGAGCTCTTTCTCACTTTCAATAACCGTCACGTGAGCCCCGACAGGACGAGGACTGTTATTTGCTCTATTATTGACTCCTCTGCTCTGAGCAGAAAGCAGCAGCCACCGACCACCCCTCAACTTTTTCCGGGTTTTCCAACAGAAAAGCCTTTTTTCAAGCAGTCAAGCCAGTCTGAGATTGCTTAGCAACATCACATGTAGTAATTTCCTGCTAAGCAGCTCTGGAATCTCTTATTAGGAATCATTCCTTTTGACAGTTGACATGACTGTGGGCAGATCAGAGCCATCCTCGGGAGGAAGGCAGAGGGAGCATAGCCGGGCAGGGCTGGGAGGAGTGCACAGCAATGTGTCAGAATCCCTGAGTTTGGGACAAACTTGCGGCCCTCCCGTCGGGATAAGCAGCTTCTGTGCTGGCAGTCTTGGCAGAATGGAAACTGACAGCACAAGTTCACTGACGTGTCATGGGCTTGAGGTCATCACTGACAAAGGCTTCAGCAGCACCTTAAAATGCTTTCCAGGGATTTTGGGTCCTCTGAGAACTGCTCAGCACAGACTCAGCATGCTCTGCCCCTCTGCAGGGCACAGTTTGTCTGGCAGACAGGCCTCTGTGCTGGGCAGCCTGGAGCTCCAGGGCTTGGCCCTGTCCCATGTCCACAGTGCCCCCTCTCCTGTGCTGGCTACATTGGGCTAAAGCAGCAAGGTTACTTCAGCTGCCTTCCTTGCAGTTCTGAAAGATGCTGCCCGATCCACACTGACCTTTCATCCCATTCTTCAAAGGTGGGCAATGAAGAATTACCGTTCATCATGGGCAGCTGCTGAGCTGATGGACCAAAGATAAAGGCTTGAGCCCACATCAGGTAGAACAGTTTTGCTCTTAACTTCAAGAGGTCAAGATTTTAGGACACATGCTACCATTTTATATTCCCCTCCTAGGTCATCCTCTCCCAGCAGCACATCAGGGACAAAATCTTCACAGTTTCTGTCAGAGCAGGTATTTTAAGCAAATTGACAGCAGGCCAAATGGAAGATGCTGGTCCATGTCAAATGTGCTTTAATCTCTTTAGATTCCTTCCTGCAAGAGCATATCCCTTTTCACCAAATGTAGAATGTGCTAAACTTGCATATTGCCAGAGAATATTTTTTACACAGTTGTTTCTCACCCCACAAAAGCCGCAGAGTTTTTAGGGGGCCAAACGTTACTGAATTTCCCAACATCTGACCTCTGTAGATCTCAATGCCATGTTTCCCTATCTGCTCAGTTATTAGCACCTGTGCTGCGTCAGCACCTCAATCTGACTTGCACCACAGGAACCTGCAATGTGAATGATTGCTTACACTGGATGAGTAGTTGCCTTGCCCATGCTCTGTTGAAAGTACATCCCAACATATTTGTAAACATTTTTAGCAAGCACTTAAAAGAGACAGCAGATTTCAGCCATAAATTACAAGACCAAAAGAGTCCACAGCCATGCCAGGTGCAAAGAGCCCGGAGAGAATCTTAATTGTTTAATTTTACTGCATGAGTCTTCCTCCTTTAATAAAACACCACTTGACCATCAAGGCCCAAAGAGGCTCTAAACCCTGTATTTGAATATGTATAGTACATATACTCAAATTTAAGCATATGAGTAATCACACTAACTTCACTTTACCATAGTTAATGTAATAGAAGAGCACCTCTCCCTGGGAAAGTAGGAGCTGTGCGCAAAATAATGAGGCAGATTGTGTGGATGCCATCAGCTTTTTACAGCTACAGAGGGCAGAGCTGGGCAATAAAAAGGATCTGGTTATAACAAACTGAACTGTGAATATTTTTCCAACATTTCCTTTTAAACAAAAAACCCCCGCTTCAACGGCACAAGTTTAACTTTGTGCTCATATCATAAGAACTATATGAGGGTAGATGGAGTTTTCATGCCATTCATGAGTGAGTGAATTGCTGAATAGAATTTATTTAAGGAAGGAACAGCGTAATGATTTTAACTCTGTTAAGCATGGTTTCCTAAATGTATTCTTTATACTTCATTTATTGCAAATGATTGACTCAGTTAAAACAGCATTTCAACACGTTTTAGCCAAAATATTGCTTGTATTTTGGCAGACTGAGAAATGAGAACTTTTTGCCCTATTGACCAGGGAGACAGAAACTGCTCTGCAGAGTGGGAGCCAGGCTGCTGCCATTGTCCCTCTCTGTGAGCTACTTCTCCGACTGCACACACGGAATTCCCAAGGGGCAGCAAGGACTTCCTCCAAGTGGCGAATCTCAGAGCCTGCAAAGCGTGAGAATGAGGACATTTGGGATATCATCCTGCTGTTCTCTAGAAGCTTTGGTAGCCATGGGATAAAACAGTTGCTGGAGTATAATTTGCTTGCTTATAATTAATATCATCCATAAACTATTTATTTGCATTCCTACTTTTAAGACTGATGAGTAACCAATAAAATCGGAAAAGCAAGCAATTATTTTTCTAAGACCAGTGGTAGACACCTAGTTGCACGTATATTAAGTACTACTTATGGGAAGTTGAGAAATTTTTCTTTTCCCTGAGTAAAGCCAAAGTGGATCGGGGCCTTTACAGATGGCTTAGGAATATACATCTTTTTTGCTTCCTTGTCCTCCAACTGAAAAACCAACCTGACATTTTTTCATTGCTTATAGTAAAGGAGGGAAACCAACTTTGGAAGGGGCATGGAAACGAGTATTTTCCTGCAGGCCAGGGCTCTGGAGTGGAGAGATGCTGCAGAGGTACTCACAGGGCTCTTAGCCACAGGACTTTTGTTCTCTGTGTAATCACACACTGGCACAAAGAACCTCCAGCATCTCCTGCATGTCCATCTGCCAGCTCCAGCTTCACAGGCTGAGACAGCACTAGCCATTATTTCACCGGCACCCACTATCAGCACAGCTTAGTCCTCACTAACTCAGTCTAATGTCTAAATCTTGCACATTTCTCCCATGTAACACCTGAAAAATGCAGCCTTCCTGGCTTCCCCTGAAGCTGCAGCTCTTCCCAGACTGCTTCTCCTCTGCTGGAAAACCCTTTCATCCCTCTGTCTGCCACATTCCTGCAGGTACCCATAGCAAATCCTGTTTCAGGGATCTTTTCCCAAGTCTAACACTGTAATCTGTCAGCATTACTCTCAAGCATCTCTCTGTGGAATTCTTTATATCAGGTAAAATAAACTGCTCCTCCTTATTTCAAAGATTTTCAGAGACAACCCTGCTTGGTCTTTTATTGCTCATTTAGAACCAAGAAATCAGCTCCTTTGTCCACCTGGCCATGAAATTCACCTCTTCCTTCCTTTGCTCAAACACCCACCTTCACATTCTTCCATGCTGCCTCTTCTGCATGTTTCCTTTCAAGCAAGCCCAAGGCAGCCATGCTATTCTCCCTTTGCCTCATAAATATACTGTAACACCAGGACACCACCACCCAATCCCAGTACATTTTTTCCAGTACAACCATACTCCAAGAGTTTGAACAATATTTTTTTGTAATTTCCTTTATCTCCCTTGCTTGCAGACATGTCTCGTTTTCCATCTTCTTCTCTTTATTCCAGGCTTATGATGCACCCAACACGAGGTCATCTCAGTCTGCTGCAGGAATCCCTTGGCACTTCAGGTACTTTGGTGGCAATCCAACAATACCCACAGACTCAGCTCAAGGCCACATTGCTACTGAGCAGACATCAGCACAGGCCATCTGGAGCCACACTGGACACTTCTGCCTCCCTGCTGCATCATATTCTTCTCACAGAACACTGTTTAAGGCATTAACACCCATGAATTATAAAACAATACAAAAGAAGCTCATGTTCTGCAGGGTTAGCTTTGCTGCAGTGTCCCCAATACAGAAAAGCCTCCATCAAGATCTTGTAATAATGAGCCAGGCAGAAGGATGGGTCAGAACTGCCATGTTAATGCAAACCAAAATGTCATTTTCTCTTCACTAGCAGCATTCCTATCCTTGTTCCCATTGCTTTTCAATAACAGTCCATGAAAGGACGGTAATGTCTTGTTTAACTCATCAGAAGTTCAGAAGTTAATTAACAAGAAGAAGAACACAGTCACTTTACTGAGAAAACGTCCAAGGAAAAAAAAAAAGCCATAAGGTATCATTAGATTGCCATTTCCAGTGGAAAATAGTATTAAATTTAACACTACTTAGACACTACAGACTGTCCTTTGGCCAGGGAGAACCACAAGTCCTCTGACCTGTTTTTTATAATGCTTTAATACATGTTTGTGCTGTCAGTCAGGAAGACACCAAATTACGTGGCCTACATCAAAAGCCAGTCATCTGTTATACGGATACATACTCTGTGCCCTACAGAGGCAGATACCCACTTTAGCAATGTCAGAATGGCACGTCAGTTAAATCTGACCATATATCACCTTTCAGCTGGTGACATGTTGATTGACAACCTATCTGGAGGCCTGGCTCAGACAACCATCAGCAAGGCCAGGAAAGCTCCTTCTGCAATGCAATTTCCATCATGGAGCCCTTGGGGACGCGTTAACAGACCTCACCTGTGCTCTGCGCTGTGGGATCCCCCTGCAAACGGCACACCCCTGGCCTTGGCTCCTTGCTCTGCTCTTCCCTCTTTACCTCCAAAATCTTCCTCTGCCCAGCCTTCTTATATATATCCTACAAGTTCTGTGAAATCCGTCTTTTGACCATACCTGCTTGCCACTGAGTTCAGGTGTTTTGGAGGGCAACACTTTAGGGTGATGAGAGCCCTGGGTTTGAATTCTGGATAAATTCTGGTGTCCTTCACCTTCCAGTCTGTGAACCTCTCTGAGCCAAGGATTACTTGGTGTTAATGGGGAGCAACAAAAAGCATTCAGACATTTAATGGGAAAGGAATCCAGACTGACCATACCCAGCTTTCTTAGGGAAAACGTTACCAGAAGAAGAGGGGCAGAAATCATTCATGAAGATGGGAAGCAGAAAAGAGATTAAAACAGACAATGTGAGATAAATGTTATGGAAAGCTGTAAAAATAGTAAAGGATTTAACCAAATTGCCTGGAAGGGATGTGGGATCCCCACCACCCGACCAAGAGGCTCTCAGGACCAGCTTAGTCAAATCTGGTGCAGGAGGATAGAGAAGAGTCTCCTGATGGCCTTCCTAATCTTGTTTTATATTTGATTTCTTCTGTCCCTCATCTGACCTGGATCTTCTTGCCCTTAAGATCTTCATGAAGAAGTTCAAAAGGTGAGAAACATCAGCCATTAGCCTAAAGCAAGTGGTGCTGGCTTATCCTATACAGATACAGTCCAAGCTGCTTCCCCCATATAATGGGATTTTGGACCCCGAGTTTACAAATTCAACTTTTTCTTCAGTAAGCAAACCACCTTTAAGATATGTTTGAGCCACAGGTCTGGAGTCAGAGCTAATCATTTACCAGATTACATGTCCAGGTTTTTTTCCCAGACCAGTTGCTTACAAAGCCCAGCTGGCAACCATGGATCCAGGTTTCAAAACATCAGCAAAACCCAGGGACATTTTGGAGCTAGTGTTGCAAATTCAGGGCTTTTTCTTGCTATAAGCAATACATGTATTGGAAACACAGTGCCCACAGAATTAATGTGGCCCTTAGCAGAGCTAAGCACAGCCTAAGGACAGCTGCCAGTGCTGCTCAGCTTCCCTGCTAATGCCCTAATGGGAAAACCCTGCATTTCTAAAGCAAAGATATTTCAGTGCATCAAATCCAGACAAATCATTACCAGTGTGACTTCTTGCTCCACAACTTTTTCTAGAACTTCCCAGCAAAGCTACAACCAAAGGAAAGTTTCACACCCTTGACCAGTCCTCCCTGCTTGAAGCCTGAAGGAAGAGTATCAGTTAAAATAAAGCTGAAAACTATTCTTGGTGGCAAAACTCATTTTGCCTTCACAGCTATTCTCACTCATGGCGGTTTCCACTAAGCTCCAAAGTTAAGTAGATTCTCTTGAAAGGGGAAGGATTCACTACTGGAAATCTGAGACCAAGTCCTGGGAGGAACACCATTCCCTTACTTTGCTCTCCCGTGGACTAATGAATGTGAGGAATGAAAGCTCCATTTGGACTGGAAGGATTATGCTTCCGTATGTCAAAATCATGTGAAATAAACAGCAGCCATGGGAACTTAATTATGACTCCTCTCTACTCCGTGGATCTTAAGCAGTTACTGGTGTTATGTTGCATTAGAAGCTGAAGCTGCA
Organism: Aegithalos caudatus; assembly: GCA_013389925.1. Lineage (NCBI taxonomy): Eukaryota > Metazoa > Chordata > Aves > Passeriformes > Aegithalidae > Aegithalos > Aegithalos caudatus. The sequence continues at coordinate 63,745 of WEIU01008869.1, forward strand.
GCAGGCAGAATGGCAGCACGACAAGAGAAAAAAATATACCTCTGAATGGTTTTCCCAAGAACAGCACAGTGCTTTGGAAGTAAATTGCTCATCAACCTTCTGGCTTGAGGCTACCGGTAAATATCCCTATTTGCAATGATGGCCAGTTATATGCAGCACAAAATCTCACTACTCTATTAAAGGTCGTACTGAAAAGTTTCCGTTTTACAGAAAAGCTCTTATTTTCCCCTTGTATCCCAAGAATAACAGATTACCACAGCTCCTGTCACTCACAGCACAGCTCAGCTCTGTGTGTACACAACAGACTAAAGTGCATCGTATACATTAAAAGCCGTTACATAAACGGTACTTTTATTATGGTGGTGGACACAATAAACCACCCTCTGCCCCAGAGCAGCTGAGCTCCATCATGATCCCTGAACTTCCAGCCCCAGCTGCACAAGTAGGGCAAGAGCACACATACTCTGAGATGTAGAGCACATTTATATTTCAATTTTTTTTTTCAAAAGAAGTAAGAGAGTCGAATTGAGCTTTATCACTTTCCTTTTAAAGTTTGGCTTTCAAAAATATTTCATTTGGGAGAGGAAAGAAGCACCTCCCAAGCAAGGGAAGGCTGGAGAGGTCAGCACCTGGGGCATCAGCTGTGATGGGATCCCATCCATCAGGTGCAGAGCAGCCAGCAGCAGAGGCAGCCAGGAAAAAATTTGAATATCTCAAACACAAAGACTAATTCAAGAACCGCTTCATGCTCAGCACTGCTGAAAGATAGGAAGTGCCTCCAAGGACATCTCAGCCCTGGTGTTTCCGTTGGTGCAGGGCTCTTTCCAGAGTGCCAGCTCTTTCCTGGGGTAATGGCTCCCAGTGAGAGTTCCCAAGCTGGGGTGAACCTGCTAGGTCTGATCCTGACAATGACAGGTTGACTTAAATCTTGTATTTTGAGCTGGAATGCATAAAAGGAGCTGAGGAAATGAACTATAGGAGTAAGTGATAAAGTGAGAAATCTGCTCAACAAAACCAACTGCCTAGGGGCCTCCAGCACATGAAAGGACTTGAGATGGTGCCATAGCAATGGAGAAAGAGTGGAGTTCCAGGAGAAATCCCAGAGAAACCTTGTTTTAACTTGGATTACTTAAAAAAGCAATGGGAAAAGTGATAGAGAGAGCCCATGTGCCCTGGGCCTGCTGCTGTTCTTATGTGTCCCTCTCCCCTCCCGGGGTCCTGCTGCTCCCATGGGGGTTGTGTGTGTGCAAACATGTGCACGGCCTGTGCTGGGACTGGGCTGCTGTGATCTCTAAATATGCTCAGGAACTGCTTGAAAGCTTCTGGAAAGCTCCTGCCTCCATTCTGCCTGCAGTTGTGTGGTGGGTGCCTGTGTTACAAAAGTAAAATGGACCTCTGAAAACTCACGCCAGGTGTGTTGGTTTTCATGCAGTTCTGTTAGAGGAGACATCTAGGCCTGTTCTTCCCTACTGCTGTCTGCAGTATCCCCAGGCTGCTGGCAAGGCTGGGACCTGGGCTGTGGGAAGCTGCCAGTCCGGTGGCTGTGGGAAGGGGCCACCCTGGCTGGCCTGTCCCAGTTCCCCTGCCTGCTGAGCATGGGCTATGCATTTCTTTCCCATGTGCAAAGTCAGTGATGCCAATGCATCCAGCTGCTCTGTGGGTTTCCCACAGGATGGATGCTGAGTGCTCGGCACAGTGCTCACAGCCAGAGGTGGCACAATAATCTGAGCAAGAGGTGTTCAGGGCTCTTGGAAATGTCAGCCTTGTACAGCTCAGGCATGCTGGGGCTGCATTTTCTTGTCCGCAGAGCAGGCAGGGAGTTAAATGTCAGTACTTGTAAGTCTCCCTTGGCAAGCATCCGGACCTTTCAGTGCATGGATACCCACCTGTTCATCCTCAAAGCTGGACAGTGCAGTCCCCCTGCGTAGGAAGGAGGAGGCAACCTGAAGCCATAATGTATACCTCAAGCATTTCCAGGATGCTTGAGGTACCCGGATAGTCACTCTAGGCTTCCTGGCTCTGTAAGCAGCTCAAATCTAGCTGTATGTGCCTGACTGTTTAGTAAAGGTTTGTCCTGCAAGGCATGGGCCTTGGGCTTTGAGGAGCAAACCCCTGCCATGGTAAAGGCAATTACAAGGAAGTGAGGGATGGCAGGCACATCTTGCTGGTATTTGGCTCTTCACCTCCCACACAGCATCCCTCTATGTTCCATTGAAACCAGTCCCCAGGGCCCTGACTATCCCTGTAAGTCTTCCGGAGGTTCATGAGGATGGGAACAACCCTTCATGGAGCGTGGGGTGCCAGAGCCTGGAGGGCAGCACAGCAGATGTCCCAACCCCAAGTCGACAGCAGCACCACTTCCCCAGGCAGGGGCTGTGCAGAGCTCAGCATGTTCCAAGAAGCCTCAACTTTGTGCGATCACGTCTTCTGACAGCTCATCCTCCTGCAGGCTGGAGAGCGAGGTGAACACGAGGAAAGGCGCCTGATCCCCATTATAATGCTAATCTCCTCCAACACCCAGTAGGAGCCGAGTAGCATCCTGTTAATGAAATTATAACCATGGCTCACACGGTGCATTTCTGCTGAACACATCTGAAATCTCTTTCCCTCAGAGGCTACATAACCAGCACCTGGGAGTTATCTTGCTGCTGTTATAGGAGCAACACGATTAGAGTGCTGAAGCTAATTTAAATCCTGTTGAATGCTATTGTAATGCAGTGAGTAAAGCTGGTATGTGACATATCGTTGAGACATCCTTTGAGTGGGCACATGAGGCCGATCCCCAAAAGTTTAAGGGCTATATTCAGAGACTTCAACATAAATTGCAAATCCTTCGTGAGCAGGTTCTGTTGGATGAGACTTTCAGGTGCTTAATGTACAAGTCTCATTTAATTGTCTGATGACTCCAGGACCCTTAGCTGCCTATAAACCGAAGTACTTTCTTCTATCTTCTGTTATCCTGAGCATCTTCCAGGTACTGCAACATCCAATGTGAGCAACAGGTGTGGAGCTGTGGGAAACAATTGTGCTAATCTTGAGTACTGGCAGTGAGGCAAAAGTGGAACTTAACTGCATAGGTCAGTTGTGTTGGGTGTTCTTCTAGTCTTGCTGTATGGGCTTAATAGGGATTTTGGGTGCCTGTGTAGGTTTTTAAGAGCTGGGTTTTGTACCTCTAAAAAAAATGTCTCAGCCTGTCAAATAGCAATGCAGCTCCCACGCACACCCAGGACACCAGCCTGGGGGTTACACAGAGGCCCCCATGCTGCAGGGCAGCCCTGGCAGCCCAGGCATTGACAAAAAAACCAAACGCAGGGCCAAGAGGTTTTGTCTTAACCTTTACAAGCTGCCTTAACATCCCAGAGCTCCAGCAATTGCCACTTTGCAGAGCCTGAGCAAACAACTCTCCAGTGCAGTGGGGAGTGGAATCGATCCCTATCCCAGCATGACAGCAGACTGCAGCATCCAGCTGCTCTCCTGCGCCTGACCCTGGGAGAAGTGTTTCTGACAGACATTTTATCACTGCTCCAATGATATGGAGCAGGGTTGAATTGTGCCTTTTCTCCTGTCTTCTCCAGCACACCTGAGGGCAGATCACAGGGATTCAGTGGAACAGAGGGCTCTTGATTTTACAACCCCCAGACAGTCACAGGGCATTTTGTCCCACTTCAAGGCAGCCCCATCTCTGGCTCTTGGCCATGCCTGACATGTATTTCACACCCCACTCTATTCTCTCTCCTCACCTGATGCTGTCAGAATGTTCTCGTAAGGCCAGCAGGCAGCATTGCACTGGTTTCAGCTCCTTTGTGGGGGCTTTCTCCTGATGCCTCTGCCCCTGCTCCAGCCACGTCATGTTTTTCTTCTCCATAATTTAGCATCCTACCCCACAAAAATATAAATATGGGGAGGGGAAGAGGAAAGAGAAATGTCTACAAGGAGCAGTAAGGAGGGGATCCCAAACTCTGTGAGATCCCTTCTGGCACCTGTGTTTATGGCAGTAGAAGAACAAGCTACATCTTTACCAGGGTAAGGCAGCTCAACTCTTTGTGCCACCACAGGTGTCCTTCAGCCTTTGCAGCCCCAGACTTGGCTGCCCACACAGCAGGGTCAGCTCTGGGAGTCTCTGTGTTCCCCTGAGCCAAATGTTCCCTGCCTGGGACCATTGCCTGCAGAGCACAAGACTCCTTCAAACTGAGGTATCAGCCCAAGGTTTTGTGGCAGAGCTGGAAACTGAGTTCTCCTGATCTTTAGAGTGTATCCATTGCTCTTCATCTTGGCCATCAACATCACCCTGCTCTCTGAGGCTTGCTGGGGTGAAATGAACCTGCTGTGACTGGAAACAGATAATGAAGTATTTTTGTAGGGGAGGTAACATTTCCAAAATGAACTCATCCTTTCAGTTCATGTGCTAGCAGCACAGGCTGTCACACTTTATTTTTAAATGGCCTTTCCCTTTATCACCAGAAAAATTTCTTCCTATTGACCTGAACAGCACTAGCAAAGTCAAGTGGAATATATATATTCTTTCCTACCCACTGAACATGGTCATTGTTAATCTGAGCATGTTAAAACCAAAAGGGACAAGACGTGGAAGGTGTTTAACACCAACTTGATGGGAGGAAAGGGGAAAGGGTGAAGACCAACCTTGATGAAGGTAGAATTAGATGTTTAAAATGGAAGTGAAGTGAGTACCTGTCTTAGACATGTGGTACCTGTCTCCATCTCCCAGAACACAACTGCAGCACAAAGACTCTTGACTCTTGACTCTTGACACGTGGACAGCCACTGGTCTGGTGGAGTTAACAGTAGCCTGAGAAACATGGTAACATGTTCACAGGGGTAAAACTGGGAGATTCAGAGTAAAAAAAACAAACAGCAAAAGCAGCTTGCACAGTATTTTCAGGTCACTGGGAAAACTTTGTAGCCACTTTGAAAACCATGAGCCAAGACAACAGTCACTCAGGGACCCTTAGCATCCTTTAAAGTTAGACTTCAAGGATAAATTCAAGACCACGGGAAAGCAATGCAGTTTTAATAAGCAATGACTTGTTTTGGTCAGGTTAGAATCAATAAACAGCCATTAGCTATGCAAAGGAAGATTTGCATAAGCAGCATTTGAGGGTCAGATTATGACAGGACTCTCAAGAGAAGACAAAGGGAGGACCAGTCCTGAATGCAGAAGTTCTCAGAGTCCATTTCTCCAAGGATTTCAGTTTATCCATACCAGGTTATGCAGAGAGCAGCAGTCAGTTGGGCCCCTGTGCCTCCACAGTCCTCTGCGTGTGGATGCTGCCCAGTCCCACAGCTCCAACCACCTCCCAGACACAGCTCCAGCACCTAGCTAAGTCTGGGAGACACCTACTTACCTGCTCTGCCAGCTAAGCTGCCTTTGACAGTTGCTACCCCTAATCAGGTACCCCTAATGATTTTAATAACACATTTATATGATGGCAAGAAAAACCAATAACCCAAAACCCTGATGTAAGCTGTTTTTGTCACAATCTTGAGACTCCTGCTTGGAGCAGATGCCTTATTAGCCATTTAAGTCTCAGCTTCATGGCAAGGCACTGAAATAAAATCAACAAGGCAGCTGCAAACTAGCTTCATGTTCTCTCTCAAATTTAATAGAGATTCATGAGGCTTTACACTAATGCACTGAGAGAAAGGGATTACAGGCTTCATGCACCTCGCTTGGGTCTAAGGGAGGCAAATATCAGCAACCAGCACATAGATGATAAACGTCTGCCGAAGTTATTCCAAGACCCAACTGCGTTAATATCAAACAAGGCATTTCAGCTCATGTGGTGTGTCTAGTCCAGGCCAAGCTGCCTCAAAACCATGAGGTAAAGGAGCAGATCCATAATAGAGGACAGCAGTATCTGCTCTCTCCGGACCGTGCAGGATCCAGGTTGGTTCCTGTTCCGCCATGAGGCTTTCGGCCCTTAGGCACTGGTGCTCCTATGCTCTGAAGCCACTGTGCTGGCAGGCTGTGCCCATCCCACTGCCTCCCTGTCCCCTGTAGATCAGCACAGGGCTCAGGGCAGTGTCCCCAAGGACATGATCAGACCCATGTTTCTTCCCCTTCCCTTTCCCCAGCACCCAGCTGATGGCTCCAGTAGTGTTCAAAAACCACTGACACAGCCGATTTCACTCACTCACTCACAGTCACCGGGTGTGCCTCTTAACTCCCCTCTCTTGCGTATTTCGTGCAAGACAAAAAGCAGCTGAGCATTCATCCGGTGGCTACTGGACTGTGATACTGAGCCCTCCACCTTCCAAGTGCCCTCCTCCTCTTCTCCCCTGCTCTCCAAATGTGTTTTCCCATGGGGGTCCCAGGCTCCCATCCAGGCCCTGCCAGCAGCATCATTACCTGGCGGGAACAGGAGCAGCTCGGGTTGTGCTGGGGACATTAACAGGGTGACAGTGACACAGCAGCCGATGAGAGTCCCCTCATGCTAGAAAACACGCCCGCTCTGCGAGGTGAAGCCTCTGGAACAGGGTCCCCAAGTAAGTGGTCAAAGCACCAAGCTTGAGTTCAAGAAACACTTGGACAAAGCTCTCAGGCACATGGTGTGCCCTGCGGAAGCTCAGGTGTAGGACTCAATGATCCTGATGGGTCCCTTCCAAATCAGATATTCTCTGATTCTCTGTGTTTTCCAGCACATAAGGAAAATTGACAGCCTTTTTACTTCAAAATGCAGTGCAGTCTGATAAACATGAATGTACCTTAAGAAAGACTTGCCACCTTGCATTCTATCTGTAGCCTCAGTAAGTCACAAAACTTGCTGCTATGTATTTTCTTTACCAGGCAGGGAACCTTAGCTGCCATTCATGAATGTGGGTGGGATATAATGGTAGCGTTCAGCCCCAGACCAACCTGGATTGTACTCACAGGTACAAAAACAGCCCTGGAAGGGCTTGACTGAGACCAGACTCTACTGTAGCAGTTACAGGACAGCTGTACAGGATTCTAAGAGAGAAATCCTGACCCTAAAAACCTTAATCAGGCAGCAGGCAGGCAGATGGGAGTTATTTCTGCTCTGGTTTATTGGTATGGAAGCTGTTTGACAAAGGATGACATCAATTGCACAAACCTTGGGCTGAGCCAAGAGAGGAGCCCAAGCAATGATGCCGATTTACTGCCGTACCTGCGATTCCCCAGCCGCAGTGTGAGCAGGTCAGGGCCACTGGCCACGCTGCAGGTGGGGACACGTGTTAAACGTGGGGACGTCTGTTACACGAGCACACATCCAGAGCTGGGATGTAATTCCAGCACTGTTTTGCTGATCGTGTCAAAGATACCGGCCTGTTTATGCTCTGCACATCTCTTACCAAAAATAATGGAGCAGATTTCACCTCACTGGCATCCCTCCACAGAGCCAGCCTCCGTGCCCTCGGTGAATGATAACAGCTGCCATGCCATTGTCATTCCCATGCAGTAAAGCATGTTGGAAGCTGTTCCCTCCTGTTTGTTCTCAACATGGATCATTGCTCCTTCCAGCGCTGCAAGAGGCAGACCAAAAGAAAAGCCAGTGGTTTCCAGCAGAGGTGTTTCATAAACTTACCACTCTGCTGTGAGGAGAGGCAGGCACAAACTGGCATGGAAGGCTCTCAAAGGCTCCAGGGCTTTCTGTTGCTGGTGTGGAACAGATCCCCAGCAGGAAGTGGCCACCCCAATTAGCAACAGTGAAACACAGAACTTTGGGCATGTTCGGTGCCAGCCAGGGCTGAGGGCACAACAAACACTTCACTTACTTCTCCCATTTATCAGAGAAAGAAAGGCGGCATTGTTGGTTTTGTACATCTGAGGTACTGTCAGCTTAAAGCCAACAAGATATAACACAAGAATTATTTTGAGCAACTCAAAGTTAGTTTTTGTTGCTTTTTTCTTTAACTTTCCAGCAGCAATCCATTTCCATTTTGCACGTGGATACATTCAATAGTGCAGGCACTGAGTGCTCTTAGGCAAAGCACAGGCAAGAATTCAGATAAAGAAAAAAAAAAATCTAGGTTTTTGTCCAGTTTTTCAATTAACTTTGTTGGCAATCTATAAAAAAGAATACGTAAAAATCTTGAGGCACTTTTTACAAGCAGGATGGAAAGTGGTGTATTTTTTTTATCATCTTGCAGGAAATTTCCTTTTCTTTCTCTGAAGCAAAGGAAAACACATCAATAAAGAATGAATTTCCAAAAACTTTCTTTGACTCACAGGCAACCTGAAATTACACAGCCTAATTCACTTCAAGCACTCCTGGCTCAGCCATGCAAGTGTGTCATTCCCAGAGGCAAACGCTGCACTTCTGAAGGACAATCCATTAGGCATCACCACAGTTCCCCTCCCTGCCTTCACTGGGCTAGACTGCACCTCCACTCAGTGTCCTTGTCCGCTTGCCATGCCAAGTCCCTTAGCTCAGCTCTGACTGTTGGCATGAGCAGCAGTAGCCAGCCTATGAGTATCACCATCCCTTGATGTCTCTCCTACACACCCAAAATTTCATAATACAGAAAGAAACCCAACTGTTCCTGATGCAAAATACCTGCAGAAAAAGAGCTGGAAACTTTGCTTCCTCCCTGTCCTTTGTCAGTGTCTCTCTCTGAGCCTCAACACAAGTGTTGTGATGGATGTTACTGGGGAGCCCAGCAGGGACTGCAGTCACACCACCACCAGCTTCCACTCTCCAAGCATTTCAGCCTCATGAAAACATGCTAGCAATCTCAGTGAATCCCTGAAATTCTGGAGGGGATTTTGTTACTGAGAAAGAGTCAGAAAAGGAAGTGTTTACAAGAAAAGGAAGTGTCATAAAAAGGCACCTGAACTGCTCAGGTTGCCTCCAGCAGCCAGGAATGTGCCAGGTCACAGCAAGCACCGAGAGAGGCACTGGTTTTGTCTTTGGCTTTGCTCAGACAGAAGCATTTGGAGAATGCTTAAGTCACTGAATCAAGCTCCTGTCCTGGCACACTGCTCTCAGTTTATCAGCCTACGTGAATTTATCAGCAGCCATGAAGTATTTGTACATGAATTATGAATTTTCAGAAGAGTAAGAACAGGCAGGCAGTAAGCTTTTGAAGGTTGTAACAATGGCACAAAGTGCTATGAGGATAGTCATAACTGCCTTTATTTTCCTGTTTATATGTATCCACTCTTGCATCCATGAAAATTTATACAATCTTTTCCCTAGCAATGTTTTTTTCTCCTTTGATCTCTCATGTTTCCTATTCCTGATCCCACTGTCCCTGTAACTTTTCCTCATCTCTGCACCCCTGTCTGTGTTCCCTGTTACAAATGCTTTCCTCCTTTTGGTCTCTTTCCCTGTCTGCTCTGGGCTATCTTGGCAAGTGTAGGGTTTTCCCTTCAAGAAGGTTATAGAACTGGTACCTTCTTAGTGCTATTTGGTCAAGAAAATTCAAACTGAGTAGCCAAGAATAGAGCTGGGACACTCAAATTCATTGCTCAAAAGGAGTCTCAAGCATAGCACCACCTCCTTTTATCACTACTTAGGGCCAGTACCTCCCAGTATCAGATTTCTGGAAGTTAACAGGCTTCTTATGGCTCAAGAGTCTGCAAAAACAGAGCACTGTTGCACATGCTGACTTTCCTGGTGGCCCTGCAGCTTGGCGTACAGGCAGAGATCCAGTGCTGATGTTCATAATAATGGCTAAACGCTGAGCCATATTCCAACAAGCTCCAGCACCAACCAGTTTACTACCAAGGAGATGGAGATTCCATCATACTATCCATATGCAGCTGTGTCACTCTGGAGAAAGCCTTGGAAAAAGCCATTGTGTTCCCCAGCGAGCAGCTCAGAATAAAACGAGAACCGTATGTTTAAAGCCCAGCACGCTGATTATCAAATTCATTGCTGGTTTGAGAGAACACAAGTTGAACAGAACTAATGAATCGTGCCAGCTGCAAAACTTCTGGCAGATGGAGTAGAAAAACAGCAGCCCAGGATGCTGGGAATGATCTTTACCTCTTTTGAGGGTGATATTTCTATAATGAATATAAAAAAAACTCTTGTGCAAAGAACGATCTTGCTTTTTCTTCCTTTGAAATAATTATTTCAAACACAACAACTCTCCAGAAGATCAAGAGGTAGGATTATAAAAATATCCCAGCACAGACCAATTGCTGCTGAAGAAAGAAAGATTACTAAGGTTGAGCTTTCACTTTTTTTTTTTTTNACGCTATTTATAGCCCAGAAAACTCCATGTTTCAAGATCTAAGATGTCATTTTTAGCTACGCATTCATCTTTTTGGTTCACATTAACCACCATCAACTGTTAAGTCAGTGGTTATCTTCCCTGCCTATCTCCGAGATGTCCTGAATGAACCCATCAGTCAAGGAAGCCTTCAGCACACATAGTGTTGGAAAGAAGAAAAGGCACACACAGATCAGAAGGAATCAGGCAGAAGAAGTTTTGTCATCCATCATCACTGAGCTTGTTTCTTAAACAAAGTATAAACTTATTTCCTTATCTATGTGAAGGGATTTAAGATGCAGAACCAAAGAAAAGTGCTGTGCCACATTATGTGCATTTACTGTTCAGATTTCAAAAGCCAAGAATTTAATCTATTTAACAATAAGTCCAAAGGCAATTTTATTGGTAGGATACAGCTGAAAACTGGGTAAGCTAAGCGCTAGAAAAGGTTAGAGGAGTCTTACACAGAATCTCTGGTGCTGGGAAACCTCAGTCCACAGCTGCACTACAGGAAGTGCATTTCTTAGCAAATGCTGTGTATGCAGAATGTTGTGATCACACAACAGGGTGCACACCTCAGTAGGATTGTACTTGCATTCCAGTGCATTCCATTCTACAGTTTTTAACCTTATTGCACAGTAAAACAAATATATGGCTTCAGAGTTGAGAGCAGCAATCTGTAACCATACATTACACCCCAGCATCACACTCTATGTCTCTTGGTCTCAGTTTAAGCTTTTCTTTCTTGTCACCTCTGAGCTATGCTCAAAGGTCCCAGAAACAACCCACTGCTCTTAAGCTCTTGGTTCTGCACCACTGAACAAAGCAAAGAAGTGAAATTACCTTGATATTTCTTATACAGAACTAAAGTGATCCATACATCACATAAGGACACAGCTGGAGAGCTGAGATCTGAACACACACCCACCCAGAGCCAGCCCAGTGCTATGCTATGGTTCTGCTTTACTTCCAGAGTTCCAAAATCTTCAGCTTCATTTTTCCCACTTTCAGTTGCCCTGCTCGGCATGTTAATATGCTGTTATAAGGAATAACGCTTCAACCTCCTGGTTAGGAAACATGACAGATGACAAGCACATTTTGTGAACAGTTGCTAATTATCAAAGCCTTTTGATAATATCCAAATAAACTAACACTGAGGTAGAAAGCTCAGTGCAATTAGCACAAGTGCCCAAAGCCTGATGCTGTGCACTTGGACAGAGTTTAATTAGTCAAACAGCAGTATTTTTATACAAATCCTGACAATTAAAGCCAGCAGCTAATAACATTTACAATGCTAGGCTAAACTGTGCCCAGATAAAAATGGTAATGAATATAAATTAAAACTTAAGCTATAACACACTTGCAAATCTCTCTGACCAGCAGCATCTGGGGACAGCAGAGCTGTGTGCTGGCAGAGTTCAGGTTGTATTTTGGTTGTGGGAGGATTGTTTTGTCATTTTTCTTTTTGCTTTAACTCAAAAAAGCTGAAATACTTCTAAATTTTGTAGCAGCCAACACACCAATAGACAACCCTTCTTCGTGCCTTTACTTGTAACTTTTGCATTCCTGTTTTTGCCTGTGATCTCACAAGAATCTTGCCTGCCAGGAGCATCACACCCACAAGGACACACTGACTTCATGTCTTCCTTCATCCAAGGAGAATGTAGGCTGAAAGACACAAGACAGCTGGACTCCTCTGTCTCTGCCAGACAACAGGTCAGTGAGAGCCTGCAGGAAAGGGAGGTGGGGGAAAGCACTCACAGGACTCTCCTATTCTCAACAGCAGCAACTCCCTTGAGCCTGCAGGTGTGTCCCCATACAATCAAGCTTTTGTTATGAACATGGGTCAATAAAGATAACAGTGGATTCAGAAATGTGGAGCTCCTCTTTCTCACCAAGTTTGGTTACGAAAACTCCAAGCAATATAATTTATAATACTCCATAGAAAACGCAAACCCCTCCAGTTCTTCTGCAGCGGCAGAGAGCTTTTGCCTTCCCTCTGGTGGGAGTAAGCATTTCTGCAGAACATCTTTCCATGCTACTCCAAGGGAATGAGATAATTATTTTCACTGACAGCACCAGCCCCTCTCCCTGTTTCCAACTCCATGCAGCACGTCATGAACTTCACATGTAAAAGTAAAAACAAACATTTTACAGGAAGAAATTAGCCTGTTATGTTTCTGTTGATAGCGAGAATTGAAAGGGCAGAATGGCACCATGCTACAAATTAGCTGCTTAATATAATCATTTTCTCCTTTTTGAGTTTTCATGGGCACTTTGAGACACTGCAGATGCTCATCCTTTAGACAGCCCAATTAAAAAGAAAGTTAGGTTCAGTGATTCAGTGTTTCAATACAGCACTGTTTATAGCATTTTTCCTTGTTATTTCAGGACATCAATGGCTGATAGAATAAAATACAATCAATTTGATTTGGTGATCATGGGGCTCACTTCCTCTCCATTTGTAGGCTGCTGACTTTTCTGAGAGAAGAATTTTTATATCACAATATGTTTTATTTTCTTCCAAAAACAAGGGTTCCAGGTAGCTGTACAGTCACACTTGAACCAGACTTATGCACTTTTAAGATTTAAACCATAGCTGTCCCTACTGTCTTAGAAGAATTAAAATCTCCTGAATCTTTCATGTGTCAGCACTGCTTTCTGAAAGCAGTCCTGAAATTATTTGTCCCACGAACCAGTAAGAACTCAGTGCCAGTGTGAAGAGCAGATGTGTCAGAGCAGTGCAGAAAACAGAGGCAAGATGTTGTACTATTTATCTTTTCAGCAGGACAGCACCACATCCTCTCCTCCTCAGCCCTGGGCAGGCAGCGAATGGCCTCATCGCCAATGGGCATTTCTTAACCTTTATTTTCATGCTGCTTTGACTGGTAAGTAAGGAACACTTCCCTCTTTTTCTGCCATCGTCTTGAAGCAATACCTAACAAACCCACACATGGAACTCAAATTACAACTGCCTTCCAGCAAGCAGCCACCTCTACACAACATCATTTGACAAGTTGAGTGATTTCCGGAATGCTTTCCAGAGAGTCCAGCTACGTGCTGAACACTGTAATACCCCTCTAAGAAGGTGGAGAAAAGGAAGTGTGATTCACATGTGATTATTATTTATTGGCAGATCATTCACTGTCCTGGGCTCTGTGGATGGACAGAAGGATTTGGAAGGTTTTTCTGAAAGACCGCATTTTGAAAGAGCCCAATGCAAAGAACAGGCATTTTCAAGAAGGTTCTGCACAACCTCCCACTGTTAATTTCTGTCAAGGCAATAGACAGAGTATGGAGAGATTTTTCTAACAGAGGGAACAAGATTTTGGCTGAACTCAAACTATGTGATATGGGTAGAAAAGTAACTATGTAAGAACAAGTAATGGGAAGCTGTTTCTTAAGGTCATTTATAGAAGACTATTGAGAAGATGCTTTTGTGCTGCTGACAATGCCCGAATGAAATCAGAGACTCTTCAGTGACTTTACAGAAACTGTAGATAGAACCTACCTGGATGAAGCTTTTATTAAGGTGTAAAACTCATTACCAGCAAAGGGCTAAAAGCTGTAAAACTTTGGAAAGTTCTAGTGTTCAGATGATGAAAGACCTTGAAGAACTGCATTCTGAATGAGCTGTCAGGTTCAGAGTTAGAACTGAGCTTTGAGGTACTCATTAGAAACACAGAAATTCAGGGTAGGGTACTACTTTAAATGGAACAAGCTGGTCCAGTCAGAAGTGAGTCAGCAGACAAGCAGAATGCACATACCACAAGTAAAGAAGTACTTAAGAGGCTTCTGGGGACTTCCTGCTTTCATCTATCAGAGCTCCACTCACCAACAGAAAAACAAATCAGAGACTGTATGAAGATAACTCGGCCACCAGCGTGTTAAAGGACCAAGAATGTATTTCCTTGAGCACTGAGTCAATTGGTGGCTGCACAAACTTGTTGCTTTTTCCAGACTTGGCAAAATGCTTTTGAGAATCTTCAGCAAGGTGAAACGGAAAGGGACAACACGAAAAACAGCAGCCAAGTGCATTACCTTGAGGCACGGCTACAGAACACTGGCAAACAGGACCCCTGCAGACAGGCCACTCATGGAAGGAAATTTTCCACAACATAAATCCTATTTATGGATAAATAGTATTATTTAGGGTATGCATATTCTTAAAGCATAAAGGTAAAGAATATTCTTTCGTTATGAAAGAGTTAATATCTTGTGTTTGCTTGTGGCTTGAATAAGACCACCACATTAGTGCTCTTCTGCATTGTCACTGTGGGAATACTGAGGTTAGCAAGATACAAAGACTAAATTTCAGGGACATTTCAGCACACTGGATGCAGTTAAGAAAACAAGTTGAAACTTGTGCAGCTGGGGAATCTAGCTACTGCCCTGTCTCCTGGTGAGCAGCCAGGCCAGAGAGCAGAGGTCTCTCACCCATTCACACTGTCAATAACCCTTTCTGTGTCTCTGTGAGATGCCACCACTTACCCATAGCAAGACTAAACTGCTTCTTGCTTCAAATAGAGACACAGACAATTAAACCAACCCCCTGCCTACCAAATGGCATTCAAATGATTTGCCCTTGCCAAAAAGGACCTATCTAACCAAGATGTTACAGAAAGCGTATTCCTGCCTTTCCTAAATGAGAACCTCTGCCTTAGACTGGGAGGACTGTTAGAAAGAGGAAGCAAGTGCAATGACTCTGAAGGCCAGTAGTTCTATCATTTCTGTAAAGAAAGTCTGATTGCATACTGGCTATTTTCCACAGCTCCATGTAAATTAGCCATTATCCTGGGAAGAAAATAGAATTGCTTCCTCCTCTGAAGATATAAGACTTCACTTGTTGACAAAGTTGCACTGGCCTTAAAATCCAGCAAATTTTCACTGTCACAGTAGGAGAGCAACAGCTTTTCAGCATCCCTTATTGTGCCCAAGCTCAAAAACTATCATGGTGTCATCAAAACCATTAGCTTGTCAGACTTCACTGAGTGACTTTTTGCCAGTGAAGAAACACTGGACAACCTCCATCAGATTTGCCAGCATAGCTCACTTATTTTTACTGTATTATCTTAAATTCCACACATAATATCCCTCTTTGTCCATTTTGTATACTTATCTACAATGCTTTAAAACAAAAATAGCTTTAGGAAAGGATGAAAGATGTGTTTAATTTTTGCCAAATGTGATACCATTAAAGTTATTAGACAATATTGGTTCCAAGAGCAGATTATGAACAGTGGGAATTTAATGTGCTTCTTCTGCAGAATTAATAGATACACGTGTGTCTCAGTGTTTCTGTGTGCAGTGACAGCTTGGGGCTGTCAATTTATACCATTTCCTGATTAAAACAAAACTATTAAAAAGGCAAGCTTACACCTATTTCAGAAGTACAAATGGAAGATGCAACTGAAGACAAATTGTTATGTGACGTACAAAGGCTTAAAGCACAGGAAATTTTTTGCAGTGGGATGTGCAGATTCAGGGAGTGTTTTAACTGGATCACAAAGCTGCAGTGCTCAGTTAAGAGATTTCCCAGATTACACTGGATATTATTTTTAAATATGACTTTTACAAAGGGGAATGAGTTCCATAGAAGCTACTTAAATTTACTGGTTTTGTCCAGACAATTTCTATTGCCTGGTGTGGTAAGACACAGGGCATTCAGCTTGGGACTTCACATATCCCTGCAAAGCTAGTCCAAAGACATGGGGACAGCTTTACCGAGGATACGCCAGCAAGGCAAACAGACCCTCAGTGGACAATGGCAGCAGCCAGTGAATTAGCCTCAAGCAACAAGGGCCACAGGGCATGAGGTCCCTGCAGGAGGGAGCTGGGAGCTCAGCATGGCAAGGCAGGAGTCAGGGACATCTCCAGCCCGAGCACAGCCCTGTGAATCTGGGAACAGCACCTGGGATCGCTGGCTGAAGGTCTCACAGAATCTGGTCAGGACCATTAATTCCTGCATCCAGGGCCCCTGACAGAGTGAACACAGACGAACTGGAAATAGCTCCCCGCTGATAAGCAGCAGCACTGCTCTCAGGACCAGTGCAAACCCAGAGAAGGGTGCCACACAAGGGATCATCTATTGCTTGCAATGGCAATTCCAAGAAAACTATTAACTTACAAACTCACAGGCTTTCATAACTCATGATTAAACTGAGTAAACTGGTCCATCGGTCCTTATAATATGCATTTGACCTTTCTATTTTATCTTAGAAAATTAATTAGAATTTCAGAAAGGAGGATCTAAGGTTCAGATTTTGTTTCCTTTCTTGTTACAGCAAACCCTCTGACCTATTTCTTGATCAGTTGAGGATAGGTTTTTTCCAAGCTTCAGCATTTTTGGAGGACTAAAGCTGTTATAACAAGCCCGTAATTTAACTGAAAGTGCCACAATCACCCTAGGTGCCACAGCCTAATAAATAATATTGCAGATACGCATCTTTGGATTGCATTTTGAAATGAGAAACCCCAAATCCTCCTACATTTTAACAGAGGAAATATAAGCATCTATGGAACTTCTTCTTGGAAAAATACATCCTTAGAAATTTATTTTACGGAAAGCAGGAAAAGAAAAATCTGAGATTCCCAGATAACACCAATTTCCCTGCAGTGAGGCCTCATATCTACCACTCTGTGCTGCCTGGGGAGATCGGCACCTGCCCTCCTCCAGCCTTGCATACTGGAATTGCTTTTACCTGAGCAGGCAGCTATATCTGTAACACTGTCAAGTATCAACAAGAACTCATCCTACTTCCTATGCAGAGATCATCAGTTTAACACTCAGTGTAAAGAGAAAAATTAGTTTGTCAGCAGGCAACCATTGCATGCAGAGCCATTTTGTCCTTACCAGAGAAAAGTCCTAGCACGTCTCCTGAGGAAAGCGTGGCAGCAAGCCAGAGACATCAGATTATCACCATCACTTCTAAAATGGTCTGGCAGAGCTTTTTATAAATGTTTGTCATGCTGCATGTTCAGGACTAATTGTTGCCAAGAGATTATCATCTTCATCCAAATTAAAGATATTAAATTAATACCAGGGAAGTTTCTAGTACCCCGAAAGGTAAAAGTGTATTTGTTATAAATGCTCACAACTTGCTTTAAGACTTCACAAAATGCCGTAGGGTGAGTATACCTTCTGTGTAATTCAGAGCAGGGAAAATTAAGGCAAAAAGCAAAGACATGCTTTGCATCAAGATTTATCGGGAATCTTTGGATGGTTCAGAGTAACAACAGCAATACCAATCCAGCTGCTACCAGAAAGACCAAAAGCTCATCAGCGTGCAGACAGACTTTAGTTTCCAACCAAGTGCTCCAATAAAGCTTTTCCTTTTACATGTAATATACTTCTGTGCTGAAAGGATCTGTCTAAAAGCAATACAAGATATTCAGAACATATTTGCATTTAAATCACAAATGGAAAAAAAAATTTGAAAAACCAAAACTAGTTGCCAACAATTGAAGAGCTGCCACAGTGCTTTCTTCATAGCCACTCGGAGCCTGCTTTCCTCCAACTGAACGGTCCTGACTTTTTAACTCCCTGTTGCAGCAATCTTGCGTATTTCTCACCAGAAAAAAAATTCTGGCAATACAGCCAGATGATCCAGGGCCTTTTTAGGCCCATTGGTGCATGGAAACATGGCAAGGAATTGAGTAGATACAGTTTTGTGGATGGGAATCGGGCTGTGAGAGGCAATCTGATCCAGAACCAGACCTGTGGTCCCAGACGCTTAGGGATTGCGCTGCAAATTCATACCTGGAAAACAGACATTTGAAAACTTCCCAATTTGAAGTTTTTAATACGCTTTCCCGATACTGGTCGCATATTCTCCTGATATACCAGACACCTGAAATTGCACTCACTGTATCACATGCTCCGTGCTGTATTTACATGTAGTTACAACACAGCCGGTGCCTGTGAAGAGACCAAAAAAAGCAGCATTGATTTCCAAATGTGAAATTATTCTGGTAAAGCAGTTCAAGCCCTCTTAATATGCTAAAAATGTCCATTGTGGCTGGAAAGAGAAAAAAAAAAAAAACATAATGAAAACACTACTACTTTTTAGAGAATACAACTCCCCATGAGAGAGCGCTAAATGCAAACAAACCTCAGTAAAAAATAAAGACTGTATAAAAATGCAGTTTAATCTAAGGTTTTCTGGAGCTAAACACTCCCATCTCCCTATATATCACAAAAGGGAGTAAGGAAAAGAAAAAAGAGAAGACTGGAAGACTTGTTCATAGGAAGAGAAAATATTTTAAGAAGTCATTAAAGCAACAAACTTCCCAAAGAGAATAAATCTGCACAGCAGCAGCCAAACAAGCTGCCCAGTCTATTTTATCAAAGAGCTGGGTTCTTTTCCTATTACTTAACAAACAACTGGCATCCAAGCTGCCAATTATTTAACCATGGTGGGACTTTAACTCCATTTAGGGGAGAAGAATATAGCTGCTGTAAATTCCAACACTGCACAACAATCTACAACAGCTGTCTTGAAATCTACTTTATGTCCTTTTTTATCTGCCTCTCTACTAATACTGTTTCACCAACTGGTGCAGAGGAAATGATGCCTCTCTGCCACTGGTTGAAAGTTATTTTTGTCCTAGTCAAAACACTGTAAATAACTTTGAAACAATTCGATAAGTAGTGGATAACGTAATTCTACATGACCATTTAGATGACTTTTTCATCACAAGTTATGTGCACAATGAAATTTCTTTGCATCAGACCCAGCATTTTATATTGTTTGCAAGAATGTGAATTCTGCTAATTATTAAGCAAAAATTGAAAAGAAACCTGATCAATTACTTTTTCCAATGGTTTAAATACTGTGCCTGCATTCCAAGGGAGCAAGTGGCATGCAAGAGACCATCTTCACCATCATGTTCTTAAAGTTTAAATTATACCAATACTTTCTCTCCTCCCCTTGCTTTGAACAAGAAGATTTTTGCATTGGGGTTGTTTATCTGTGTCATTCTATAGAAATAATTTACCACCTGGTCTATGAGGAAGTGTGAACTATAATTTCTCTAATCAGTTTTGAACCTCCACCTACTCTTCATGAAATCTGAGGAAATCAGGACTGTGAGTCACTAAACCTACCATCTTTCTGAGTATAGATCACAGACTTTTTCAGGGATCAGTAAAAGCCACAATCTCATTCTTTATGCAATTAGAAAATTGCCAATAAGGGCACCTTTTGAATATAACCAGCCATTAGAAAACCATCTCCTTGTTAAAGCAGGCTTTGGTAAAAATCCACACATTTTTTGTACTCATTTTAAGAGCATTGAAATTAAAACATTGAAACAGTGTGGAACAAAGAATGCATAATAAACAAATGTGCAATTTTACTGAGGCCACAAACTTTCTGAAAAAAGTTAATAGGTCTATGTCAGTAAAACACAGGTTGGTAAATACCTTTTGCAACTGTATGAAAGATGTTAAATCAGAAAAATGCTGGATTTCTATACAGGATGCCTGATGAATGCCCAAAAATGTCCTCTTTTCTGTACCTAAAGAGAGAGAACAATGTACATTAAGCCAATGGGGCTACTGACCATTAATTATTGACTTCAAAGTGTCAACTCTTCACACAAAGGCTCCCAGATCTTTCTAATTCACAGACAGAAAATCACATCCCTTGGCATGAAGGAAGATAAACAGTATTTCTCAGCTTAAAGTGGTCAGCAGGCAAGACAGTTGTCAAATTAAAAAGCAGAAAATAATAAACAAAACCCCCATTAATTTGTAACAAAACCCAACTGCAAACAATTAAGGACTCCACAGAAACTCTAGCTAATGAAAGATGTTTCCTTCTTTATTAATGCGTAATACTTTTCACAGAAACATAGTATTTACAAATATACACATATAGACTGCTGATCATAAAATGTTATTGAAGAATTAGTCAAAAAAATCAATTTACAAAACCCAAAAACTTTTCAAAGATATTCTGGCTGAAAAAAATTGAATGACATTTCAAGGAGATGCTTCTGTACAGAAAGATAGGTTTTAGCTTCTTGAGCTCTGGTAAATTAGGCGAGTTGTGAACCAAGTGAGCCAAGCTCAGCTGTACATTTGAGATGAGACAGTTCTTTTCCAACTGTTGTTTTCACACACTTTCTTGATGGTCAGTTCCAACAGGTCTCAGGAGGCACTGGTTTGGATGTTTTTGGAAGCTGCAAGCATTGCTCTCACTTTGGCCATAAGATCCTGTAGAAAATAAAAGGAAAATGATCAGACATGTCTGAGCTTTCAACAGAACTAAAACACATGACTGCAAAAACCCACATGAAAGGGCTAGTGTGCATTCCAGTCACAAGGGATACCTGGAGTCATGACCATCAAATGTTTAGTTCCTAGGCTAAGTGAGTCAAATAATTTGGAGAAAGTTCCTATGAGACAGCAACTCAAGTCTGGTTTTACCAAAATGCAACAATGTGCTCTGCATAAATATTTCAAGCAGTTTCTATACAACAAAGTACAGAAATCACATCAAGTGAAATGGAAAAACTATGACCATATCTTCAAAGAAATCCTGTCATGAACACACAACTTTTAACCACTGGAGGTTTAAAAGAGGGAAAAAAAAAGAGAAAAAGAAAAGAGAAAAAGAGAGAGAGATGGTAAGAAAAGAATGTAACAATTACTCTAAAACAGAAAGGCTTTTTCTTCTTGCTTTGTAAATCTGAACCAAAATTTTACACAGCAGAGGCATTTTTTCATATGACAGAGTGACTGTGAAACCAAACAGATTCTCAGTCTTGTCTGAGCATCCAGGTGGAACAGCATTACAAAAAGAAATGAAATTTCATGTAAATAGCATTGAATAACTGGATTGCAAAAAATGATGACAAAAAAAGAGTGTGTATCGGTAATGCATCAGAGTTACTTAAACATTTGTTCACAAATGCAACAGAAATAAATTCCATAGTGCTTTTAAAGCATTTTGCAGCTGAAGTTCTCAAAACACCCCAGAGGGGAATTTACCATCATTATTCCCTCTGCTTTACAGATGGAAGGATCTGAATGAGAAAATATACTGACTTGGTTAGGGTCAGCCAGCACAATGGCAGCACAGCAATCTAATAATTTGTTAAATTCCATTTTTTGGAGCTCTTAATGATAGAGAGATGCTAAACTTATCTGTGTTGGGAAATACCTTGCAGATTCACAAAAGTTTCATTCCTACTTTTTGCCTTCTACAAATAGCAACCAAGAAGTGTATTTTGATCCAGTAATCATTCCTTCTCTTACAGCTGCACTTCAAACAAGCAGTCTAATATTAAACTAGGAAATGCTATGCCATTAGCAACATTTAACTCAAAAATGCATAAACCAATGACCTAACCCGGCTTGATTAAAATTGAAAGGACAGCACCTGAGAAGCAACAAAATTGTTTCCATAAACAAACAGATTAAGAAAAACAGTGAACATGTGTCTGCATCATATGCGAAGTTCAGAATTGCCCAAGTGGTAAGAGAAGAAAACAATATGCTGGACATAGGTAATTAGGCAACGTACTCTGAATTTGCCTATTTGTACCTGAGTGATTTTGCTCTGCACTGATGAAACGATTGCTGAAGAGATTTGGCCATCTTTTTCCTGAGAAACTCCCCTAAAAAATAAAATTAGAAATTTATAGTAAACATTTTGAAAATGCGTTTCACTCACCATCTTGATTTGCGTTTTATTGTACATGTCTCTCATATGTTAACCAACAGTTCTCTCAGTCAAATAGAAGGTGTAAGTCAGGCTCAGAAAAATCAGTTGTACAACTGTTCAGACAAATCTGAACAGCAGCCTGAGAATTTTTAACAGGACTGTTCTATATTCTAGAAATAATTTGATCATGAATCTTGACACACATTACAATTCAAACCACTCTACTAAAGTTCTACTTCAAAGATTTATCCCATTTCATGAAAGCTTCCAATTTCCAACTTAGAAATAGGTTGCAGAACTTCCTGCACCAGTTTTCCTGTTACAGTAGGTCAAGATGTTTACTCCAGAAAGCAAGAGAGATCCAACACCTTAATCAGACAGATGCAGATAGTGCTGTGCTCCCACTGACCTCTACTTTGGATAAGCACGCATTGTGCACACACAGAGCTCCTCAGCCCACGACTCTGGTCACAGACACCCTGACAGTCAAGAGACAGCAGCACTGCAGTATGACTGTAACAGAAGCACGGTACCTGGAGCGTTCCTGGCTGGATTCTCTGCTCTCCACAGGAGAGACACTAGTTGAATGTACAGAATTTTTGTGTGTGGATGGTTTGCCTGGTGACATGGATGGTGAGGGAGACCTAGCTCTGGATTTAGTACGTGATCTAGACCGCCTCTTCTTCTTCTTTTCATGGGGACTTCTGTGAGAAGAAAATATTTTATTGAAGAATGTTTAAAGCAATATTACACTAGTTAAGCTGAAGTTACTTTTCACACTTCTGAAAGCTTATGTACCCTCTTCCACAGGATGTTTCTCTTGCGTTCAGCAAGCATTAGTCTTACCCAATACCATTTACACGGTTTACGGTTGTACAAAATACTTTCTCAAAAGCTCTTTTTGCCTATTACTTAGGCAACTACTGGCTCCTGAGCTTCTCACTTGGAATGCTGCTTCACGGGTGTACAGCAATTACTGGCCAGTGTTTGACCATTTGCAGGACGACAACAAAAAACCTTTCATTGGAGATTTGCAGAATAACTTTGCTAGAGGGAAGTTCCTTCCCAAACCACATCAGACACTTACTTAGAATGCAATAATAAATATAAGGGTTTATATCCCTGACAATTTTCCTAGCTCATAAAATAAACAAAACATGGAATTATGGCTATGTAAAATATCTACAAGGCAAATCCATAGTTTGTTTGGTTTTTAAAAGAAAAAAACTCTTTCCTCCCATGCAACAAAGCACAGGATCAAAATTTTAAATGAGCTGTTGCACTGCACTCAAGACTAATCTGGACCTAGCAGTGTGCCTAAGTGCAAACTCTTTGAGACCTGGAAATTAGATTCACAAATGTTTGTCAGTATGAAAGCTGAAACAAAGAACTTATGGGTACCTGATGTGTTCATTACTGACAGAAGGGAACAGAGACAGTCACCTCATAGGCAATGCTAAGCTCAAAGAGAATTCTATTAGTAATGTATTAAAGATGAAATGATCAATTTTTTTTACCTGGTTATGAACTTACGTCTGTATGATTTACATACTAGTATTGATATTACTATAATTAGACTAACTAGAGTGGTGCCTTAATTAGAGAGGTAGGCAATACCTCATTTGTAGGCATCTCTCTCTAGCATGCACTCCTAGAAGTCTATTCAGAAGAACGCTGTTGAAGCTTCCAGAACATCTTAAAACACAAAAACTTTTAGACACCTTCTAAACATCACATTATTCATTCTTTACTTCGATTTTTCATGGGAATTTTCTACTTTAAAAGGTGCTATGCTATAACCCATTGAATTTCCACATAAATAGCATACAATTCTGATGCTTAGAAGCTACCCCACATTAGAATTTAACATTCAAGACTTAAAATTGCAAAAACTTCCTTATACTTTTCTTGCATAAATAATGATGAAGTGGCAGACAAAAAACCCAAGAAGCCTCTAACATTTTCATGACTACTCAAAACCATCAACTACAAAGTCAGTTATTCCTTGACTAGCTATATACTTTATTTGCTTAGTTTCTTAAAACATCATCGTGAAACCAAGCTGTGAACAGACTTCATTACTTAAACCTTGGAAATCTTGGCAAACATTTCTCATGCAAGGAAAGTATTTTACTCTAAGCTTTTTCACTGTTTTTCATCTCAGATTATGATGAGCAAATAGAACAGCTGAATGATGAAGAATCTGTTCCATAATTGAACATGGACACTCGTCCGTCACATTTTTACTTGAAAATTTAACATGTCAGGGGTGAAACAGTTTTTGATTTAATTTCTGCAATCGGAGCTGCAAAATATCCTTTTCTATGTTTAACCACAATACTCCTTCTTCAATTTACATCTTCTGTACTTACTGCATATTTTACTGTGCCACTTTCTGCTTTCCTGTTTGAGGCATATCAGTTTAAAATTTTGACCTATATAATCAGTATTATTCACAGAGGCATGTAGTTTGTGTCACAATTGCCATTCTAATTTACAACTTGGAGTGGCACAATTCTAAAAATACTTTATAGTTTGAAATGCTGAATGGTCAAGCAGCAGACACACTAACACAGCATCAGAAACAGCATGGGGATGTGAAAAACGATTCTTTTGTGCATTTATAGGAAAACAAACATTTTAAGCTTCCATATCTTTTCTACTTAACCAAATTTGCATGAATTCCACAGCAGCCTCTAGTATCTTCATTTGACAAATGATAAAAACTAAATCAGTTGAAGTATACTTAGGAAGTTCTCAATTATACCTACCACATATCAATTAATTACAAGCTATCAAGAGATGCTAAATTGTCATAAGAAACAATAGAATTTTTTTTAATGAAGCTGAAAGTGATCTCTTTCTTATTACACAAGACATATGGAGTAAGAAGTTGAAGACTAAATGCCATTTTGATTATAATACTTTAAGAGAGACTATATGCAGGGTGCCCTCAAAATGACGCCTCGATTCATACTCCACATCTCAATATGCCAGTAAAATAACTGCAAAATACCTGTTTGCTAAATCAGAGTTGCTCTTATTTATGCAGATAGGATAAGATGTCAAGCAAGTTGACATCACAGTTGCACTACGACCTGTGCAGAGGTCACACAGCTTGCACAAGCACAGCATGAGAAAATGACCCAACAAGAGGGAAATATGAAACTCCCAGTGGAATCTGAACTCTCATGGCCAGCAGACAGCAGTGTATTAACATCCACCAATTTGACTGGACAGCTGCTGTTCAAACATATGCAAGAACAGAGAAGAACAAGTGCATCCATTATTTTTTTTTCCCCTCAAAAAATATTTTTCTATCAAAATAAATCTCCAGAATATACAAAGGTTAAGCTCTAGCTAAGGAGTCTATGAGACATCAGGCATTAATCTGACAGGATGCCAGGACCCCGCTGTCCAGGACCAGGAGCCCTTACTTGGAGCGGGGCCGCTTCCTGCTGTTCCCAGGACTATTGCTGATGCGATACGCTGTGGGAACGCTCCGCTCGTCTCTCCGCCGTTCTGGTGTGTGAGCCCTTCTCCGGGGTGACCTTGATCGTGACCTGAGCAGAGAAAAAATATTCAAAAGTTTGCTTTTTGTTACTTATTTCAAAACTTTTACTTCAGTGGAATTGTGCTTCACCAAATACAAACACACCACCTTTCAAACGCCTATTTTATACCAACTTGGTGCATTTAGGCTCCAAGACTTGTCAGCTAAGTAAAAAATTTCTTGCCTATCCAAGACATTTGAGGTGAAGTTAGCCATTGCTTTTCACTCCCAACAGGGGGCTAAAAAAAGGAATTATTTTTTTGTTCTCATCTGCTACGACAACTTCTGTATTATTTGATGGAAAAAAATTCTTTTAGTCCAGCCACCTTTTGTGGCAACAGTTTACTAAACTCAGTATGCAGAAATGCAATTTGTTCAAAGCCTGGATTGGCAGGCCTGACCTTGTCTTCCCAAATTAGTGGTGTGTTGAGAACTGCTACCTCACAGAGATAAATACACGTTCTTGATGCAGTGCCTATCTGACAAGTCCAGGAAATGTACCGGATGGTGCAGAATAATCCTAGCACGGCCAATATTTTCACCAGTGTAAGTGACCAACAACCCATTATCAGTGTTGTTTGGCACTAGCACTTTGACTTGAAATATTTTCCCTAGAAAAGTGAGAAGGAGATCAAGAAGGGAAAATAGAAAGCATGCCCAGTTAAGATCAGAGATCTTCAGGTTCACACAATATAGATCATATATACACACCTACAAAGTCCTGAGCCATTTCTGTTACACCTACAACAAAAAAGCCCAACTGAAAAAGGAAGTATCACAATGGCAGATAGCTGTTGCAAATTAACTGCTTCGACACTGAAAAATCTGAGCTTTACCAAGCCATTCAGAAGGATTAAAAAAAAAAAAGGAAAAAACCAACAGATTACAAAACTTGGGTTCAGTCAGACACCTTGACATTTTACCAGGATTTCCCTCAAAAGAGCTCCAGCAGTCAAATCTTTTCATTGCCCAAGTTGCCTGATAATTTTTCCACTCTGTTGCTGCTGCCACTGATGAGCTGCTCAGACTCGGCTCCATGCTCAGTGTCGCTGTGGATGCTGTGAGTCTGTGATATGGAGGCACACACTTCACATTCAGACTAAAATGTCCTAGTTTTGTATTAACTAGAATCCTGAAAAGGCTTAGTCCCTTAACCAAAAGCTGAACCTTAGTGAAACACGCCTGTATGGAACAGCCTAAAAAAAGTCCAAACAATCAGAAAGAAAAAGACATTAGCTTCATTTTTATGAACTGACATTTATTGTTCTACAGCATTCTCTAATCACCAAATATTAAGAATTTTGGCCATTTGCTCAAAACAATTAAAAACCAGCTAATCAGCTTTACTGCAATATATAAATCGTAACTTTCATTAGACTGTAATTCCAGAAGGCACCATATTCCTTTATAACTTATGCTTAGAAAGGTCCTGAAAGTTCAAAGGGTTATGAAGTTTGGCAGGTCTCACTACAAAATTGGAATTTAAATTACATGACTAGACACTGCCTCAGCAATAAGAAAATCACTTTTCAAGGAGAAAAACCCACTTCCAAACAATCTTTTTTAGCAAAGAACAGCTACTTCTAAGTCTACTAAATTCCTAATACTGAGGCAAGAAGTCTCACACAAACTCTCACACAGGTGCATGGTATCCAAACTTACTGCAAAGTAACCTGTAAAAAAATATACCATTAACTACTGCTAATAATTAATTAACTGGATATATTATGTGCCTTAGTACTACTCTATCACTAAACAGTATAAAGTAAAGCAGCAATACTGAAAAGAAGCTTAGACTTTCCATCTCTAATTCAAAATGAACGTCCAAATTTCACCCAATCAAATCACTAAACCATTTGGTATATAACAAGTGCTTCTGCTTCCCTTCGTCTCCTCTCATACTCACAACCCAAGAGATTTATCTATGGATAGGAAATAGAGATTGAGGTGAACATCACTGTTCTTTACAGTTAAACATGTGAGCTGGAAGAGCCCACTGCCCAGGCCCGATACCCAGCACCACTGCCAGGAACAGCTCACACCCAAATTCTTTAACGGTGTTTTTAAGTCCACGAGAAACAAAAACAGCAATTCAGCACTTACTGCATTTACTACTAAGATACCAAAACCTTTGTTTTTTTAGACAGATTTAATAAACATGCCCCATTTTTGATATTAAGTACTTACTTGTGATTAATTATTTCTCTGGGACTGACAGGTCTGTTCTGCAGTACCTTACAAAACTTTGGGACACTCTTTACTGTGCACATGGCTTGCTTAATCTGTCATGTAGGTCTAGAATTAATATTGTATGATACCAGGAGCTTTACAGGAGTAATTTTTTTCCAGAAAATAACAACCATTTATACAGAGAATTGCTGTTAGCACATCATTTGCCACAATTAAGCCAATATTATCTGGGTTGTCTATATAGCTATGGTTTTTAAAACTTGTTTCTGTAAAATAGGTTTGGTTGTTAACCAGAGAAATGAATATGCAAAATATGGTCTGAATCATCTTCATGTTACTGGAACAGAATTTTTCAACTTTATTACTGCTGAAGATGCTGAGAAAATTAAAAAAAAAAAAAAGCATCAGTATCAAAATTCTGTCTTATCACCAAAGACTACTCTTAAATGTTGCAGAGTCTCTAAACCTTTAACAAGGCAAAAATAAATGATAAGCAAGTGATGTAAAATGATATACAGAGAAGTACACTGCAAAGTTCACTTGTGGGACTTCTAAGCACAATATGCATTTTGGAAGAAAATAATAAGATGACAAACCAAAAAGGAAGAGCTTGCAAAGTATCCTGAACATTCCTTGAATAAAGAGCAAAGAATGTTACTGCAAATTTCGGTGTTTACACTTCCCACATTTTATTCCTCATTAACTCGTCACAGTAAGTTATATGGTAAAGGTGATTTTTAATCTACATTTTGAACAGATTAAAATAAGGCAACAATATACCATTAGACTGGGGCATTCAAATAGTGCACAGACACTCAAAATAGGGCTGTTCCAAAGTAATTTAGCATCACTGTCCACACAGTAGTGACTGTCTCTAAGTGCCATCCACTTAATACAAGATGAACACATTAACACCCAGAAACAGTTTACACTTTATTCCAAGAGGGTATGGCTCTTTACATAACTGTTCATTCAGCTGGAAGCTGTAATATCCAGTGCTTTGGGAAGCTAGGAAGAAACACAGTTCTAGGTGAAGCTGACGAATACTGTTCTAGGGAAAACTGATGAAAAAAGAGATGTGAAACATGCCAAGCTTTGAATAAAGCAACACAGCGCACTGAAATAACACTAAAATAAAAACAAATAATAATAATAATAAAAGACAAAACCCCAATAATATCCTCTAGCTAGGCAACAATACTTGCCTTTTTTTGGCAATGACAAAGGCAAAGTACTATTTTTTTGCTAAACATTTGAGAGTCAAAACACATCAGTATCTGACAGGGTTATGAATCAGCCTCTTGCTCTTAATTATTCTACAATTTTTCTGTTTCAGAAGCAAGAGCTCTAACTTTGCAAATACAGGATGTTAAGGCATAGCAAAAACGTTCAATAAAACATATCTTCAATCATCACCATTTCTTGTACAAGGCCTTTCCTGTTCAGCTCTAACTTTTGTGAAGTTAAAACACGCAAAATGTTTTTAGTGCAAAATCTGGTGCTGTTTTTCTGCATAATTTTTAAATTCAGCCAGCCAGCATCAAGCTTATTGGACTTCTGAGGTTTTACAATTCAACAGCTCATCAAGAAAATATCTAACCCGATTTAATCAGGTGGTGTGGTGATTCATGATTTTCATGCTGTTATGTGCTTGTCATTTTATTTGTGCCAGGAGGCAAACTCAAGACAGCAAACATAGATTAGCTCCTGTAGATTACCTATCCTTGATGACTTTTGGTCATGACACAGCCAGTCATGACAACTTATTGTCAAAGGTCATCAAATAAGCAGCATGTCAGACCGATCGTTTCAGTCCAAGTTGAGCCTATTTAATTCCTGGCATCTCTGAATAGCAGAGATTTCTGCAGCAAAGTATTGCTCTTAAACTCAAAAATCAAGTATAAACCAGTAAGTTGTAACATGTTAACCCTCCTGTTAGCGTAGTAAAGACTTCATTAAGCAAAAAAGCACAAGAAAACTAAAAGAAGTTTTGGCACACTCTTATCAGGGGCTAGAAGCTCTTTTCAGGCATGAGCCGTAGGCAGAGACACAAAGAGGAAGGATTGTATGGTTTCACATGCATCGCATACTTTTACAGCTGTGGCAGTATTTAGATGCACTATTTGCTTGAACTGCAAGCTACTTAGGTAGTTGCACTGCTCTGTAGCCTGATCCACGGAATGCACCCTCAAAGCCCTTCCTACTGATGACAGTAGCTCCACTGCGCTAGGGCATTCAGATATGACAAATTTTACAGACAGTAAACTTAGAAGGAGCCTAGGCCCAAATATATTTGAGGGAATTAACAGTATCAGTAAAACACAATATACATCATCAAAACTGGATAATTAGCATAGTGTATTTAGTCTCATTAATAATTAAGTACAGAGTTAACAGCACTGGGCTACATTCTTCCATGGTCTCTCTTTCACCTCTGTTTTCACTCTTCCTGGATTCCTGTCATATCTCTCCTGCATTTCATCCATATTTTTTCATTTGTCACTCAACTGCT
The DNA here is from genome assembly GCA_013389925.1 of Aegithalos caudatus. Taxonomy (NCBI): domain Eukaryota; kingdom Metazoa; phylum Chordata; class Aves; order Passeriformes; family Aegithalidae; genus Aegithalos; species Aegithalos caudatus. The sequence continues at coordinate 93,869 of WEIU01008869.1, forward strand.
TTGTTTTCTTGTAAGCTTTACTGCTGAACCACCTAGCTCTCTACCTCTATTTCTTATCTGAATATTGTCTAAGTTACTTTGCCCCAGTAACAGCCACAGATTTATTACCAAGTTCTCTTCCTGCTATCATCACATTCCTACATATTATCACTAGGTATTTCAAAGAACATCAGGAAAAAGCATTTACGGGTATAAGTTTTGCACTATGTAATCAGAAATTATTCATTATTTCACTAAAATTATTTTCAAAGGACCTGCCACATTTGATCTATATGTCCTACATACTGCCTTCAAGGTCACTGTAACTTTTGCAATGGGTATAAAAACACCGATGTAATGGAAGAAGTGCAAAGACATTTTACATGTTAACCCACACAAAATGCTAAAGAATATGCTTGGTTTCCAAACCCACCTTGAATGCCTGACAGTCCTATAGGCAGTGGGAAGTGAGTGTTTTGCTTTTGAATGTGATCTAGACCTGGACTTCGACGATGAATGATACTTGAATGGTGATCGAGATCTTGACCGAGATCTTTTCTTGTGTTTTTTCCTTTTCTTTTCCTTTTCTTCATCCCTAGGAGGATCTCTGCTTCTGCTTGAAGGCCTTTCTGCTTGTTTAACTTCTAAGGTGGGTAAAGTTCTGACTGCAGTCACAGGACATGGTATACTACTGACACTCTGAAATCAAAGATAAAGAAAGAACAGTGTTCAGTTTTTCAAAGGTAGTCAAAGTTAGTTAGTTAGTGCTGCAGTGGGATTATGCAAAATGTGCGGAAGTAAGGCTGACATCTTCAAATATATATGCATCCGGCAAACTAGTGGAGGCCTGTACAGTTCCCCCAAGATGCACGTTCAAGTTGGTATATGCATGCTAAGACTGTCAGCTTAACCAGGACATAGTTCTGAAGTTTTCATCTTTAGTTTTTAGAAGAAATGTGTTCTAAAAAAAACGGGTACTATCAGGTATCTTTTAATCTATTTACAGGTTTTACTTAAAACCTGGAAATACAATGAGGGACTACTGACATTCAAAGCTAAGTTTCACTTTCCTTTTTCAGCTAAGTGTCACTTTCCTCTGTGAACTGTGCTGTTTGGATGACAACTTCAAGAAAAACAGCAAAATGAACCAGCGCTGACAGAAATTATGTCTGAACTGTGCAAAATAAATGTTTTAAATGCAAAGGATTGGGAAGATCACAAAATTTATTACTCTCAAAGACAGAACAGGTACCTGCACAGGTAATGTTCAGTGAATTCCAGCTGAAGGAGATAAAGCAAAATCAGACCACAACACTTTCAAATTATCAGCCTGAGTTCCAGAGAATTCTGTTCAATGCCCCCTTTGGAACAATTCAAGTCAGGCACTGTAGATATGCTCCTCATTTCAAAGCCTGTCATTCCCCCAGCTAACATTTCAAGGCAACCGGAGAAATCAGTTTCGCTATCATAATTTCTGCTCCACCTCCTCTGACACTTTCACTGTTTGATACAAGGATACTTACCATGACCGGAATAAAAATTAATACATTAAAATCTGAAATAACCAAATTAGAAACAGGTGATCCTTTCCTTTCTTTTTCCCTTTTCCTGCCATGAATACATAAAGACAGTAACTGATCACATTTGAATCATCAAAAAGGCAGCTCTGCCTCAAGTTAGAGACATGACACTTTTTCATGCTTTAACTGATAACTGCTACCACAATATTTACAAAACCAGCAACAAAGCAGTACTAAAGTAGCTTGCTTCAAAGATTATAAACATTTTACAGCATGATCATTTGAGTGACCGGTTTATCAAAGGCCTATTTCCAATTTCACAAACTCCACGTCTAACTGTAGACACCTCACAGACACTGCATCTCCACTTTCCTAAGAGGCCACCAGAGTTGACTTTTCTTCCTTTGGCAACATTATTCATCTCTTTATACAGTACCTGAGCCTTTGCATTGAGCACTACTGAATATGGAATAGCCCAGTCTGCCTTGAAGAAGACACCTCTAATAGCTTGAAATGAAAAAAGCTGTAGGCAAAGTAGTGCTAAGAGGAAAACAAGAGAGAGAAGAAAAACCCAAGGTTTTCACTGCTCAGGTTCATTTGGCCACATAAAACACAAGCTCTCCTATCACTGCCAAAAAGGAAGTTGATAAATCAATGACACATTTACTTTTAGCTCACATGTCGAGATTCTCTTAGCCACCTGAACAAAGAACCACACAATGCTAAGCCCAACTCTGTTTCCAGCAAAAGCATCCACTGCTGACACTGGGCTCTCCTTGACTTTCAGGAAGCTGACACTAAGGGGTGACAGTGCTGTCTGGTTCTCTGGGAAGCACAGATGCAGGCTGCCTGCCTGGTGGATTGAAACACCACTGCTTCAGGCTACTGATGAATCACATCTGGAGAGCCACAAAGTAACTTCAGCTACCCCCAGATGAAATATGCAGGTTCTTCAAAGAAATACAACAGGTACACACAGGGAGAACACACCCACCCAACCACCACCGTGCCCAGGCGCTCTGGTGACAGATGTCATGTCCCCATGACAATCACCTGAAACAAATGGGCCACTTCTCTCAGTGGCAACTCCAGGTGCCTTTAAGAAAAACAGCACCAGCAAAATTACTTGATTCACCACCACAGCAGAACACAGCTCAGTGAAAGCAGTCAGCAAATTGCTAGGCCACAAATAAAATTTCTAGGTGTATAAATATTTGGAAACAAATAAACTGTCTTAGATAAAAAGGTAATGGGAACTGAAATTGGAGACATGACTGCAGAAAATAATAATTAAAAACAATAAAAATTTTTCAAAAATCACAGTAAGCACAGAACTGGGAGATTACAAAGCACTCTGCTTCAACTGATCAGGCTCTGCCAATAGTCAGGCCAGTTAACAGTTTCAGAGAGCATGGAAATAAACCTGTTACCTGATGAATTTTATTATGCATCTCAAGGATGAGAGATTTACATTGTCTGGGAGCTCCTCTAAGAAGCTGAACCGCAAACATTGAGATAGCATTCACTGAATCTCACTTCTTTGTCTGTTTTGGGTAACGGCACGTTTTTTTGGCCTCTACTAAATGCTACACTGTCAGACAAAATCTCTGGCAGAGTTGTTCTTCAGCATTTCATTTGGATGAGTGAAGCAAATCTGACAAAAGTAATGCCAAAACATGATTCAACACCTCTTGTTTAGCAGGAATGGATTAGGAAAGAGCTCTGTAAATGGGGAGAATTTATAGCCATATGAGAACAGAAATGAGTACTTCAGTTCATTTGCATATTTGCCATACTCATAAGCCCAGAATACACATTAGTTATTCTGGGGTTACACTACTTAATCAATACACAAAGTCAAAATTAGAAATGAACCAGAACGTACTTATTGCAGCAGAACAAAACACTAGCACTGTGTCTAGATCAAACAAAATCAACTGGCAAAGGACATTATCAATAATATTACAAACAGCTTATATTTCTTTTACAGCAATTGGAATCCTATATCAAATCAAAACTGCAAAGAGTGAACAATGTCAGAACGGTAAAGAGTCAATCAACAATTCTTTTACTCTGTTAAAATCCAAAAAATACTCCATATTCTTTTCTACCACTGTATCTTTTTTTACTCCAGGTTCCCCCAAAGCTTATGGTGAAGTATTCCTTACTGAGAATTAATGAGCAATTGTCTACCAGCTATGAAGTGTATTATTTGCCTATTCATTGCTCTGCGGAACAAAGCAAGCAGTTACTTCTATTTAGAAGTTTGTCAGTCCTAGTATTCATAAACTGTCCCAAAATATTAATTTCAAGAGAGAAAATTATTTCCTATAGAATTTGTTCTATTGGAACTCAAATACTCAACAGTTTTATCAAGGTTACCCTGCTGCACTAAAACACAGCTATTAACAGTACACTGACCATGGTAAGGTCTTCAAAAACAGACTAAATTTTGAGAGGGTCAACTGCAAAGAAATCAGTGGTTCTGAATCTGTCTGCTGTGTAGATCAATATGCCTTTTTACTTAGAGTGCTTTGAAGATTAAAAATCAATGCATAAACATTCTTACCTCCTCACCTATCTAAATTAAAATGGAAGTTCCTAATATTTACCTTCCTCCCCCCCGTTAAATAGTGACTAAAGTATTTATGCTATGAGGAATTACAACTCTCATGTAGTTTTTGATAGTAGGGTTATTGCAATAAAAAAAGTAACAAATGTCAGCAAGTTGTCCACCCCCTAAATGCCACATTAGTATGCAACATTTGTGTTTTTCCTTTATCTTGCTTTCTCAAAAGGACAGGTAAATTTACAAGCAAACCCAACCTCCCCTCCTATGCTAACCAGAAGATGTAGATACCTATGGTCCAAAAAAAAAAGTAAAGAAAGAAGCAAATGGCTCTGAAATATTCTAAAGTATTTTTTCCTTTAAATACTTACAGGATGGTTTTTATTAGACAATTACATTTTGCTCAAAAGTTAACAAAGAAAATACGCAAACATAAAATGATGCTATACATTATTATTATTACTACTATTCCAAAGAGGCATGCAGGAATATCTACAGTCCATTGCTAAAAAAAAGCAGGATAAACTACAGCAGTGTGAAAGACATACACTATCCACAGATGTTGATAACCCTGTTATGCTTGCTAAAACTAGAAGAGCATCTCATTTTTAAAACATGGTACACTTCTGTTTCACTCGTAAAGAAGACTACTTTCCACAGGAAAAAAAATAATTGTTACATACAGGACAAAAGTAAAAAGCCATCTAAACAAACAAATGATAAAACAGAGTGTCAAAACCCAGGAAGATGAAAGAGCCAAAAGAAGAAAAGTTTTGCTTTGTGCCACAGAATCTTTATATTCAGTGGCATAACAGCAGATGACATTTGGGACAAGCCATTAAAACAGCATCACTTTGAAATCATGTGCTTGTCTGGTTTAGCAACATAATGACTATGGACTTCTGTTTAAATCAGATACTAAGGTTTATAGAGGTAACAGTTTGGATATAACCAAATGGCTTTTACATGCCTAACAGAGCACTATCACCACTAAAACATTTCTGACAAGGAGTAAAATATGACATTTGCAGAATAATCCATGCCACATCCCACTACTGAGGATATATAATCTTATTTCTAAAAATTTGAACTAATTTAAATACTTCTGGAATGAGATTTGCATTTTGCATCATGGAAAAACTTACTTTATTTGTTCTAAAGTACAAAATGCAGTTCAGTGAGGCACACCATATAACCTGGCATATTCCAGCTCAGCATGGAAGAACTGCAGTTATTAAAACTACAAGCTGTTTGCTGCTCCAGGACAAGGAACCTACATTCATTGCAGAAGGAAGGCAGCTTCTCAGTGACACTGACAGATGTGCCAAAGAGTCTACAGAGTCTACGTGTACCAAGAGTCTATATGAATTACACATGTGGACATAAGAAGAGGAAATATCATCCAGTTGCTGTTACTCCATGTCCTGAACAAGGGCACAGACGTCACTGGCCACAGCATTGCTGGAAGCTCACCGGTTTTAGAAACTGAAATAAAGCTCCATGCTTTCCAAGTACTGGTTTGAGGAAATATTATACATAACTGTACTGTTCTAATGCATGTTCTAATGGTAAGGAGCCATTTCTGAAAAGTTGGGCTGCTTCACTGCTCAAGCTTTTTCAGCCTTTTGTTTCTCTTGCTTGATTTCACTTAAAAAGAAAAAAAAAACAAAAAAAAAAACCCCCAAAAAAACCAGGAAGCCATATAAAAGAAGTAATTCAGCTATGGAAAAGAGAGAACTGACTTTTTTTAAGATTCAGCTTAGAAGTGCTCTGTTCTGTGGTATTGACTGTCCTTTACCTGCAGTTAGCAGAATTGATTTAATTCAAAGATGTAATGTACACCCAGTACCAGTGATCCTTTCAAGAAATACAAGATATCAGGAAAATCTGACAGAGGTCACAAAAGCTTTGTGCATTTAATGTATTTCTGCACATTGTGATAAACAGGTTTTCAGCACAAACATACACTCTATGTACACATAAACAGCATTACTGTTTTCCTATACGCTCATTAGGCTGGGGCAATGTAATGGAGGTTATGCATCTCCTACAGATACCCTCTTCTCAACTCTTCTTCATGCTTGATTATACAACTCAGTCATTACTCCATTTTTGAGACAAATTTTAGGCTACATAAATCATGCCACTATATTAACTCTGACCAGTGTATATCAGTCTTTCTTTCCTGGACTTCTCATTGGATGCTCCTACTCCCAAAACAAGAAATGAAATATATTTAGTGACTTTTTGGTGGACACAAATATTTAATTTTTTTCTTTGCTTTCTGATTAATTAGTTTTCTGATTTAATTACCCCCAATTATTTCCACTGGCCAAACTACAAAACTAATTTAACATATCTTTCTCTCTCAAATTTTTAACACACTTTATTTTTATTACAGCCACTGTAGTTATCTCCTGTAACTTCTGTTACTTTTGCAATCAGTATTTTTAAATGCATCTTTAGTCTGAAACACAACTGAAAAAGCTGAAAAACAAAGCCAACCAGTGCTACATATTTATTTACAAGCTGACTTAGACATCTTAATGCAGCATACTGGGTTTTCTGGGTATATATGGAACAGAGGTTAACAAATATGCAGTATTATTTCACTCATCTTTCTCCAATACAATTTCTTGACTCAAGTGGGCTGTTAAAAATAGGCAAAACTGGCAAGGAAAGTAAAAGGCAGATTATTTGGAATGAATAGAAACGGATGCTTTTTTGAATATGGCAAACAGAACAACAGCTTGAAAAACATTTGTGTTTCAAGATAAGCTTTGATCTACTAAAGTCTATATGCATGTATCTATATAAGTGTGTCACTAAGCAAACCACACTTAGCAAGAATATTACTTCCAAAGATATTATGGCATTTTTGACTATTCATTAAAACAGTACAAGTACTGCCAATACAATAGCCAATTTTAGTTTTGAAAACCAAGGTCACATCAGAAAACATTTAAATATACATCTGAAATTTTAAATAAATCTTTAATAATGAAAGCACCTCCAAACCATTTCTATTGGAAAGAAACAGTGAAACTGGTTACTTTAGAATTCTCAAATACACTGGAATTCTTTGTGTAAGAAAAAAAATAGATGCCTTCTCTGAAACTGTACTTCTGTGTAAGCAGAAAAAGAAATTTCTAGAAATTCAGTTTCCTGAGAAGTGGGATAGAGAGGGTATTTATTTTTTTTTGGTTGAGAAGTTCACTAGCAAGTTCAACTTAGAACTTCTGTAAGTTCAGATGTGAGCGAGAACATTCAGCTGCTCTTCTGAAAAAGAGTCAGCTGTCACTGGTTATTTCAGGCATTCTCTTAAAGAAAAGTATCAAAGGAACCTTAGCTTAGAAACATCTCTGTCCTTGAAAAATTCCCTTGAGAAAAAGAGTAGAACTGCAAATGTGGGGAGTCTTGCATTGTCATTGTCTCTTTGCATTCACTCTTCAATATATAATTGAAAAGAGAAGTACTGAACACTTGTGTCAGGGAAAACTTGTTAGCAGTAGCAATGAAAAACCAAAACAGGATCTCTTTTGGGATGTGACCACACTTAATTCACCTATCTGCCGATATGGATCACCTAAACTGCAGGTATGTCTCTTTCAACTGTTCTCTTGAAAGTGTTTTGAGGGGTCATCCATGACTTACTTGGAAAAATCAAGAACTGGGCAATGAACTACTTGCTAGGTACTGGAATTCTTTCTGAGGGAAAGGAAACAATGGAAAGCCAAGTCATTATTTCTTGTAGCCAGTCTGTCACAATCAGTATTTTAAACTTTCCATCAGTATCCGGAGATTACATTTTGCTTGACTACTGCAGCAAGGGTGATTTTACTGGCTTTTCTGAAAGCAATGTAATTCCAAACCCAGGAAACCAAGATTCTACTCCCCAGCAATATTTGTATTTGTAATGTACAGCAAAATCATCAATATACACATCAAATAACAAAGTATCACAGCTTAAGTAAGCCATCCCAATACTCTTGCAAGGTGAGCATTCCAACACTTGGATCACTAGTACAGAGTTAAACATGGAAGCTCTTTTTCCTTTCTGTAGCTGTCTAACTGACGGAGGAATTGTGCAGCCTACTTCTCTCCCAGTTCTTTAATGACAGATGAGAGACATATGTAAGACAATGGAAAAAGATTAACAGTGTTTAAAATTCAAATTTCTCCTCATTTAGAAAAGCTTACATCTCTTCAGTCAAGTTCATAACACGTTGTCATAGTCACATTCTAAGTTTTCTGCCAGCTTTATGGGAAAGAGAAATTTATTTCTTACTTACCTCACTACAGAAGGAATTCTCTTCAATTTTCTCTGTTTCTGCCTCTGCCAGAGGGTTTTTCAGGGTCTGCAAGAACAAGGCAGCTTTCCTTTTGCGTTCTGCTTGTAGCTGCTTCTCCTTTGATTCTTTGGAGGCCTGTGCAAGCTTCTCCCTTGCTGCAGCTGCTAATCTATCCTCCAGTTTCTGCTTTGCTAAGAAAGACAATTGAGCATTAAGTTTAGAGTGAGTCATGCTTGGAGAACTCAGGCTTCCTTAAAACAAACACCCCTCCCCATCACAAAGAAGCAAACAGCCCCTCCAGCCATTCTCAAGCCTTTCCAATATAGCCATTCAATGACATAAGGACATCAGCATGAAATTAAGAAATTCCAAGCATCTTAACTCATAGATACACCATTTGCTAAATGTAAAGCAAATGTAAAGCAGTACAGGTGAAGAAAAAACTTCTGACTTAAAATGACAAGAAAATCCAATCCTGATTATTCAGGATACCTGTCTTTTTCTACTTATAAAAGCTACCTAAAGAAAGTAGCTCTGTAAATTCAGAAGCTTTTTCTTTTAAGTCTTAGAGTGATGCAAACTCTCCAGTTTGCTCTTTCCACTGATGTGATCTTCACAGTTTCCAGCCTGATTTAAATATATGTTAATTTGTTTATAGAAAGAGCTGCTCCAGAAATTTTCAGAAACTGTTTCATCATTGCTACAACCAGCAGATTTTATTGTGTGTGATTACATGAAGAGAATAAGCCAATTGATTTCATTATGCACCTAACAGCTACTTTGCATAATGTTTTTCAGCTTACGCTTTCATTTTTGTGTACTGTATATGTACAAAATGACTGGATTTTTTTTCAGTTCCACAGGTTTTTCAACACACAACTTTTTCTAAAGGTGCTTTACACTTCATTTTTATTATCATACAGTATACTTCATATTTGCTTTAGATATGTAACGCCATAGCGTACTTTGTGCTACTGCAGTTTACAAAGCAACTGCTACTTAGCGGCAAAAAACGACCATTTTGAAAATGAAAAACAAAGTTCCTGTGGCATACTCAGTGTTTGAGAAATACTGAGTTTTTAAATACTGGTAAATACTGACAGAACATCCACTTTAATAAGCACGCTCTGCTGTGAAACAGCCTTGGGGAGGAGTAGGTGAAACGGCACTCTTTTTAAACATCATTTCATTCAAATTCACACAGCATGCCCTTCTGCCCTTCTGCACATTAACACAGTAACAGGAAAAACCCATACAAAGATTTAATGGCATTGCATTATAAGAGCAACAGAACATCAACAAGGCAATACGAGTCTATATGGGAGTGCTGTATAAATGAAAAATAGCTTGAAGCAATTCACTGTGGCTGAAGAAAATGACAAACAGGTATGTCCTTGCTGGGCTTTGTTAATTCAATCTGGAAGCTACAAAGTCAGTGCTTTACTAGAAGGCTGTAATGGAAAACCAAAATAAAATTCAGAAAGATCAGGCATTAGGATAAAGCACTCAACCACCCCAATGTGTTATAAATTTCATTTTGTCTGAGCAAACAATGAAGATCTCATTCTTAAAAATAAGGAGGAAATGGTGGGAAAAGAATTCTGATTCTTGTTAACACAATACAGAAAAATATTCAAAACATCTAAAATGTCACACGTCAGTTTTGCAGTTTTTGTGAAGGACTCAATCCTTCATTTTGTTTTCTGTGCCGCATGGAATACCTTGTTTAGCTTCCAACTCCTCCTGTGTAAGCTGAGGTTTTTTCTCTTCAGGAGCAGTACAAGGAGTGGTAATTGCTGGAGTATGGTTTGATGCACTGGTAGCACTCTCTTGGCCTTCCTTTCCCTCCTCTTCCTCCTCATCACTGTCATCATCTAATTTAACACGGTTTTTCTCCAAAGGAAGAAGGTCATTTTCTTTGGCCTTGATTGCAAAACTTATTGGAGCAAAGGATGCTGTGAATGAATGGGTAAAATTTCACACGTCATTAGACTACAGTAGAAGGCAGGTTCAATTTCCTGACTTGACCCATTACTCCTGCAGACTAAACCACCAAAAAAAGGCACTTGCATCATCACATTATGATCATTATTTTGATGAAAAGGAAAACATCATCCTTTTTTTCTCTGTGTGTTTTTAAGCAAACATTAAAAACTTCATTTGCTGTGTAAAGCTCTCTCAAAAAAAAAAAATACAGCATTAATCTCCAACCCATTTATCCGAGATGACACTTCTAGGAAAAGAGAGGGTAAGGTCGGAATTTCTCACTACCTAGTACCATATGGTCTGCTCCAATACTTATCATCCTCAGGATGCCTTTTGCATATATGTCCTGTGAGATTGCAGTTAGGGAAATTTAATTACAGTAATTAAATTACATACCAAGGTTCATAAAAGATAAGATTTGATTCTGGCAATCCTGGGGTAAGGAAATCCAAGAGAAGAGGTAACAGCGATTTTCCAACTTTTTCATGGGATAGAACAAATTCTTAAAATGGGATTTTATTTCCTCAGAGGCAGAAGAAAAATCTAGTATGGATGTTATGTCTGTCTTGGAGGCAAGCACTGTATTTAGGTTACAAAAAAGTGGGATTTGTGCCATATTAAAGGAAATGAAAATAAGTTTATAGGAATCAGACTGCCATGAAATGACTCGCTGGTTATATTCCATTATGTAAATTTGAGCAGATTACTATTAAAGTACGGGCTCCAGTTTGCCACTTACTAATAGCGGAACAGAAACAATATATATTTCTTGGTGTACATTGCATCTCAAAGATGTAATAGGGTACATCTTTGAAGGCAGGGAAGATTGCTCCTTCCTCATGGAAGCTTCTCAGGCTGCCCAGAGAAGAAACTGCAGAGTCTGGACAGTCTGACAGACACAGAAAAGAGCTCAGTGTTTGCTGGTTATAGAGGAAATGGGATGGCAGTGAGAAGCAGGAAGAGAGAATTCCAAGGAACCACAGGGAGTAGATAAACTTATCAGTAATTAAGTAAGCCACTAAGGTGGCAGGAAGGAAGTTTCCATCCGTGGAAGCCCAGTTAAAGAGTGCTTTTTCTGGTTTTGGTTTTTTTGTTTGTTTGTTTTTTTGTTTTGTTTTGTTTTTTTTCCCCCAGTGGCTTTCAGTTCTAGTTAAAAGATGCACATTTTTAGTTTTTACTGAAAATAAGAATTTTTAACGTATCTTTTCCTGACAGGCCAATAAATCAGCTCCCAGATATAAACAATCATTTCTCCAACTCCAACAGTGTGTTAGCTGGCTTTGAGTGACTTCTAGAGAGATATTCCATTCTGTCCCTCTGCTGCTATGAGTGCAAGAGTAAAAACATTTCATTTAGACACGAAAGGGGTCTTTTCTTCCAGCATGACTAATGTCCAACACGGCAAGAACGAGCAACTAGCCTAGAGTACTTCCTCCACATGTATCCTTTCAAATAAGGCCACTGCTTTTCTTCAGAATCAATGATTTCTCTATTGCACAAAGCTTGGAACCGTCAAGTTGAAAACGATAAAAATAAGATTTTACTGCCATCATTGATGAAAGCCTTCACCTTTCCACAAAACTGAAGTAAAACAATTTATTGTGTCATACTGTAAATAGTCCAATAAGAAAGAAATATGAAAGCAATCAAATTACTTATTGCATTTTTTGATCCCTTCAGTGAAAATGTATTTTTCGCATGATGAAATCCTTTCCCTGCTTTCCCCTGCCTTCTTTTTTTAATTGATGTATATGTTATCAAATATTTTCATACCCAAAAAATCATGTTTCCATACCTTTCACCAGTTTACCATCACTGACAGCTTTAGGGGGAGGAACATCCTTTTTAGTTCCTGCAACTCCCTTAGCACTCGGCTCAGATGCCTCTTCAGGTGCGTGTTCATCTGCAAATGTCTCACTCGGTGTATCATTGGCAATGTCTGCTGGAACATCTTCAGAGGAAGATACTCCCTTTTCAAAAGAAATGAGCAGAATTACTAACAGGATACTTATGAAATAATTAATACAATGTCTGTGGAGCTGCAATTTTGTCAGACATTTGAAAAATCACATTATCAGCTAATCACACAACAGCTAATTTTATAGCACTCAGCAATCATGACCATAATTCTGCCCATGTAAACCCACAGGCTGTAAAACCTACAGACCTACAGTAAGAACATGTTGTTATTTTACAGCAAAGAAAATGTTCTTCAGCTAATCGCCAAAATTAGCTTTAAAAATTATATTTATAAAATTAGACCCTAAAAGCATGTATGTACTTCTCTTGTAGATCTATTTAGGTGTTGATTTCCAGGGTCCCAAACCAATTCCATGAAATCAATTCCCAGGGAGAGGGTGAAAGCTTATGACACCTTTTCCTCATGAGTAACTGCACGTAAATTCTTTGCAAAATCAGATTTCACAGGAATCAACACAAGCTAACGTTTGATTTGTTCCAACATTCTGCTGAAGAACACTGGGCCTAGCAATGTTTTTTGATACAACAGATGTGCTGAGATTTTTCAAGGAAGTAAAGAATTACTGGTTCTACCATTACATGACTGTATCACCCAGCATTATCTCTGAATTCACAGCAAAAAGAAGGATATTACAGAACATTCGAAGTATTTACATGGTGAAGTGTATGATAACATTAAGTAATTTAACATAGCCCACAAAGTGTTTGGTTGCTCTGGCTGTTGTTAAGCATACGTGACATTGAAATTGAGGCACTGAACAGAACTTCCCTGCAGCCATTCCCTGACCAACAGAACTAACTCCTGAAAGTCCTCAAAGGGGAAAAGCACAGTTAAACCAAGCACTTCATCCTGTACTTACTAAGTAGTACAGTTTCTTATTAATCTTAATGGCCGAAAGGAAAAGCATCAGTTGCATTAGTTGCCTATACGTATATTACTAGAGCATAAAGATAATATCAAAATCACTATTTTAAAATATTGAAGAAATGGCATTATCTACAAAGCCATGCAGTACAAAAATATGCATTGCTAAACTTGACCTCAAGGGACTTAAACCAGTTTCTTTTTAGTTGTACTCATTTGAACATTTAAAATGAATCCTTTATTATTATGCTTTGGTTAGTATACAATTTCCCCCCAACTACATGTTAACAAGTCCTTATTAATTATGTAAGTATTACAAATTCAACCCACTGGTTTGCAAGTAAGACATTCTAGAACAACAGTCAGCATTGTGGCACAGGACAATTTTGGTTGTAATTTATCATCTGAGTAAGGTCATATTTACCACAGTTTATCTTTAAAAATAGTGTTGTCAAAATATTTTTCACTATTAAAACAAAACATCAGACACAAGTGTTCCAAACAGCAACCGTTATTGAATTTCTTCATTTTCCACAAAGCAATTCCGAGGAGTTTACCCACAGGCCTACCTTCTTCAGTTAAAGGCTCCCCAATCTAAGCCTTGAGATGACAAATGACATAGGGCCTAAAAAAAAAATAGCTCTTTCCCATGAAAAGTTAACATCAGATAATGTAGTTCTGATATTATTTGCAATTTTCTTTTCAGTATGAGAACAATCTAACTAGCTAACATGAGAATAGTTAAAAACATGGATGCCAAGTCTGGCTACCACTCTCTAATAACACGGACTAGAAGAATCAAAGCAAGTAGGAAACTGCTGTGAGATTCTGAAGCTCCATATTGTTGCAGTCATGACTGGACTCTAACAAAACCTCCCTCAGAAAAAACCTTGTCAGAAAGCTCCTCCAGCCTCTGTGCTACTGCTGTACAAAGAACAACGAGGCATACGGGAAGGTATGGGTGTTAAAAGCCACAGCCAACCTTTCTGACAGCAGAACACTAATCACAATCCTACAAAGCTCTAAATCTAGGCAAAGCATATATTCCCTTGTATAGAAAGCCAAAAGATTTTCAGGTTGTCATTTTATATTACAGCCACAGGTGGAGTGGATTATAGTAAAACGCAAGAAATAAATATCACACCATCTCATCACAGATCTTTACATTAATGCTGTACAAACTAAAAAGCAACAAAAAAAGCATTCACATCCTTTGCTGATCAATTTCTCCCTAATTCAGCATTCCATTTTTAAAATGTCTCATGGTAACACAACTGGTAAGTCCTTTTCTCACAGTTACTGCATTTTTAATAGAAGTATATACAAACATACATGTACCTGGCAGTTGTCACCACTCTCTTTTTGAAGGAAGAACTGTTTTTTAAATTCATAATAAGCATTATACTGGTGCCACGGCTGCAGGAATTCAAACCTGTTATAAGAAAACTGAGTATGTGAAGATGCACATGAACATAGCTAATACTAACAATCCCTTATCATCTAGTCTTCGCTAGCAAATGGAATGTTATTTGATGTTTGAAAGCACCCTTACTTAAGCTTAAACTTCAGAGGATACATATTAAGAGCATGTTTACTAGAGACATTCTTGACAGGTTGGTTGTTCTGATAATTTGAGCCATAATACTTTCCCATTGCCATTAAGTAGGACCCTAAATTTCAATTAAACAAACAAACAATAGTATTTCTCAAAACCTGCATGTCCTATAATTTAGTATCTTAAAAAATTAAAACTTCAACTTCTGAAATAGCAGTTTAAATAACACTTTCTCTTACCTGAGATCATTCTTGGCACGAACACTAGTTTCAAATTTTACCCCATTCCTAGCAACATACTCAGCTAGCTTGTCAATGACAGGTTGGATATCTGGAGGTGGAGGTATAATGGCAACCACTGGAGCAATTGTGCTGAAAACATCAAGAGTAAATGGATTTTAAAAACAGAACATAAAAATCTTTCAGACTCTTGCTTTAAAAAAAAAAAACAAAACAAAAAAAAAACAAAAAAAAAAAAAAAAAAAAAAAAAACAAAAAAAAAAAAAAAAAAAAACACAAAAAAACCCCAAAAAACGCACAAACAAGCAAA
The DNA here is from genome assembly GCA_013389925.1 of Aegithalos caudatus. Taxonomy (NCBI): domain Eukaryota; kingdom Metazoa; phylum Chordata; class Aves; order Passeriformes; family Aegithalidae; genus Aegithalos; species Aegithalos caudatus. The sequence continues at coordinate 109,164 of WEIU01008869.1, forward strand.
AATACAGAGAGGTTTGTTCTCTGTGTTCATTGCGCAGTTAAAACCATTTGATTCAATAACAGAACCTGCACTAAACCCTCCGTACTGAAGTGCAGGAACAAGACTGCCCCAATCAACAAGCAAACCTGTCAGAAGTACCTTGTAGATGTTGTGGTAGAAGTCAACCCACCGGTGCTGTCAGATGTGTCGGGGGGAGGTGGGGGTGTGGTACCAGGAGGGGGAGGAACCGTTGCTACACCTGTAGCGCCGGACACGGTCACCCCTGCGGGCAGGGCGTTGTAGTAGGCAGCAACATCGATTCCTGGAGGTGGAGGTGCCAGGCAGTAGGTTCCATCTGGGAGCATGTAGTAGCTGTAATACATGGCTGCCACAGTTGCTATAAAAAGACATATTTAAAACAAACTTCTAATTAGAAGAAAACCACCCAAGGAAATACATTATTATATGAATACAAACAGATTGAGAATCCAGATTCACGCAACACACTAGGAAATGGCATCTCATTTCCTGTGCAAAAAACCCCCAAAACAGCAGAACCAAAGCAAAACGGGGAAGGCTCATATTAACAGATTTAGGATGAGTAAGAAATATGTAGATTAAAGGACAGAATGCAAATGTACTGAAGGTCGTAGATGTGAATAAAGAAGTGAGCTACAGCAGGCATATTTAAAAAGGAGCTAGTATGAAATAACACTTCCTAATCTAATTCACCTCTGGCAACTTAACTCCGTTAAAACTGTGCTTTCATTAAGAAAGAAATGTACATATATTCAAAACTAGCATTAACAAATTAAACCACTAGAATCACTACATACATATGAAACCCCTATATAGAGACACACCTACTTACTTAAACCTGACAAAATAGACAGGTTTTGCAAATCAACAGCAACATAATGGACCATGCATCTGAACGTGTTTTCCACACTAAAAGCTTCTCTGATTCTAAATATTTCTTGAGAGTGCAAGGGCTTATTATGTCTTTCTATCTTTCTTTAAGGACAGTATTTTATAATGTTCTAATTAGCTTAATGGATTTACAAAAAGTATCCACCATATAAGTGTTTTCTGCAGAAAGACTATGTATAAACAAAAAATATTAATGTACATATTTCAAATTAATTACAGGAAGAGTTTGCATTTCTGGAAGCGAGGTTAAATCAATGCATTAAATTACAATGAATTATCCTCTTAAAAGTTTTGTAAACTTTCCCATGTGGCAGTACTTACTTTCTTCAAAGAATAAGTTGTCTGTAACAAGAACAGAATAAAGTCCTCTTAAGTTTTAAAAGCAGGGAAAGGAGTTGCAAAGTGACCTTGTTTTGGTACTAAATTATAATCTCCCAGTTTCTATCACCATACATTCAGGTTTAAGCCTGACAAGAAAGTAATCAAAAAACTGAGTAACTCTATTCTATGGAGATACCTATTCTGGTTTTAGTCTTTCTTGAAAGAATTGGTAATTTTCAATTTCTTCACAGAAATCTTATTTCAGTTTTATTAAGATTCCCTTATGGTACAGTTTTAAATACAAATTACTTCCACGCATACTTCTCCCCACATACTACACTGACAACACCTGTAATCAATCCTTTCAGGGCTCTGAACCATAAAAATCAACACAGATTATTATGGTGATAACTGACCTGCAGCAACATTACTGAAAAACCAAGAACTCAATCAGCATCACCTTGAAGAGACATTACTCATTACTAACATATGTATAATAACACGAAACCCTACTGTTGCGAAGGATTCACTACAAATTTTCTAATATCTCAGTAGCATTACATGGCCAGTCCCATAAATAAAAGGGAAAGTTGCATTTCTGTTATTTAAAGAATCAAAGACTTTCAGAATTCTGAAAGCTGAAAATAATTAAGAGGCACAGAAATTCATTTAAGCTTGACTTGACTGTTTTGAGTATCAGAATTTACAAAATCTGGTGGAACAAAATAATATAATAATAAAGGTACTGTGCTAAACGTACTCACAGACTGGAGACTTCGCCTCCTGCCTGCCCACCCCCTCCATCCCATTCCTGGTTTTCCTAAGCAGCAATTCAACAGATACTCAGAATGGACCTTCAAAGATTCAGGAGATTGCAAAAGAGTAAATACACAGGATGAAGCATGAAGCCAACGTATTCTCTTCCCAGCAGCATCCACACATAATTCATCAAAACACACCACCAGCTGCCTCCTCACAAAGCACTTACAATCAGAGGAATATTCTGCCTGTGATGTCTGCACAGCTGCCCCGTCTGTTGACTGTGGCGTAGATGAATTATTATCTGATTGTGCTTTGCGCACCAGTGCTGCGAGGGGATGATCAGGGTCTACTACCTTCAAAGGCTGAAAGTATTTTGAAAAGAACAGTAGCATCAACATTTTTGGGAAAGCAAATTTATCTATGTTAATAGATACCAGTAATCCTGTGCAAACACTGAAGTTACTGTTTTTATAGCTCTCACATTAGAATCAATGTATTTGAAAATTAGTGAAAAACAAGACAAAAACCACTTTCATGTAAACAGAAATGAACGACGTAAAAACGAAGTGGTTATTACTGTTAGCCAACGACAGCCATCGCTGGGATAAGGCACAGAACCTGCCTTGTCTAAATATCCGACAGCACCACAGCCATTCCTCTGAAAGCCTCAACATGTACAACCGTCTGTCACTCCCATTACTCCATCACTGCCCAGTCTCAGAAAATAAAAACAACTAACACATCTAGCAAAATTTACATTTAATGAGTAGTAAATGCTGGTGAAATATTATTTGCTGGAACTGTTATTTCATGTCAACATTTCATCTACTAAAATCTAAGAAGAAAAAAATTTCTCTCTCAGCCTATATACAGAAGGCATTAAATACCTTAATCTCTTTGCTTCAACACAGGTTCTGTAGAATAAATCCTTGAGTGCTGCCCTCAATACCAGAGGGCATCAGAAACAGAAATGTAATTCCTTGGAAGCGGAAAAATATCAATTTGTGTACTAGAGAAAAGGTAACTCAAAAGTTTACCAAAAAAGACTTTAAATAACAGTCTGAAAAGAACCCCAGACCTCTGTCAATAAAAGACCTGAGCATCTGCATATTAGAATTTTTGTGTCCATGAATCAGGTGTTTTACAAGATAATAAAAGGTAATTTTAATAATGTCAAGTACCTTCATGAGCTCTTCAAGCCTACTGCATTTTTTAGATGCAAAAAGACTTGGATGAAGATAATTTCCATCATCGTCATCATCATCATCATCATCTTCCTCAGATTTGACTCTCGAGTCTAAACAAAAGCAACGTCTGAATTTTAATTTGGTTTGCTATGAATTTACTTTGGGAGAGAATGATGATACAGGACAAGCATGAATTCTTAGGAAAGCATCATTCATATAAATCAGCGTAATCACAAAAACACAGATCGAAGATATTGCCCAACATCAAGAAAACTAAATCGAAAATGGATAGGCCAGCCTTCTGTTGGACTTGAGCTATATGACTATTTCTAAAACTTCCACATCATCGCAGCTCCTGTAGCTGAAAGCTCCCATAAGCAATTTTTTTTTTTTAATCTCCAATTTAAACAAAATTCTGAATCATCACATCAATCTCAGCTGCAATGGAATCCCAGAAAAAAAGTGGCTATTTTAACAGAAAGACCAGCATCTGTTTCACTGATTCCCATGCTGAAGCCACCATTTGCCAAGCAACAACTCACGTTTTTTCTCGTCAGCTTTACTTTCTGAAGGAGCCGCATAGCGTCCTTCTTTCATGGCCTTCTGGATGAACTTGTAGTAGGGATTGAGGTAGTGATCAAACCGCAGAAAGTCAAACTGGGAGTTGCGTGCTTGCTTGGCTTTCAGCATGATCTCAAACTGGGCTCCCTGCTTGCACACAAAGTTTGCAGTTCGCTCAATGATTGCATGCATTTTTGCCGTTGGTGGCTGTGGGAGCAAAATAACACATATTTGTATTTTCATAAGCAGCTTGTATGGTGTTAGAACTCCAAAGGGAATCAGAAAGAACAGTAGTTCCCTGTTCTTCTCGGCTTACTTCAGCAACTTAAGTTTCATAATCACTTAAAACTAGTGAAATCACATCAGCCCTAAAAAATAACCAAAACAATCCCTGTCCTCCTCAGCTGCTCATTCAGTGCCTTTTGATTGATCCTCTTCTTCTACCAGCACAGCTGCTTCTGCATTGAACACCAAACTGAAGAGTGCAACAGATGCTTGGTGTTACAATATCTCAAGGTGTTCTGAAAACTCAGCATGTATGGCTGCCTTCCCAAAAGCTGAGAAATTACTTCAGTAAGCCCCACACTGCACTATGCAACGTAAATAGGAAATATATCCTAAATTTCAGAACAAAACTCAAGCCAAGCAGCTATCTAAACCAACACTGTCACCAGCAGTTACGTTTTGGAAACAGTATCAAAAGTCAAATGAGAAGCTTTTCTCTAAAAAGCAAGGTTCTTTACATGAAAGTTAACGGAGAAACAGTTACACAAATACTCTGTGCTCACTATTATTCTAACAGTGTTCTGAATCTTCACTGGCCAAGGTTATCAAGTTGGGAATCTCAAGTTGAGCCCTCATGTAAATTAACACTTTCATGACCACAGAGATAGAAGAAAGAGTATTATCTGATTTTCCAGCATTTTTATGAAACTTGAAATATACTGAAAACCCTTATAAGTTAGGCCCACACTCAAACAGGTGTTTGCTCAGCTCCCTTCAAGAAAAACACACAAGTCCAATCAAGTCTACAGAACACTTAGCAAATACCTTACATCTCAGCAAGAATCCATTCCAAGAACAACTGCCTTTTCTCTGCATTAGATAAAATAATATCACAAATAACAAATGCACCTAGCATAAGCAAAGCACTCATTTCAGTGTGAAAAAGAAGATGCAAGGGTGTTCATAGAACTCAAGAGTTCTATGCAGAACATTTGAAATTAAGTTACCATTTTAGAATAATTTAAAATGTACCACACTAAAGTTAATGGGAAAAAAAACCCTAACCCAACCACCAAACAGAGCACCATCAACCGGTCAAAACTGGCAGAAGTGTAGGCTGCTTTACATGTACACATACCAGTTCCACATCAGAAGGTACATTCAGTCCTGGAGGGGCAACAAAAGGCTCTTCATTTTCCTCTGTATTTTCTGTCTGAGCTGTTTCTAAAACAAATGACACAATAAAGTATTTAGGAAAAAACCAAAGTACGCAAATATTAAAAAAAATGAAATCAAGTACTTCTAAAAGGATGTGCAATCAACGAATTTATCAAATACAGCTACATAATCAGCATTTATACTGAAGACATTTAAATATGGTTAAAAAGAATAATTTGTATTACATGCTATTAATTGCTATAGCAGAAATATTCCTCTGAAAATACTTTGCTTTACAGATTTTTATAGTAATTGAAGTAAAAAATTACTTTTAAAGGTAACTTATGATATTATGCATTCTACTAGCCTTAAGGAAAATTGTATTCCCCTTTTCCCCTGACAGATTAGATGGCACCAAGTGCAGGAACGCCTGACCACAGGAGCTGTGGAAACAGCAGAACCACCTCATCATGACTGAGATGTCGCAGTGATTACTGAGGACAAACCATGCAGCAAAGGGAATTCACTTGTTTGGTTACTTTCTGGTTATAGAGTCTTAAATGAATTAAACCCCAGAAAACATAATCATCTCTGCTTCAGTACAAAAGAGCAAAGAAAAACCCTTTGTAGAGTGCAAGAAGCACAGACACTGACTGCCCTTACACAATCTCTCAGACACAGCAAAAAACATTAAATAAGCTTTAGCACCTTAAAATGATCTTGCATTGCACCACAACAACTTGGGGAAAACAAGCGCATTTCATACCACAGTAACCCACCAAGATGTAGTTAGGCAATTAAATGAAATGATTCTCACTTTACTAAGACATAGTTCAACAACATTTGAAACCTTAAAAATGCATGATAAAAATATGAAGTTATTGGAATTATAGATAAGAACACGACAACTGAATTCTGTATTTTTTAGGTCATGGAGCAGGGCACTACATTGAAGACAGACTCATTTATAATAATTAAGATGACAAAAACTAAACTTGAAAATACACATTATTAATTACTATTTTATGCTTACAAGGATGTTTTCCATCTTGACTGAGAAACACAGCATTAGCAGACAGCCAATGTAAGGAATTCCTAGTTTTTTCTGAATAAGAATTTGCATGACAGCAGAATTAAATTCCCTGACTACTGCAGTATTGACTGTGCCACAGAAGGAGAACATTTTTAAGCTCATCAAGAATAAACTCTGCAAAAACTCAGTAACAGAGTCCCATAAAAACTTTGATGAAAAATGCTTTCAGAATTTTTAACTGCATTTTACTAACACATATTTTAAATGCTCTACTGCAAGACAGAGAAATGCTATGTCTTCCCTCTCAACTAATCCTTCTTATTTTTACCCTTTACCTCTTTGTTTTGCAGGCTGATGTTCCTCCTCTTCAGTGGGCTCTGAAGGGTCATAATAATCACTGCCATAACGGAACCCCACTGCATTATAGGTACCATCCTCTGCCAAAGCTTCACTGAGTCTTTTATATTCCTCCTCTTCAACAAAAAATGCAATTACCAACATTAGAACATATTCAGAAGCTAATTTATTAAAAAAGAAGTAATATTTCTTACTTTAGTTTTTAAATAAGAGGTTTTCTCCTGATCATTTTAGCTTTCATTAAAAACTGAATAGAAAAACACAGCATGTACAGATGCTGACCACTTATTTCTTCTTGAAGAGATACAGGCTGTGGATTAAAACATTCTAATGCAATTATGTGTCAAAAGCACAGAATTTGCTTTAAACACTAAGAATGAAGCAGAATGTGTTTATTTTGGGGGGTCTGAAATCCCAGTCTGCCCTCAGAATCTGGGCAATTTCTGTGTGGATCTACAGTTAAACTATCCTGAGGTCCTCTCACATACGCAAAGACTCCCGCTTTTCGAATCCACTGGGTACTGTCAAGATAACATCAGAAAAAGAGAGTATAAAATTAGGAGTAAATTTAGTTTCATAATAATTTATTTAAACGTGCTTTTTTAATAACCATGTTATTCCTTGAGCAATACCTTGCCTTGCCTCCTCCTCAAGCAAGTCCGTATGCAAGGCTAAATACCTCTCTTCATCACAGAGGGCTTCTATTCTAGCCTCCTCTTCGGACAATTGATAGTCTCTGTTCCAGGTGGAATACTCAGCATCATATTCAGAAAGGTCATGCAGGTGACCACGCCCATCATACCTGCAGGATGAAACAGCTGGTCAATGCAAAGAACTTAGGGCTTGGGTTTATGCGACTACTTAAATACTTACCCAATAAAAATGAAAAAAAAAAAAAAAAACAAAAAAAAAAACAAAAACAAAAAAAAAAAAAAAAAACCAAACTTATACATTAATGCATACTCCCTTTTAGAAGTTACAATTAATTTTGCTAATCATTTGTCACCAACTATCGAAAATTTGTTTAATAGTCTAAATTCCTCTCAAAGAAACTAATAAATTATTACAATTAAAAGCAAAGGTATCCTTTAATAGTTTAAGTGGGATCCATTTCCCTAACAGGTCTTACCGTACACGTGCTTCAACCAACCAATCAATGTCACTTGCAAAATATGTTTTTCTGGAAAGTCAAATAGCTTACATTCACACAAACCCGAGTACATAAATACCTATCCGTAAGAACCAAACGGTCGAAATTTCCTCGCTTCTTTCTGCTAGTCCCGAACTCTCAGGAGAAATCTTCACCATAGAAACTTGCGTCCATTGGAGGTAAAATCATGGCTAGGCTCGGCCCCTAGCCATTTGGCTGAGGAAATAAGTTCTGGGTTATGTGATAGAGAGACACACATACATAGGAACAGTAACATAAACATGCAATTTAAGGAGGTTCACCGCAAAATCGGCAAAGATCAATGACGTACAGTTCCTTTCTACTAAGAAATCACTTTATTTGCAAGAAAAGCACTGCATTGGGATAATATTTATGCATCAGTAAGAGAAACTGATTGGAAAATAAAGCAACAGTAAGCTCGACTCCGCTGACGTGTCTTCCCACACACAACTCTTGACTTGTGCCAACTTGCTAGACCAAAAACAAAGAAAGTAAATATTCTTATAGCAATAAACAAATGAAACATATGTCCGGTTAATCAAGTTCTGTCCACAGGCAAACTTGAACCCAAGTCTTCTCATAGCAATGTGCTTTTCTCAAAATGGTGAAAATGAAGACTTCCTGCTGCTGGAGATAAAAGGAATCTAAGCTTCCAAAGGAGTTTATAAGATTAGCAACTGCAAGCTGCCTTAACTCGCAAATGTACATTATTTGGTACTTCAGTGTGTGTGTCCAGACATGCACACACTTAATGTTTGCTCCCTGCAATTTCTGTAACACCTGAGAAAGGGGCTCTGCTGCACAGCACCCCAAAAACAGCCTCTACCTAAAAATAAGATCAGCCACAGAAATGATGTGGGTTAGAAGTGTGCAACACAACACTTCCATTGTTTTAAGTGAGAAATGAAACACAGCTGAAAATATTTATGGCTGTTTTGTCCTGCCTTCATATCTCTTTCAATTTAACAAGTTTATTTTAATGATAACCATCCTTAACAGCATAAGCACCAAAACAGTACAAGGGCATTTCTTTTTTCTCCGATCCTATGGAAGGAAATCAAAAGACCTTCCCTAACTGACATTTTTCCAAGACAAATACAGCTTTAAGGTCAAAATAAGAAAATCGTGTCCAGCACCAAAGCAGTGATGAAACTGTGGGAACAAATATATAGAGTATGTTGTGTGACCCTTTTCAAACCAAAATCCTTCCATCTTTCCCACTGAGGTTTTCAGGGTCAGCCACAACTCTTAAATTATTCTTTTAGTGCTCCACTCAAACATAACCAACCTGATCTCTCATTGTCCCTCTGTCCAACAAAATATTCAGGTAACCCTTTCTGAATGAATTTATTTCCAAATCCCACCCTGCAGTGCTGAAACAACTCAAGAGACCAAAAGGAACATCAATGCAAATGCTATTACTCTTTCAGGCTGTGAATCTCGACCTATGGCACAACAACCAAAAGAAGCCAGCCCTGACATAAAATTTCAAGAGCCAGCACCCAAAATCAAATCCATTCTGTCTAATACAGTAAATCATGGCACCAGGAAAAGTAAAGAGGCCAAGAACTGCTTCTGGGGTGTTCCATCAACAGCCTGCAGCCAGATTATGTAGAAGAAATAGGAAATCCCCATTTCCTTTAAGATGGATAAACACGTTTGCACTCCCCACACTGCCCCGTTCTCACTTAAAGAACATACAATGTGCCTAATAAGTACTGCCACACAATCAAGCTCCCTTGGATTCCAAGTGAAAGAAGAGGATGCTTGTGGTTTGCACTGAAAAGGAACAGATCATTCCCACTCTCCACCCTGCCGACCCTGCCTTGACAAGTGGAGCAGAAAGACCCATCACACGCCGACTGCCAGGACGAGAGGAATCTCCCAGCGCTGCCAGAGCGGGAAACCCCAAATTCCCGCAGACGGGGGTGGGGGGAGCCCTGCAGCGTTACCAGAGCACCTCGGAGCGCTCAGCCGGGAGGAACAGCCTCCAGCCCCGCCACGGGAGGTCCCGACGTGCCTGCCAGAGCGAGCCCTCTGCTCAACCCCCGCCCTCACTGCCCACAGCACAAGGGGGGGAACAGAAAGAGGCTATCACAGGAGATCTCGCAGCACAGTCTAGGGGTTGTGTTACACCGACCTATCGATCATGATCTTGGGGTCTCCCATCCAAGGAATAAGGTGTCGCCCCTGCTCCTGGTATTGAGCCTTCTCATCATCCCGAAACAGCTTGCAGGCATAGCCGAACACCAGCAGCTCCACACGGCTACTCCCGCCTCCACCTCCACCTCCTCCGGGGGGCCCGGGCACCGTTCCCCCGCCTGACAACAACATTAGGGGCGGCGGGCCTGCTTCTTCTGCAGTCCGTCGAGACCCTCCGAGCCCTCCGTACATCACCGGGGGGGCGCAGCGAGGCGGAGGCAGCTCGCAGGAGCACCGACTGTCCGAGCAGCGAGTCCCCGCACAGCTAGGCCCGCGCTAAAGCCCCCGGCCCCACAGCACCACAGCCGCCATCACCCGAAACAAAATGGCGACGCTTCCGCTTCCGCTGGCGGCGCAGGGGCAGGAACGGGCTGGCTTTTGGCCACAGCAGATTCGAGTCCAGTTCCGGCAGCCCGAAAGTTAACTCCGAGGATAACGCGACTCCGGGGTACCGGCGAGGACACTACACTGTTCGGTTAACAGTGGCCGAGGCTCGGCGGGGAGGAGGAGCCACGGCGGCAGCCGTGACGAAAGTGCGGCACAGCGGAGGGCAGGGTGGGGTGGTGGCGGCCCGAGGTGGGGCGGGCGTTGTGTGAGGCTCGTCCTAGTCGGCCGAAACGAGCCCGAGGCGCTTCTAAACAAAACCGATACGTGGCCCCGCCTATGCTGCCTTGGAGCCCCAGGAAGGCGGGAGGCTGAGGCGCCTCAAGGCAGTGCAGGAGGTGCGGCACAAAGCAGGGATCCATCTCAGGCTGCACCCCTGAAGCTCGAGGGGAATGCCTGGGAGGTCAGGGTGGGAATCACAGAATCGGTTCGGTTGAGAAAAGACCTCTGAGACCATCGAGTCCAATCTATGACCCAATACCACCTTGTCAACCAGATCAGGGCACTGAGTGCCAGGTCCAGTCTTTCCTTGAAAAGGGAAAGAGAAGACTTGGGGTACGGAGTAAAATTTTTTTAATAAAGCTTATAAACCAAAGAATCTTTTGCTAAAATTGTGTGATCTGGGCTGAAATTTTCAATGCTGTGTACTTCGGGGTTATTACTTTCATCACTCTTGAAGAAATATAAAGAAACACGTTGTTTTGCATATTTTATAATAAGTCTGTAAGGAACCACATGATATGTGATTCACAGTGGGAATTATACCATATACTTAGATTCTGAGTGCCCATGAATGCTGGCAGAGCTGCTGGAATGTGTGAAAAACTCTTGGCATCATTGTACAGGAAGGGCTAAAATACGTAAATTAGTAAGGGAAGAAATGCAGGGGCACTGTAAGAGAGGTGGATAGTTTGTGCTTTGAAATAGAAATATATTTTAGAAATACATCCTACCATGTGAACTTATCAGAGGACACGAAGTGTACAGATGGGAATGCACTTGATCGTTGTGGAACAATTTAATACCAGCTGGAAAACACTTGAAGTCAAAAAAAAAGAGTAGTAGAAAAACATAAAAACATGAAGACAAAACAAAATGGTTTTGATGGGGAGTATAAGAAAGCAATGTGTGGTGATGTTTTTGTGATTTCCTTAAGTCATCTGGGAATGCAAATTCCTGATTCAACAGGAAGATAGTACAGCATAAAAAGGGCTCTGTGCAGTAGAAGTGGCAGCATTATAAGATAATTTCAGACCATTTTCCTGGGATATCAGCATTTGAGACAAGGACATGAACTGAGCACAAGTCAGATAAAGGACAAAAATGGAAGACAGTTGAATGTAATTACAGAAAAATGGAGGGAGTATTTTATCCAGTAAGGTATTTTCCAGACATCTGAGCTAGAAGCTGATTTCTAGAAGAACCAAGAGGCTACCAGAACAAACCCTTCCCCCAAACAAACCAAAAACAATCCATGAAATGCACAGAAAATACTGGGAAATTAACTAAATTTGCATCATTATATTGTTCATTTAAAGTATCCTATGTCTCTCTACAGGGCTCTGTTAACCATTTGGATAGGTCCCATATAAACATGTGTCCCTATAACTAATTACTTCATTCTCTGATTTTTTTTTTTTTTTTCATTAAATGTAAATCTAAGGACAGAATCAACTCTTGTTTTCAAACAAATTAACATTTGTATATGAATGTTTTCATGATTATGCTTCAATGTATGCATTTGTAGAGACAAATTTCAGCTTAACATTTTTAAAACACCAGATAAAAGTTCCCAGCTAGGAAGAAACAGCTTATTAGTCAGACATGGCTCTTTTGATTTTGGATGAATAGAAGTGAATTTCATCCTTAAAGTGTTATTTTAGCAATGTCCTGTAATTAAATGCTTCTTCATGTTTGAGCAATAAAAAAGTCTTTGCTAAAAAGGCAGACTCTCTCTCCTGACAATGTAATGTAAAAAGCTTCTGTTGTTAAGGAACAGTTCCTTTTAAAAGTAAAATGTGAAAATTATTCTTCCTTCTCTCTCTGAAAGCCTCCTTTTTACTCTCAGCTGGCTATGGGGCCGGTGGTCATTATGCACCAACGCACAATACAGAGATTTTGGACAGAAGTGAGAGGAGTGGCTGATACCCCTGGGTGTTGGGCAGCCCTTCAGAAGGATCTCAACAGGTCAGAGAGATGAGCAGAGAGGAACAGTCTGGAATTCTACAAATGCAGATGCATGGTTCTGCATCTGGGGAAGAACAACTCCAGGCACCAGCACAGACTGAGGATGACATGCTGGAGAGCAACTCTGCAGAGCAGGACCTGGGCGTGCTGGTCCCTTCCAGCGTGATCCATTCTGTGATTCTGGGATGAGGGGGTTCACGTGTCCCATGCTGGAGCTGATTCTTATGGCTTGGGACCTGACCTCACGCAAATGCTGGTGTCCAGCACTTACCACGTTGCTGAAAGTGCTCCTGTCTGTCCAGTGGTCTACAGTAATCTACCCCCTTCTCTCCATGGGAATCTGTAGGCAAAAATATTCCTCTTCTTACTGATCCTGGGTGTTTGTCACTGAAAAAGAGTGGAATACTCAGTAGCTATTTTGCAACTACTCTGTCTCTGGATAGCTTTAAATGCACAAAATTGAAAGTTTCCTTGAAATTTCCAGCAGTGTCTGCCAGAGGGGTGAATGCTGCCAAGCAGCACCATCCCTGTCATGATCTGTAAAGATCCAGGCAGGATTTTGTCAGACACTCCCTGGTTTGTGCTCTTTAATCTCCAATCACAAGATTACCTGCTGCAGGGTTGCTGTGAATGCTGCCAGGCATCAGTTGGAAATTTGTTGTTTGAGGAAATTAAAGCAAAACCATACATATTTGCATAATCCCAGTTTGGATCAGGAGTATAGTTTGGAAATGTACACAGCCAGGATTGCAAGTGTAACATGAAATGGGCTGAGCTTTTTGATTTTTAGTATATGTACTTACTAAAAATATTGAAAGAGGTTTCAATTGCAATGAAGTACTGTTTTCATGGAAAAAGAAGCCTTGTGTTCCAAATAGTATTTTGTAAAGATCAGCAGATGGAAACTGAAGCAAGACACATGCCAGTTTAGAAAGATTGAACATACATACATAAAAACTACTGCAATAAATCTACATTTCTATGCCCTTAAATCCCTTTGAGCTAAGCTTAAATATCTTTTTGGAAGATTAACTTTGGCAAAGTATGTATTAAGCTTTAGTCAAAGGTAAATAATTGCAGTAAGTCAAAGAGCGATGCTTATCCATTAAGCCATCTGATTATACCTTCTGGGCAGCCGGCTCAGGAAGAAGCGTGTCTGCCTCCAAGAAGGCCTGAGAGGTGTTAGGTAGCTGCGCTATTCTGAATGGAAAGCATATTCATATTAGATTTGAGTAAAGTGTGAGTGGAAATTGTGATGGACCCCAAGACAATATTGTGTGTATGGAAGTAGCTAATCAATGAGCATTTTGGGGAGGCTGAGCAATGTACATGTTGCACACCATGCAGAAATAGTGTGAGCACAGCTACCAGGCTAATAACTTGCTGTGAAAACATCTTGAAGATGATAGGAACATTGCAGCTTCACACTTGTGTAATGCAGTCTCCAAAACAGGATACTTTCCCCTCAGCTGTTAATGATGAAGAGGAATTGTACCATTCCATAGACTCCTTTTCCCTTTATGAGTGGAAGTAATTGAATGGCAGGCACTCAGAAGACACAGAAGGAATTTTTACAGGTTTATATGTGATCCAGAGCATTTGTTCAGCTCTTAACTTCTGCTGGTGTTCTGTTCAGGCTGACTCAGAGAATACAGACCACTCACCTTTGAATTAGGGTGTAACCTCTGCTACCTCCTCACAGCCTTTGATTTGACTTTCATATCTATGGATCCAAACGTATCAAAGATATCACTGAACACCATTCACTGATGATTTATTGGGCTGCATTCTCAAAGTTGACTCAAGAAGTCAACAGTGTAAATGTAACAAAGGCTCTTAAGGTGTCCACCGGGGCAATCCAATGCTTCTATACTCACGCAGAGCAGATAAGATGCTGTGCCAACACCCATGGATAGTTTCATTTTTATAAAAATGTATTTTTGTGCTCTGAGCTACTCTTTATTGTCTTCAGTGGTTACGGGCTTGCTTGTGGAACCTCTGGCTTTGCAGGACTTCTGCAGAGGCTGAAATGCTTGAGCGATGGGAAACAGAATGAACTGAGGGTTAATGTGAGTCTGCATCAGGCATACATAACTCTTTGGGAAGAGGAGCTTGAGAGTCTCTGCTGGCTGGTGGAATCTTTTCAGAGGAAGAAGCTATTATTGGACATTGACTTGCTTACTAGCTATGGATTTTTTTCTTTTAGATGATGCTTTATTTGTTCCTCTTTTATACTCTTCCAGCCAGACAAATTATGATCATGTCAAACTCTCAATCGTAAGCATTATAGAAGTAGAGGACTAGCAGAAATTTTCATAATTGCTCTATGCGGTGGATCAGGAAAAGATTTCATTATTTGAAGTACCAGTTGAGGTACAGAATTTTATGCTATCTTAGAGAAAAGCTTTTACAATAGGTATAGGTTTCTGCGTATACATTATACATTCATGTAACAGTGACATTTCTTATGCATGAATTGCCTGAAAATATGCTGATTATAGCAGGAATTAGAGGGTTTAGGGAAACTTAGTATAGTAGTTTTGGAGACAAAATTGGTTCATATATCTCACAGAAAAAAAAGTAAAATCATAACTGATGTGGGCTGAAGGGTTGTACACTTCTGGATCCAAGTTAGTTCTTGCTGAGCTGCTGTACTCTTTTAGTGCCTCTGCTTCCCTTCCAACCACTACTGATTACAATATGAGTCTAACGTGTATTTAATCACATTAAGGGTAACCTTATGGAAAGAAGTTATCATTCCTTGTAATGAAGCTGTCAGTGATGTCAGATATGGAGGGAGAATACTGCAAATCAATGCAAGTTGTTCCTGTCAGCATTCAGGAAACAAGAATGTTAAAATTTGGCAGTGAAATTTTAAAATGTTTGTGAATAAAACTCTCTCATAATGCTGGAGTTATGTAGCCGAAGAGCCCTTAGTAAATGCCAACTATCTTTACTTCAGCTGCCTTGGAGAGGACATCAGACAAGTATATGGTCTAACTGGAACACCACCAAGGCTCAGTCCCTGTGCTGTGAGTTAGTCTTCCTTCCTTTCCTCTTCCCCACTCAAGGGCATGGAGAGAAATCACATCCCTGTTTCTGATATGTCCTAGACAGCTGGCAGAGCTTAGGATGGACCCAGATTTCCTGATGCCAAGCATGGTATTCTCCCTGCTGTGCTGCATCTTGTATAGGATGTGGTGGGTACAGGCCCTTGGTTTACTGCACACAGTTGTTGACTCTGCAATCAACTTGGGAAATGGAACACGCTTGCTGAATTTGCGTATATGCTTTTTTCAGTCTTCTGTAGATATGTCTGTGTAATAAAAACTCAATAAAATTTTAATGCTAAAAAAAAAACAAAACAACCCTGCAACAAACCAACCCTTTCATTATTGTCTCATTGCAGGCAGGTCATGCCAAGGTGCCACTAGCTCAGAATCTAAACAGCATCTATCCAGCAGAAGTCATTCTTCGAGCATGAATCCCAGAATGAGCCACTGCATTATGTAACATTTATGAATTATTCGTTAGCTCTGGTTTAGCATTCATTCTGCCACTTACGCTAAAGCCAGCCCAGTATTTGCAGGTAAAAAATAACAGTTTTCATTATAGTGGATAATGGTGCAAATTGTTACATTATTCTTAGCTGGCAATATTGTTACCATGATAAAGTTACATACAGATAGAAATTGTATCAGTTCATACTTTGAAATTGTCGGACACCCAATATCCATTCTTGTAAAGTTATTTTAGGTATGTACATGTATGTGTGGTTTTATATGTATTTACCTAGTCATACAGAGCAGAAACTCTACCTTTGGACTTTGAGTAATACCAGAGAGGCAAAATAAAAGGACTGTGCAAATAACAATATATTCAAGTAGTCAGTATCACATTATACTTTGGGCTGTGTGCTAGGCAATCCCTCATGTCTGCTTCTCTTTCTTTCTCCATTAATTTTTCAGCACGGCTTTTCATTGTGCAGTACCCACAATGCATTCAGCATCTCCTTTTTTCAACTGCATATGTTATAAATTATATTCTTTGACTTTTCCCTTTTTTTGTGCACAGCATTTGAATACATTGATTCCCAAGGATAATAACCTGCAGTGGTTAGCTCTGTCTGGAACACTGACTGTATAAATCAATATAATTGACTGGTGATACTAATTATTTCAGCATCTTTTTGAGCCTAGTGTTGCAGCTTTCATTCAATTACATATTATTTAGTCCCCCATACTTATGTAAGACAGCAGGAATATGGGTTATGTAACCTAAAGGACAAGTTCTTTTTACTTTCAAAGTAATTATAGCTTTCCTCCTGCAGTGAAAGGGTCAAATATTCCCCAGACACATTCGGCTGACTACAGAAGGCAGGAAAGATTGGGTTGCAGTTGGATGGCAGCTCTCTGAATGTTGGTCCACTGACTTGAACAGAGATTTTCCAATTTTGGTGTGTTTCATCAGCCTATGGGACCAAAGGACAATAAAATTAACTCTCTGCAGTTTGCCCATCTTGCCTGTGTAGCCCATGTCCCTGTCCTCAGACCTCCAGAAAACTTTATAAAGTCCTTAAAAAAGGTTTGAGAGCAGGGCTGAGGGATCAGCTCCCTTAGAGCCTAGGACTGGCTATCCCCAGAGCCTATGCAGGCTCTCCAAATCCACATTCAGGATTTCTGAAGAGAGCTGGAAAATGGTGAAGATTGGACAGTGTCGTGCATGCATGAGATGTAAAATTTAACATTAAAGAGTCTTGATGTATGAACAGCAGGAGCATCCTTTCATGAAAAATCAGCTCTGTGCTGTTCATTTTGAAGTACCTGCCACTACTGCTTATAAACTGTATATACCCAGTGATTAATTGCTTTCATTCTCTCCACAATTTCTTATACCTTTCTCTTTTCTGTCTTTTTTTTTTCCCTTCTTGATCCTTCATCATTGTGTTAAGACCAACATTAACATGGGAAAACTACAGATGTATTACTGTAAAAAGTCACAGATGTATTACTGTAAATTTGGTCCTATACTTTGCACTTGGGATTAAATCTGTGTCACTTAAGGGCATTGCAGATAGAGTTCCTGTCCCAGAAGACTCAGTGTTGCTGTACAGGAAATAAGCAGGAGGCTGTGATGGGGTGTTTGGGTTGATACCATGCTGTAATTTCTTGTCACAGCCCTGGGTTAAGTTATATATATTCAGTGCTTTCAACAAAGTGCAAAAAAAAAATCTTGAAATTTTCCACTATGTTTTTCTATGCAATTGCTCATTGTGGTAGGAATATAACTCTTGCTAATTAGAATGGGCGCTAGCAATTAAATTAACGTCTTACAGTGCCTGGCTTCTCAACAACGGCTGTTTCTGCAGGAAATACTTTTCCAGGAGATGATTATAACATGGTTTCCTTTGTTTCAGAGCAACAAATTCTTCTAGGACTTGACCAGAACCTCAACCTCCTAATGAGAAGGAGAGGTAGACAGGGAAAAGGGAAGAGTCAGCAAGCTGAACACCTTGGAAAATGAAACTAAGAAGATCACACCCTCAAATTATTGACAAACATCTAAATTCAGTTTTTATTAAGCCCATTTGATCTATGAGTCAAGGATATACGGAGCATTTTCCTTGATCTCAGTACTTTACTGTTTGCAAAATGGGTAGATTTTTTCCATTATTTTTCAACTATTATGGTGAGATATAAAGCAGCAGAACATTAGATAATGAGTGTATCAGTATATTCAGAAGTGTTGTAATAGTTTTTATGTTATTTCAGATTACTATCCAGAGGTATCTGCTGCTGAAACATATTTTAGCCATCAAAATTGAAGTCTATTCAAGTACTCACTGCAGAAGAGAATATATATTCCAAGAAAATTTAGGTGTCCCCTTCTCAGGTGTTCCAGGAGTTGCCCCCCAAAAAAAGTGTTTTTCAAGTATTGAGTAAAATTGCATTCCTCTCACCTCTTCAAAACACAAAAGGAAGCATAGAGTTAGATGTAAAATAAGTTTCACTTGAAAGCTCAGCTTACAGATGAATCATCTGTACCTATTATAATTTTCTTTTTCTGATTGCTTGTCTTCCTACATTGAGACTAGGCAGCCACAGTGGGCTACTTGTTCCAGGTGTCTACCAATGACAGTTCAGTGGCGAAATTCTGCTCTTTAATGTCCTTGAATCTTGCAGTAACTGTTGAATATGTATTCAGATTGACTTTTATGGTTTTATTTCAAGAATTCCACTAACATAGGAAACAAAATTACAGTTTAAGCCAAGTACTCATCTGATTTTTTATGACTGTCAGTCATAGTTACAGGTCAGAAGATACTTTGCCAAATGTGAACTGAATTTTTGGAAGATAAAAGGATATTCAGGACTGTCCATATTTTTCAATACAACTTTCTAGTCTAGACTACCATTGTAAGACAGAGTGAAATTTCTTATTGCTGGGCCAATTCCAGGAACCAAACTGGAATGCTAAGTATTGAGATGTCAGATTCACGTCTGCAATTTAGCTTCCATTTGTATTGTTTCCCCCTTCCTTTCCAGTTGCATTTACCCTATAATATGCTGTGTTGTGCCTTCTAGTTCACTGCCATGTGGAACTTACTCCTGATTAAATTTTCCATATTGCTTTGGAAACAGCCGGATGCTGTGAAATCCACAGTGAACAACTTGGAATGCTCAGCAAAAAGAAACAGTTATTGTTGGTTTCTGTGGGCTCCATTTTAGGTATTTTGTTTTGGTTTTCTTCTAAATGGTACCACAAATATGTACAGAGTGAAGAAGTTTATGCTAATAAGTGTGGTGATTCATTTTTAAGTTGTAACCTTACCCCAAGTTGTCATTGATTGTAACCCCTGCCCATCACCCTATCCTGGATTGGTTTTGCCCTATCCCACCTATCCCATTGGTCCGAGCCTTGGACATACCCCCCGGGGAGAACTCTAAAGGGGAAGTCACGAGGGGCTAAGGGCTCTCTGCCCACTCCTCTGCCTTGGGGGACATACGGGGCCTGCCTGCCTCGTGTTCCCCTGTGGGGACCACGCTTCCTCCCGGTGTGGGACCCCCAAATAAACCCATCTAATCAGCACCCTCAGAAGCCGTGTTGTGTCTTGCCTGCCTACATGCTGCTCTCCAGATGCTCCGGTAAGGCTCTGTACCTCCCCGAACCCAGAGGAATGCTGCCTCTCACCCCCTGCGGCCGCTGGCCGGGCCAGAGAAGAGCGGGGGGGGTTGCAACAAATAAGTGCAGTTATAACCTCCTGGGACGTAGTATTTCTCTCTTTGGAGACCTGTCCTGAGAGACAGCTGCCCAGCTGGAGTCTCCATTCTCCTGTTCAGAGGTGGTTTCAGCTCCTGCTCTGAATGGTATTTCAGGAAGGAAAGGACAAAGTTGATTTTTAAAGTTTTACTAGATTTATCTGACAGCAACCTCTCTTGATTTAGACCAAACCAATGAATTCACAGACATAGCAGCATTTTGCAGACCTGAGCTGCACAGCAGAAAGCAGATCTCACCTGAGGAAGCTGTTGAAAAGCAAAACCCATCCTTCTGAAGTGTCTTTGCTTTTTGCAATTCGATATTTTTCCGACTGCTTTCTTGTGCCGTCACTTGCCCAGGTTTTTCTCCTCTGTGCTCACTTTTGCACAAATGTAGTCAAAAGCATAACATTCGTCGACTTCACCAAATGGTAGGATCAGGCCCAGGGAGCTCCTGTCACTCTGGGGTACAGTGCACTCACACACAGTAAGTGGGCTTGTGTTGAACCAACTTCTGGGCTCAGTTCCTTTAATCACAGGTGTATGGTGTTGGGAGAGAATGAGGCAGAAGTGTAAGACACACCTGCCTGGGCTTTCTCATTTAATTTGCAGCTCCAGGGTGGGAAATGCCAAACGTATTGCAGCAGGGGCAGGTTTCTAGCAGCAGTAATCAGCAAGTGACTGGTTTTGCGGCTGGCATTGTCTTGGCTCCTCTGTATGTTCCACTTTTGCATGGTTGCTGGAGAGCTGTGAAGCTGTCTATAGGTGAGAGAGTGTGGATTTACTGGTACACCATTACCATTTATTTTTTGGATATGTCTTTATCTAATGTTCTATGCCACAAGAACTTGCATCGCCCTGTCTAGGAATGGTTTATGCTAAAAGCAGCCAATTCTTCCTTTACTTACAGCTATATCTTTTATAAAAGTGCATTTATTATGCCATCAATGCCTCTAAGCTGCTGAAAATGGTACCTTTTTCATTGCGTGGTGAGGGCTCATTAGTGCATATCTTGGAGATGATTTTACTCTGTTTTGCTTCTCTGTTTTGTATCACCAGATGAGAGCACAGCTTCTCAAAGGGAAACATGGATATTAACTCCAGACTTTTGTGCCCTTAATCCCTGGGCAAGCAGCCAGTTGAAAGTTGTGTGTGCTGAGCAGGGGTCTGGCACTGCCCGGCAGGACAGGGATGGGGTAGAAGCGTAGTTTTCTTTCCCTCAGTGGAGGCTGTTGTTTGGGTCTTACTCTCTGTTAGCTGCCAGATTTTGTTAGACCTAGAGGCACTCAGAAGACTTTTATTTAACCAATTTTGCTTGAATCCAGCCAACAAGCTTAGAAATTAAGTGGAAGGAATATTAACAGCAGATGAATAAGGAGATGGCACAATTGTATATGTTCCATTTCCTGTGGGAAACCAGACTCAGTTTTCTGTCAGAAACTTGCAGTTTTGAAACACTTAATGAGAAGTAATTTGAAACACACCTCTGTAAATTGCAGGAACTTAAATGTGATGTCCTAGTCTTTGTGCATAGTTTGGTCAATAATCACATACTGAATAATTGCATACTGAAATCCCCTGCATCTTAAGTGGCTCATCTTTTCTTGTACTTACCATTTCCTCTGTGCTGGCATTCCCTGTCTGTGAAATGGGAACAGCACTATCTCTTACCTCCTGTCAGCACTGTAGATTGAACCTCATAAAAGTCCTGTAAGAAATGCTACTGAAAAGCTGACAGAGAAAGAGAATTTTATTTTCAAACTAGGATTTACCTATGATGCAGGAGGGAGGGTCAAATTCTCAGCAATAAAACAAAGATTCCCTGTCAGTAAAACTGTATGTCTGTGAAAGAGGCTGCAATCCTGGGGCTAACGGGTGTGTAGTCCCACACCTCATGGCACTGCCATAATGCATTTGTACAGGATGGCTTAACAAAGGTTGAACAAATAGGATTGGCTCTGGCATTTCCCAGTGCTTGGCTTCTGTCCTTTACTAACACCCCTGTTATGTACAAACGTATAAGAGTGGACTTCCTCCCCTACAAAGGTGTCCCACTGCACAGGAAATACAGGGACATGCTCTGGTAAGGAGGGAGCTTGGAACAAACCATCTGTGAAGCACCTGCCTGATCATAAATCAGTTCCAAATCCAAAATTTCACTGGAACAGTAATATAAGAATCTCTGCAAAAAGTACCAGGAACACCAGCTGTCTTCTGCTTTCTTATATCAAACACACTAGAAGCAGAAGCTGTGAGCAGTTCTTTTGCATTTGATTGTTGGAAGTGGTTTGACGCTGCATTGATAGGATAAAAATATCTGAGGAATCACATGTCACAGATATACAGCAGATTTCAGGGATGAATAACTTGGTATCCTACCTGTTATCTTTTTATCAACAGTTTGTTCCAATACCAAGACAAGTATTCCAAAATGCAGTGAAAAGATCAGTCTTTGGTAACATTCTTCTACCTGACTTTGACAAATGGTGTGTCATCCTGAAAACATACTTGACCATTCCTCTGTGCATCCGGAGGGCTACCAAATTTGTCTGCTCTTCCATGAGAGCTTAGATCTCCCTGGGGCCAGAAAGCCTCATCAACTTTTTAAATCTGAATTTTGGAGACCAGTTTGACATGAGAAGCATGATAAATAAGGTCTGACACAGGAAGGACTTCTGTGTTCCTGTTCTTATTTGGCTGTCAACATGTGATGAGGGTATCTTGAGAATGCAGGAGTTCTTGCAAATCAAATAACTCCCCTGTGGCTGGGGCTTGGATGGATTACAGAGGAGAACATTCATGTAACTGTGTGTCTATGAAAGCATGTAAGAAAGTTTTCTAGGTGTTACCTAGAACATGATAGTTAAAACCTTTCTTACTGATTCAATAGTCAGTTCTTCTGCATTTTTAACTGCCAGTGTAGAAGTGTTCTTTGCTTACAGCCTTCATATGTTACATACTATGCTTCAAAATGTAACATTGGATTGCTGATACCTTCTGGAAAAAAAGAAATTATTGCTTCTATGCTGTCTTGGAAACTCTGCTTGGGTTTGTTGGTAGTTTTGCTATTGAAGGTCACTGTGCTCTCCTGTTCTTTATCTCAAAAAGAAAGCCAGAAAGGATACTAGGAAAATCTAAAAAAGGCGAATGTGGCAAAGGCTGAAAATGTTTATTAATAGGAACTTTCTAAAATTCATTGCTATTTACATACCTGAAAATATGACTGCTGTCTTGCCCTTGAAACAACAAACAGGCTTAGTTATTAGCTAAAGCTTTTATTAATAGGGGAGAGGGGGAATGTAGACACCTTAAGAGTGCTGTATTCTCAGTACTGGAGTAGTGTGTCCTTTGTTTTTGAAATCATTATTAGAGTAAAAGGTGCAGCTCCTTGATAAGAAGCAGTATCTAGTAAAAGATGCACCATCACTTCTGCCTTTCCAGGGAATTGTTTCAAGTGAAGAGGCAATGTCTGTCAGCTTGATGTGAAGAAAGCTCACGCCATCAGCCATCTTGCTTATCTTCTGTCAGCGAAATGAATGATGAACAGGCTGCTGCTGCCTCACATATTCCTTGAACATTTTGCAGCTTCTTTTGTCAATGAGGAGCCCATGATAGGGCCCCCAAACTGCTGATTGCTCTTCACATGGGGCTGTATGTCACAATAGCTATTTTTTTCCTCTCTGGTGATTCTCTGTCCAGATGTCTGATGTGCTTTCTTACATGACTGAAGAAATACTTTGTGGAATGAAATTATCCTGCAGAATCCTAGGATGTGCTCATGACCACTGCTTTGACGAAGTTGTATTTCCAAAGAAACCTAGCAGTATATTAGAAGCTTTTGCTGTATTTTGGAAAGGGTAATTTGGACCATGTTCCTATCAACTGGAGTGGGTTTTATCTCAATGTTACGTTTGGAAACTAAGGCACAGTGGTGTGAGAGCATGAGGTGATTTGTTTAAGGTCACACAGAGTATAACTCTCCCTAATTTGGACATGGTCCTTGGCTAAAATAGCTATATAATTTTTTAGTGCTGATTTCTGCAAGGAAGGAGAGAGAAAGCCCTGACCCTGTGACACTGCAGAAAGCAGAGCTGGTTGTCAGCATCACACCCAAGGGGCTTTCTCTGAGTAAGAGTGATCATAATGGGTTGCTGCTTGCATTATAACCAAGATTAGATATTTAAATATCAGTTCAAATTACACTGTGGGACATTGGGTGTGAACACAGCAAAAGTTAGCTGCTTCTCCTAAAGGTCTTATATATATGATGTAAAAAGAAGAACACTGGCTTCCTCCCCCTAAGAGGGTTTACTGTGCAGTACCATGAACTGCATCTTTGCTTGGATGTGGATTGCCACTGAGCGTAGAGCAGTGAGGATTTGCCTAGTCAATCAGTTGTGTAACGTTTTGTGATAGAGCTCTCTTCAAACCCAGTGAGGAGAGGTCTCTCTGCCCTGTAAGGGACTCATTGCACTGTCATTTTCCTAGGAACACCAGCACCTAGAGGAATGCCACCTAATACATGGGGTGACAGAGACATTAATATCAGAGTTATTGCTGCCTCTGTGTTGTCTAATGACTCGTCTGTTTGAGATAAATTATGCACAGAGAGGAGACTATTAGTGTCCTTCATGAGATGTGAAGTAGAAAAATGCTCCAGTGAACTCCCAAAGTGTGAAAACGACTTTGTATTTCAGTAATTCCCTTATTGAAAATGAACAGAACCTAAATAATGCAGAATCTTGTGACTGCTCTGTTTAAATTAGTTCCTCTTTTGTTTGCATTCATTTGTTCAACCACAGCACTCTGTGCCAGCCATTGACTGCATAAATGCAAGTGATGGCAAGTTTTCTTCATGTGCTTAATCCATTTATTGAAATGCTCACTTTAGCTTTTCTTTTTTTCTAAAAGTACTAAAGGATTAGGAGCCCAACTCCATCTGAAATTCAGTGTATGATGGACATCAATTCCCTTAGGCTTCTTCAAAAGTTCCATTTGCTTTCTCTAGTGACAATTATCAAATACCTGTGTTTCAGCTAATGAATAAAGCTTGGCAGCAACCAACCTGTTTGTTCTGTGACATGAAGGAAATTGCATCTATCCATGCAACTGTGGGAAAATTGTGCATGCAGAACTAAGAGTAAACTATTAGGCAGAAATACATACATCTTGATATTCCTTGTCCCACCATTCTTACACACACAAAAGATGTTTGCATAGCAATGAGTTATTTCTGTTTAAATTTAATAGAAGGAGTGTGCTGAAGAGTTAGTGTTTCTAATATAGTGGTGTGTACAGTGCTTGGCAAAATATCTGTGGGTTTGGCTTTATGCCCAAGTGTAAGACATTAATGTCATAGTTATAATTGATCCAAGGAGGATTTGGTGGCCACATCTAGGAGAAGCCAGACATTATGACAGAATCATGAAAATGTGAAAAGTCTTGACTGTTTTGACCTTGATTTGGACATTAAGCAGCAACAGTGTGTGGTTTCTTTCCCGTGTCCCTAAAAGTCTGTGCTTGAGTAAAATGCAGATGTTTATTGCAAGTCACATTAAAGAATAGGCTACAGTATATCAAGGAGAGATAATGATTTGTGAGAGAGCAGGTAATCTGCTTTCACACAAAAATGAGAGATATGGGAAGCACTGTAAAAAGAGTAAGAGATGTTTTGTATGGGTGCTTAATAAACTCTGCCTTTTCTTTGTTGAGAAGGTCAAATGAGAAACCCACCTCCATCTCCTCACCTCAGCCTCTCTCAGAGGCTGAGATATAATTGACTTGGATTGGTTTGATGTTTTTATCTGGAAGACAACTGAGAAGAAAAAAATTTCCACTTTTTGATGTTGTCTTTGCCTCTTTCAGTCCTGCATTCAGAAGCTTCCCAGTAAAATCTTGTCCGTCAGCTTCCTTGGTTTTGTACTTTCTCGTTGTTTGTGTACTAGTAATGTGTGGAGCTCTCAGAAACCATGAACACACAAAAGAGAAATATTTTTCTTCAATCACTGTATTTGAATCATATTGGTAATGTTAATAACTAGCCATAAGATGTGGCTGCCTTTCAAATGAGTTCAGTCTTTCTCAGGAAGAAGGATGTCTGTTTCTAACAAATGCAAGCAAGAGACTGTGGAAGGCCCAAATCACCCCAGTTTTCAACTATTAGTTTATGTGGCTAAGAACAACAAACCATCCTTAACTTTCTGTAATGGAGCATAACACTAACCAGGAATGTGATGATTGGTTAGCATATGCCACAGTAATTACAGAATTCATAATTAGCTGTACAGTCTGTAGGAAATGGATGACAAACTATCTGCATAATTTATGACCTGTCGCTGCTAATTTGATTCTGTCATGCATGAAGTTCAACGTGTCTGTTGCCCACCAGTCATTGAAAATATGTTTATACTGATGCATCTCTGAAAGGACAGAGCAATGAAGGATGAGGATATTGTACACTGTGACAGAAGTGAGATGAGCAAAATGTTCTCAAACTATTGTGCAGTGTCTCCCTGGTTTAAATCACGTGCAAAAGAGATACTGCTTGCATAGGCTATTGCCTTCACGATGTTATCAGTCTTGATTTGACCACAGAATTCTCATAGAATTTAGTGACATGAATGAATGTTGCATCCCACTCTGAAATACTTCCTTGCTACTGACATGCCTTTTATGCAACTTTGATAAGTGTAAAAAGGAAAACTTGTTATTGTTTTTGACTGCAAACAAAAAGAATGTGAGAAAGGATGCAGAGCATTCTCGGGAGTGCTTTCTTCTCCTATCATTTCAGTGCTCCTTAGACTTTTAGACTAGTGTCTACTAAAACCCTTCCACCCCACCCATTTCCTTGCATAACACCAATTCTACCCTTATCTCAACATCAGTTCCCATATAGAAAAACTTATTAAGTTTCTGGGAGTGTTAATTGTTCTATTTTTAATTTACAGGGAAAATTTTAAATAATAATAACAGAACCCTCCACATTATTTTGCTGTGAGATGATGAGGTAAATCTTGTTCCTCGTCCATTGCACAGACATTTTAAGTAAAGTATTTTTATTATGGTAGCACCACAGAGGCCCTTAGAATCTGCAGGATTGGCTTAGTGTCGCTCCCTACAATTCTCCTGCAGCTTTTTGCTTCAAGTTTCCTCCCATGTTCTTCCAAAGGCAGTGAGAGTAATTACATCCATCTCTTGGCACATGATGAAGCTGTAGAAAATACTCTCACAGCTTTGGTCTGTCCTGTTTCTCCACGGTGTGGAGCACACTTCCCCACAGGGACAAGGATGAAGAAAGGCTCTGAAGGGAACAGATGTTGACTACTCATGGAAATTCAAGCTGCAGTTTTTCTTCCACCACCTCAGCCCCCTTCCAGCTCCACCTCTGCTTTCAAAGGCAGTTTGAAATGCAAATACTTTTATGTTACCCTTTGATCTAATATCATCTCAGTAATTTGTCATGTTATAAACCACTTAGAGTGAATAAACCAGTAATTAGACATTATGGCTGAGTTAGGTGTAATTAGCTACTAAAAGGAGGGCTAATTATGCTGTTAGTGGGATTTCCCATTTTGGGAGGGAAGAGGGATAATGTTAAAATACGTCTATACGATTCTCTGTAATGCATAGAGTTAGAAGTGTACTGATTTTCTGTGTTTTTCTCTCTAACTCTTCAGCTAAAAATGCTCCATTTTACTGGCAAGTCCCGCTGTCCCTCTGTTTTAGTGCCTTCTCTGTATGGGGGTATCTCTGCTGACCCCAACAATGGATACAAAGTAGGAGACTGAAGGGGAGGGCAAAGTCCACCCTTTGCCTTGGGCACCGAGTGTGCACTAAAGATCCAGGCTGTCATGGTCTAGATGGAGCACATCAGGAATTCTGGATGACGATTTGTCCACCTTCCCCTAACCTCCTGGCCAGCTATGGGGACATATCACCAAGATGTGCAAGCGAGAAGGCTGCCAGCTGGGGACTCTATGGCAGGTATCACTTTATCAGAAGGTTTATTTTCATGTTGCAATGTGAATCACCAGCTCCTGTTTTTACTGTGGATGTTATGTCAAAACAATATAAAGCACCCGAGGAGAGAGAAGGATATTTTGGACAACTGCATATGCAAGAGAACTTGTCACATTTAGCCTCAACCTGATACAGGGAGCTGTGCACATCTCAGACACTTGATTCACTTTGACTGTGGACCCTGGAATGAAAGTCAGTGTAGCCACTTTGACTTCTCTGGAGGCTTTTTCTGCATTCAGCTGCTTCTGATCTTTCAAAAAGAGGTGCCAATAGTGGAGTGATAGCAGGGATGTTGTGCTGCTCTAACCTCATCATGAAAACAAATGCGAATTGCTTCTGCATAAACAAGAGGGACATTGTCAGTCTATTTAAAATCAATTGCCAAAGGCAAGGAGGTGTTTTCAGGATCAGGGTCAACTGGATAGGTTGTGGAAGGTTAGGAGGTGTTTTTTAAATTCCAGAAAATACCTCCAGGCTTCTAATTTGGATTAACTGTGGAATAGTTCTTTTCCTTTCCATTACATCAATGATTTATTTCACATAGAAACCCATTTAGTTTCACAGTGAAGAAAGCTTGTTCATGGCTCTCAGTAGTCTAGTCCCAGAAGAAAGGATAAAAAGCTGGTTACTTCCTATCTCACATTAAAGATGTGTGCTTGTTACAGGATTTGTTTAACCTGTGAAGTCTTACCTGTAATCCAGCTGCTGCCGGCTCCATTAGTTGTGTTTTCCTGGAGCCCACAGGGGAGGAGGTATCTCTCTTTCTTATCCTTTGTGCTCTGAAAGCAACAGCTGTTTTGTCCTTGTGGATCTTCTTTCTCTTTGCTAATTATTCCTTGAGGATTCCTGGGTGGAAAGGTATACCACAAAACTGCTAACAAGGCAGGAGAGCCAAATTTGGTCTGGAACTTCTTCAAGAGAATCCCTGCTCCACATCTGGAATAATTTACTGACAACTCCTGCTAGTCAGAAATCTCTGGCTTAGAAGAGAATTAACCAAAGTCACAGGCTTCATCCCAGTTGAAGACCCTGAAGACTGAGATGCTAGGAAATAACTACAGCTTCAGATTCCCCAGCTCACTGAAGCTGAGTTTAAGAGAAGGGATTCCAAAGATACACTGATGGGCACAGGATTTTTAAGATTAAAGAGATGCCACACAACACAAATTTTTTTGACATCAAAACTTAATTTAATTTTTAATGAAAATGTGAGCATAATAAATGGAAGGGCAGGAAGTTGAACCAATCTTTGTAAATAAGTATAGAGCTGGGGGTATTTTAGAACAAAGCAAAGCTAGAAGCTGGGTCCTGGGCAGAAGTTATTAAATAGCTTAATCATACATGGAGATGAGATTTAGTTTCAAGTGAAAGATGCATCGAATCTGAACTCTTAATCCCTTTAAAACAAAGTGTCTGAACATTAACCAGAGAATGACTGAACCTCATCTATTCATGTTGAAAAAAAAATCAATTTAAATACCATCTGTTTGAGTTTGTGGAGCGGTGAAGAGGAACAGGTACAAAAACACCAGTCAGTGCTTTGTACACCTTCCAAATGGCCTATAGCTCCAGGGAAAATATAGTGCCATTCTCACCCTCATGAGCTGGTATATTTTTCCACTAATGCTGCCCAGCAGCACTTCTGCCTTTTGTCCAGGACCACATTGTTGTGAAGCTTGGCACAGCCCACTGAGTGAAGCATGTCTGAGTCCCTCCTGTCCATCAAGGGAGCAGTGAAGATCTGCCTTATCCCAGATGAAAGTTTCTGCAAATTCTTGAGGGGAATAGGTGCAGTGAAGGCAGTAATTCCATTTTATTCACCCTGGACTTTCCATGCTTTAACTGATCTCTTGTGCTTTGTGCTGCAAAGTAAACTTTTTGTTCTCTTTGATGTTTACCTTCAATTAGTTAAGTCTTTTAACCCATCAGCACCACTTTCAATTTATTTAAAATCTTTCTCCACTTCTGTGGTAATGAAAGATAGTAATGGTGATAATGAAACTGAGCACTTATAGCAGGCTGGAGAGAGGATGCAAATCCCACTCTGTGGCCCTAAATTTTTCCAGTATTTTCCATTTCTGTGCAACAGAATATTGCACCTAATTTGCTGTCTTTCCTTTCTTTTTTGCATTTCTTTCACTGGTACAGCTTTCCCTGCATTTCTTCCATTGAGTTTTACATTTTATATGGTTTCCCTGGGTGAACCGCAGGTTTTTTCAATCTTACTTAACCTCTTTCCTGTGTTTCCAACAATATCAACCATGTTTCTTTAGGGTACTCCTGTACCTGGTTTTATTTTGGTTTCCGTGTGAGGATAACCTGCCAGCTAGTAAAACATTTTATAGATGGTGCTTGTTTTCTGCTGCAAGAACAGTTCTTATGCCCCACAGTGAGGCATTTTATTCCAGGGGATATGTTGCTGCCGCCAGCTTTGCTGAGGTTCCATGCTGAATCCATCTCATACAAAGTGAGCCTGGAAAGATTAATTTCACCTCTGTAAAAGTCACTTAAATTATCTATGTCTTCTATTTTCTCACATTAAGATCTACAATAACACCAACAGACTAAATATGGGTCTCTGCAGATCTTTAATCCCTCCTTCATCTGCTAGACTTTCCAATTTTTTGTCTCCTTTCCCCTATGCTACCCCATCCTCCAGCTTTGGCTTTTTTTGCAGTGATTTCGTCAGGCTGGGAAAGAGAGAAACAGTTACTAACACCAGAATTATGTAGTTAGGCATGTTTTGAACCATCACAGGGCAACTGCAGCAGCCATTCAAGCTTTTCTTTCTATTTACCATAAGTAATTAATAGCTACCCAGGAGCAAGATTCAGATTAATTAATTCCCACCAGAGTTGTCCTCCAAAGCACTCTTGACCAAATGTTCAAGGTAACTCCTTATAACTTGAAAGTAAGCTTGGAAAGTGTTATTAGCTGAAGGATAGATTCAGATGATCTTGATAGCTTTGCTGAATTTGTTCTGCCATTTTCCTGTGCTTTTTGGTGTTTTGCTGGAAGAGGACAACAATTAAAATGTTCCCACTAAGGTTGTATTGTTTTCTGTTTCTTACATTATCCCAATGAATATTTCAAAATGGTGTAGCCATATCTTCATTCATATCTTAATATACAAAGGAAATTAATTGAGTTCCCTTTAGCTAGGCCATTCATTTGGACAAACTCTAAGTTATTTGGCAGCCATAAATTATTTTCACAAATGTGGACAGTGAAAAAGTGACAGAAGACCTAAGAATTCTTTGCTATTGACCTTGTTGGGACACCAGTGATTTTATTAGAAGTATGATTTATTCTGCAGTCCATACTATGCCATGTAGAATACTGATGTACTACACTGGTAGAGATAACCAGTATTTCCTAAGGCAGTCAAGAAATGTAGCGATAAAGCACTAAATTCACTTTCTCCAAAAGGAGAAGTTCTTCCAATTCACTGCCTTCCCAGAATGTGAGTCCATGTTTCTTTTCTGCTTTGCAATACGTGGATTTTCTGTGCATTTTATTCCAAGGATACCAGTTCTTCTTTGAGTCTTAAAATATCAATTCATTGGGAAAAATCTTAAGCAAGAGACCAGAGAGTGATACCAGGTATTGATTATTTGCTAGGAAGAGCCAGATCAACATAGAGGTCTTTGAATTTACCAAGTCTTCAAAGCTGCACTGGTGATAAATCCTTGAAAACTTTTTTTTCCCCAATGCTTTTGTTTTAGGTGTCCAGCATTCACCCTGTCTGTCAAACATGACAGATGAGTACAGTTCCAAATCCTCCATAAAGATTACATCACTGCAAATGATGAGACTTTGGGGAGATGGTGTCTGACCTTATCCCCTAAAACCTATCTTGAGAGGATTTTCATAATCTCTCTGAAATCCTGGATTTCCAGAACTCTCCACAGAACTATCTAAAACCTCTCTGAGAGCTGTGCAAGGAGGCAGACACGTTGCTCTGCTGCAATCTGGTTTGGTGCTGTTAATACTTTCTCTACATTTCCTTGCATCACCATGCATGTTTTAAAACTATTTTTAAAGACTGAGTGATCACATGAAGTAAGTACATAGAAAATCTACTTTGAAGAGTCTGGAGTCTGATTTTCAGGTTATGTTTTCATTTATTGATGGCACTGGACATGTATTTTTGTATGTTTATTTAAGAATACAGGAAGAAAAAAATGTATGCAGAGATAAAATCTTTTAATAGATCAGATGATGAAGTGGGAAAAATTAGCCTTTTGTACCCAAGAACTTGTCTGGAGAAGGGATATTAAGAAGAACTTGAATAACTAGATGCTCTTCTAAATTGTTCAACAAATCAGCTGGTCTATTACAGCTAATTGCAAACTCTGCCCTTTTTTAAAAGGAGAATTGAATAGCTTATATTCAACAGAATATCTGCAGTTCCTTTGGGAAGATCAGGGCTTTATGTAAAAATCTAGTCATTATATTAATCACTATTCAAACAGGAAGGAATAAACTACAGACCTCCAACTGCAAGGTGACAATAAGAAGATATCAATCATTAGATTTGTTTGTTTAATACATCAATGTTCATGGTTTTTTGAAAGAAAACCACCCCTCTGGAGGAAAAAAAGTTTTTAAATTCACTGAACTCACTGCATTTGTAATTTAGGGTTTTGATAAAGCTGAAAATTAGCCAGTTAATATTCTTGTCAGTGACAAATAAGAAATGTGACTTGTTGCACGGGCAGTTTTCCATGATTGGTATATGTGCGTATATATGATTTTCTTTTCCCCTAGTCACACAGAAATGGGCAACGTTATTATCAATGAAAAAGATGGCTCAGAATCAAAAGGTGATTAAAAATGCTTCTTTTCTTGCAAGTGCCATTGTGTCAGGGTAGTGATTGAAGAGAGAGAGCCTTTAGAGACTGCATTGTGATGACACTGCAGCAGCCAAGCAGGAACAAGTCCAAAAATAACAACATGTGGGCAGAGTCAAAGGACTCAAAGCTGTGTCTCTGCAAGAAAATGGAGCAGCTCCTGAGTGTTTGGTACCTGGCAGGGCTAAACTCCTGAAAACTGACACCAAGGTTCTGTTCCTCCACTGTGATTTCTATCTTCATATTTCTCTGGTGGTGAAGATGAAACAGAAACAAGCTGAGGTGAACCAGAAGGTTAGGAACATGTAAAAGAATGTAGGAAATGGAAAGTGAAGGGGTCATTGTGACCTTGCATTGATGAAAGGATTTACCTGCAAACATTGTGGGAAATGAGAAAATGGCTCAAACATAGAGAAAATGGCTCAAAACTTAGAGCACAAAAACACAGCTCTAGAAGAAAAGTCTCAAGTCTCCAAGATGTTTCTTATAACTTTGAAATAGCAACTGGGTTCCATGAGGGTCAGTCCCATATTTCCAACACTGAGGTGGAAAACCCCTTCGTTGACATTCTTCTCTGGAAGAATAAACACTTCCAGTCCTGAGATGTGCAGAAACTATGTTGTCCCCTGTTGCACGGTGTAATTTTGTCTAACCATTTCGGAAGTTTGACAGAGTTGGTGTCTGAATCACAGCTTTGTCTGTCAGATTCTGTCGGGGTTGACTGTGGTGGATGATTTTTTGATTTACAATTTACAAGTAGCAGGACACTGAATGGGAGGATACAGCTCACACCAGTCGTTAAGTGGGTTGTCTTAAAGAGGAGTCTTGTTACCTTTGCTCTGCTTAGACCACTTGTCATCTAGCAAGGAAAAAATTGAGGGTTACCAAAAATGTTTCTTGTACCCCTCTTGGGAGAAGAAACAGATTTTGTGTGTCAGACAGGACCAATCCCTTCTCCAGTCCTCCAAACCATTTTGCAAATATTTCCCCCTCATGTGTATATCAGTGTACAAAAACAACTAACCCTTATCATGTACAATACTTATATCTTTCACCTTTAGAATAGTGTAAACACCTTTACAGTAACTTTTCATAAATGTGTCTGCAACACATAAAAAAGATTGCTGAGGAAGAATATACTATCCTTTTACCTTTCTCTTATGCCAGTCATTAGAAAATCAGTCATATGTTGCAGCACAATGGATCAATTTCATTGTGTACCAGTGATAAATTTAATACACTCTGTATATGAAAGCCCTATTATTGTGATTTTATATGCAACATATAAATATATGGATTCTAGTAAAACAAAACAAACAGTAGCACTGATTGAACTCCTTCAAAAAGTACTTACCAAAAAAAGTAACATGATCATTAGTAAATTCTTTCAACTTAATTTTCCTTTGCAGTGTTCATTTTTATAATGTAAGCTTTACTGCATTAAGCCATCAGATAAAAGCATGCTAACAGCCTGGCCACATTTTCATCTAACAAAGGCTACGTTTAGCGGGCTCAATTATGAATGGAAGCCTTAGATAGAAATAGAAAAATAAGGACAACAGAGCAATTTATTTTTATAATACTTCTTTAATATAATTCTTGCACTCTCCCCTCCTTACAATATTCTAATGCTTAACACTACATTAATGAGGCACTTTTAATATAATTACGGTTGCTTTTGTTCCACCTCTTTCTGATTTTCAGTTGTGGCCTTAGAATTAACTGTCCTTCGCCCAGAGCAAGATTTAACAGGCCTGCAATAGTCATCTTTAAAAAAAAATTCTGGAAATATCTTTTTTTTTTTTTTAAGAATCCATTCGAAATTTAGGGAGAAGAAAGAGAAAACATAACTTCATGATGCTCCTTTCTTTGGGTAATTTAACCAACATAAAATTTGTATCATCATTGCTGGGGCTTTCACAATCTGAGGCTCAACATATGGCCAGCAAACTGTTTTTCTTCATAATCTTTAGATGTATTCTAACTCATTTTCTTTTGCAGCAGTCTGAAGTATACAGGATCTAACTCCTAATACAAGTAATTCATTAGCAACAGGCTATGTTGATTCTGGAACCAAATATAGTAATTATCCTAAAGGTCTTTAAAATGCTTCTTAAGCAATGATTTGAAGGAATGGGTTATTTACACAGCCGGTAACAAGCTGTAGAGCATTTAATCTTCCAGTTGCTGGTCTGCTCCTCAGTTAGGGTTGTGCTGGCTCTTGTTTATTTGTGCTCTATGACTAAGTGGGTGGATGCTGCACACAGCCAGCCAGTTTTCAGTCTCAGAAGCATGGAGGAATAAATGGACCATAGCAGCTGGATTCCCTTTTAATTTTTAGGGTGTTACCTTCCATTCAGTGCAGGAATACAGTGCTTTGTAATCCAGCTCACCATCTTTATTGTTTTCTTCATTGCTGTGCATGTGGCTGGCTCTGGTGGGCTTTGATATGGTTATGAAACGGCAGTGTGAATTACATCTCTCTCTCTGGGTGTAGGAAATTTATACCATTATGCCCCTATGCATATTAAGAGAAAACTATTCCTTTGTTTTGGACATAAGGTATCTTTCATTCATTAATGGGGAAATTCCTGTTCATGGTCCAGTCCATCTGTGAGCTTTATGGACTGGGCATCACCCCCAGTCTTACAGCTCCAGCAGTCACAGACATTTTGTACATGTGGTTGATCTTTCCCATAAAAAAGCAAGAGCAGTTCTGCTGGGTTTGTTTTATACTGCAAGCACAAACCTCAAATCTGACTCTGGTCTCTGTTTACCTTAAGGTATTTGTGAAGGAACAAAGGTAATGCACTGCAGTTCAGGACTTTTGTTCTCCGCTGCCTTTCCCCTAATCAGTAATTCGGGTTTTGCATCCCTGAACATGGCTCTTTCAGGAACAGGCAATAATTTTTCATCTTCTGAGGTTTGGTTCAAAGAATAGGAGCAGTCAGAGACACAGACATCCCACTGGAAATGAGGCCTACTACCCTTTTTCATAAAGGTGTGAGAACAATTCTTTTAACACCCCTGGAAAACAATCAGGGTATTTGCTTCCTTGAGAGGATTTTTTTTCCAGTTGTTTCTGTTCTGGTAAAATTCCTACAGTGATAAAAACAAGTTGTGCAGCCCAGGAATGGGATGGAGATAATTTGCTAGAATCTGGAGAAGCGCATGGTTGGAAAGCTCTGGTAAGAAACTAGAGACTGTGCCCTGGGGAGAAAAAAAAAATTACTTGTATTGGAGGGATAAATAGCACCTCCAAATAGTCCATTTGGGTTCTGTAGGGATTCCTTTAGTTGAAGAGGCTTACAGGAGGGTGATTTCTCTAGGTAGAAGTATGTGAGACGGATTGAAACTGTGTGGCTAGAAAGAAAAGGCTGGATCTGGGCTGCCCAGGCAGAATGCAAAGGCTGAGATTTAAAACTAAACTGGGGCAGGAGGAAGGAACTGGTCTTGTAGAAGCATGGAAGGAACAAAGGGTTTCCCTGGAACATGTTTCTTTTGGGTTTGCAGGTTTTGCCATCCAGCGTTGATGTGCTGCACTTCACTCCTCTGAAAGCCAGAGTCGAGGGTTGCGGCAAAGCCACGATTTTGTCTTGGACACAGTAAGGTTTCCATTGCCAGGGCTGGCAGGAGAGCACAAGGGAGACTTTGCTTCCCCACCAACCCCTGGAGACTGCTCAGGCCTTGAAAAAAATCATAAGGAACTCCTGATTCAATGCCTAAGGCCATGCACTTTTGTTCCTCTGGAGTACAGATTAATATTTAATGACCAATGACTGTGAAACTGAAGCAAAAAAATTAATGGTCAACATTGGCATACTCTGTTCAGGGTTTAGGAGTGTGTAATTCTTGATAAGAAATATCTTTGCCAGATATTTAAATCTGGCGTTGTCCAATGGATCATTCACTAATGAAAAATTCTGGAACCCTCATAATTTAAAAAAAAAAATCATGCATTAGACTTTTGCATCACTTAATGTAGCAAAGAAGGCACTGTTTAAATATTACTGACTTCATTAGCTGAAACTACATTATAGTTCAGAAGCAAATGCATCAATCTCATCCTGAGAGACATCTGACCTGTATTTATTTCTGCTACTGGAATAATTGAGTGTACTGTCATTGTTTATTTTGGTCTTGCTGTCTGGAAAACTTGTCATACTCACTGTCTGTTGCTCTGAGGGAGAGGAGAGGTCTGGAGCTGTGTTAGCAATGAGGGAGAGATTTGCTGAGTATTCCCATTTAATGGGCATGTTGATGGACAGCTTTTATAAATACACAGCCACCAGGAAACTCAGTTCTGCACAGTACTAAAAGATAGCCTAGATCCATAAAAAAAAGTAAGCACTTGTACTCACTCTACTTAATCCTGCATATTATGTAATTATTTTTCTTGATAAGGTGAGAATCTGGTGATATAATAGGCCTTTTAAATCTATGTTCTCTTTGAAAGTAAGGATTCCAAAAATACAGTTGTTATTCTTTCTTTTTGCTTTTGCAGGTTGTGTGTTTTTATGCCACTTTTGAGTAACTTAATTGTAATATGATAGAATTGTACACTGCAATGCATAGTTGAAAATGCCATACATAAAAGCTTGTTTTCTCTTACAGAAAAACAATGATTAGATTCTATTTTAAATGAGGTTATGTGAGTTCAGTTGGTGACAGTTACTTCTTCAGATATGTC
Source organism: Aegithalos caudatus (assembly GCA_013389925.1). Taxonomy (NCBI): domain Eukaryota; kingdom Metazoa; phylum Chordata; class Aves; order Passeriformes; family Aegithalidae; genus Aegithalos; species Aegithalos caudatus. Next base: position 146,442 of record WEIU01008869.1, read on the forward strand.
CATGTTGTTGTAGGATCAATACTTCATTGATTCAAATGATGAGAGCTACTATTAGATTTTGTGAAGTTGTTAATTAGCAAAGTACCAGTAGAGTTTACTGAATCACTAGGGTTTTATTGCTTAATTATATGCCTAACTAAGCATATCCTCTGTTCTAATTAGTGGAAAATGAGTTAAAATATACAGAATATGGCCTACTTCTGTAAGCAGTCATAGTTTAACTAATTTTCTTTAATTTCCAGATATTATATCAACATTATAAAATATTCAACACGTATTTCATAGATCTGGTACCATTAGTGTCAAATTTGTTGATGCAGCTTAACTAATCTAGAAGTAAGTTTAGAAATTAATGTTAATACACTGTTTATGAAGGCAGTCAGCACTTTAACTGTAAATAAGGCATATTAATTTCAAGTGCTCAAATACAATTAAATGGCAATGTGAGACACATTCAACGAGTCTTGAGGTACAGAACCCCTTCTTAGTAAGAGCATGATTCTTCAACCATAGAAATATGGGCAACGTCCACAAAGGATCCAGAAGTCTCCCCCCAGCAAGGGTTGTGCTTGGTTTAAATTATACCTGTGAGTTAAAAAATAGATTTGTTTTTCCTGAACAAGCTTGATTAGCTGGTGATTAACTTTGAGCAGCATCTAAGTCTCTGTCAGCCTCAGCACATGGTGTGAAGGAAGCTGAAACTTGAATTCTGCCTGCTCTCTGTTGGTTATGGCTTCGGGATTTTTTCTAGTTTTATTTTGTTTGGTTTGTGGACAGTAGGATTTTCAGCTGATCATAGTTCTGAAATTCAAGCTCTCTTCCTGATTGTGTTACTAACCTGTTAAATCAGGGTATCCATCCCAGAGGATACTTAGGTAGTTCATGCAATGGTCTGGGTACCTTTGGCAGCTGTCTAGAATTTATATAGGAATTTTTAAGTGTAATCAATGAATGAGGAAAAATTATGGGGAGGAAAGAGTTAATCTGCAGCTGTTCAAACCAAGGATACCACCTCTGGCCTGGAAACTGCCTGAGTTGCAGATCACTGAGGGCTGAGATATTTATCACAAGATATGTGCCTTGTTCTTACAGAATTCCTTAGGCATTTGCTGCTGGAGACAAAATCCCAGGCATCACAGTGTAATTAATGCACATCAGTTCTGCTGCTGGATGTGGGTAATGTGTAGTCTCCTGTTCCAATCTTAATTCCATAAATTAGTTTCTCTATTGAAATTGTGAAATCTCTAAGTTTCAGGTCAGAGGGAGAGTGAGTGACATACCAGAAATTTGTTCACTGGGAATTGATGCAGTCAGCTTGAGTGAGGAGTGTAAAACCAGTGGTGTGTAGGTAACCCTGCCTGAATGACACAATTCCTGTAGAAGGGGAAAAGGTTTTATGGTGTTCTGATGAGCCCTCCAGTGATCAATAAAATCAATTCTTTGGAGCATCTTCTACTGCATATTGTCGGACAGGCCTTCAAAATGGCTCACTTGTTAAAGCTTTTATATTTTCTCATTTTCTCCACCTCTGTGCATATTCAGGGCTTTCTTAACACTCTATATATATCAGGCCACTGTGTAATCGGCAATGGGAAATTGTGAAGCTGTCTCACCATAAAGATTTCTAGACAGAGAATCTGTCTGGACAAGCAGAGCAATGAGCCAAAACCTAAGATCAAAGAGCAGGTGGCCCCTGCCACAGGCTGGACAATGTCCTGAGCAACCCACTTTGCTTAACCCTGCTTTGAGCAGTGTCTTTGCAGGGGATCTCCAGAGATCCCTGCTGACCACCATTCTGTGACTGTAAAGTGATGTCCATCAGTGTGTGTCAAAGTGAGTTTTCTAGGTATGGCAGAACATCTGCAAGTAGCACAGAAATAATTTAGGCTCCTCCAGAGAAATCAGTTGCTCATAACAAACATCTTGAGATATATGGGAAATGCCTGTGGGGAGATAGGTAACTCTGTTATTGTCTGCTGGCAATAAGACATTCCTGCCAGTAGTTTTATTGCCATCAGTCATATTTCCCTCAAGTATGCTCAAGGGGCAAACTAGTCTTGAATATCCAGGAGACGACTAATGTACTTGGGTAGAAGGAAACTTCCTCGGTAGTGTCAACTTTAGACACTTAAAAGTGATGTCATGAACATACCTCTGCAATGCCACCCTCACAAAAAACATTCTAGGGAAGTGGGACAATCTCTTTCTGCATAAATCGTATTTGCCGTTAGCTAGATTTCAAGTTTTGCAACAATCCTGAGTTGAACTGATCTGAAACACAGTGGAAACATATATGCCACAGGAATTGCCTAAATTAACAGTGCCTAATGTGCTTTTATGCAAGTTTCACATTGCAAAACTAAAAAGCTCTCTAGAATGTCTCATAACAACCAAATCTCTATATAATGGGAAAGCTCCAATTCCCTTCCAGCATGTGCCTTTCACAAAGAGCCCAATGTACCATTTCACAAATTCTCAGTGGTATTTACACTGCTCCCCCAGCACAGCCCTGTCCTAAAACTCCATTGTTAAACTCATAAGCATAACCTGACTGGTCAGGAAAAGTTTGTTCTTGACTTGCACACAGCTGTAAGCCACTGGTGTTAGCAGAATTATGGGGAAAGCAACAGCTGTCCTCTTTAGTAAGCACTAGAAAAACATTCCTTTTAGTTACCTGAATTAAAAACCCCCAAACCTAAATAGGATTAAATGCATTTGATTTGCATGGTTTAATGATATAATTTATAGCTGTTTGTTTACCTTTCCTCTCTTGATAAAGAAAAACAATACTTTATTACAATGGGTAGGTCTTCAATTTCCACTCAATTCAAATCTTTCAGAAGACAATTTCCTCCTTTTCCATTTCACAGGAAAGCAAAGATAATCTTCTATACCTGTAATTGCACTGATAAACTGTATATATATGTGGCCACAGATAAAAGTATCATATTTGTTTTAGTGACTTCAGGACTATGAAGATTAGCCTGTTTATTTCTAACCATATGAATTTGACAGTATCCCGTTTAGATTTTGTGTTCTACAGCACATCAATAATCTTAGAAAAATGAATTCCTCAGCTCTGTGCGACATGGTTGATAAGGTAAAGCACTAGAATGGATTTAAGCATTTGAATTTCAAGGACATCGACTAGGGAGGAAGAGAATTTTTGGGTTTCTCTGTCTAGTTGTCAGAGAAAAACGTATGTCACAGATTACTAATATTTGTAACCTGCATTATCATGTTGTGTTTAAAGGGTTTGGATATACTGTGATTTGCAGAGCTCCTGCCCCCATCATTAACAATATTTTCATGTTGTGTTTGAAGAGTTGCTTTGGCCGTACCGGGATTAGGGGAGCCCCGGGTTTGCTCCCTGCTGGCAGCGGGGGAGCCGGGCTGTGCTGCCGGCCGGGCTGCGGTGCCACAGCTGCTCCCCTGCAGGGACTCCCGGCCGGCCGCCAGCAGCCTCCCCCCCAGCCTTCGGCACAAGCAGCAGCTCCCGGAAAGTTACACTTCATTGGAGGGAGCATTCCGGACGTGTCCCTCCGTCCGGGCGTGGTGGGAAATACTCAAAGCCAGGGTTACCTCTGTGGGAAAATGACATTGTCTCCAAGTGAGATTAAGGATATTCTTTCCTTTTTTTGATTCCTGCCTAAGCTATAAAATATTACAAACCTGTTAAGACAAATCATGTGGGACAGCTATGTCCCACTGCAAAACCTAGCTGTTCCCTCTCTTGAGATTTGGTCTCATCTTCCAGGAATTATTGCCTGCATAGGTCTTACCTTATTACTTTCCAAATGGTACACAGTTGAGTGATTTTTGAAAAATAAGATTAAGAAAATGTGTGAAATCTCATAGTTTGACTTTAGAAGAAAGCACAGAGGAAAATGCTAAAACACACGTCAATTTTTGTTTAAAGAATTTGTGAAATGCTGATCTAATAAAATAATCAGATAGACCATGATTTAAAAAGAAATTGATTTAAGTAATTGTTTTGATCCTTTGTGTGCTAAGGTACACTCTCCTCTCCTTATCCATGTTTAATTAACAATTTAATTTGTTTGTGATAAAGATTGAAGCAAAGGCAGCAAAAAAAAAAAAAAAAAAACAACAAACTTGGTGCAGTTTGAACACATCACCCAGGCCTTAAGCAGAATCAGAAAGGGAGGGAGGCTCAAAAGGCTTTTGTCATGAATGTCACCCTCATGCATGTGCTTTACAAAGAAGTCTGGACAATTGAGGTCTGCGGTGCTGCTGAGAAGTGTGCAGTGACCTGCACCACAATCTAGTCCTTTCCCTTCTCCTAGGAGTAGTTTTTGTGCAGCCAAATAATCAGCCAGTTCAGGAAACTACTCTGGCTGCAAAGCAAAGAATTATTAATACTTAATCCATTTCCTGATTAAGATGCCTGCGCAACCCAACAAGCTGAGCTGGTGCCAGCACGAGGGGGAGAGATTGTGAGCTTGTAGTTTGTGAAGGAAAAGGAAAGATAAGCATTAAATCAATTTGACCATGGAACTGTACTTCAGGACTAACAAACCACATAGTGCATTGCTATTCAAAGCTGTGGTATAAATATCTTTCATGTGTGTCTAAAGCAGAGCTGTATTTAAAAATAAGAGAATGTCTAGCAGGGGGACAGACACCCTACACAACATTGGGTTTGTACCAGTCAGATTCCTGGAGACACATCCATGCTGTACCCAGGTTTCTCTGTCAGCACAGGTAAGGTTGGCTGTCAGTCCAGGTGAAGGTTGGGCTCCTCCCATGCCTGCAGTAGAGAATCTGGAGCCCCTTCTTCTGGTGAGTGCATCTGCAGGTTGTTTTCCATTCTCTACCTCTTGAGCATTCTCCGGGGCCCCTTCTACATTTCGCTTCCAAGATTTTCCCAGATGGCTGGTCTGCAGGCCAGATGTTGTTTATTTATTCATTTGTCACTTTAAAAGCAACAATACTGAAAAGGGAATAGAATGAGACAAGTGTCTTCTCTATCCAAGGAAAACGAAAGGGACCTGTCAGTTTCCAGCATGTGCTTTTTTGAGGTGGAGAAGGTTGTCACAAAGTGTTGCTCCTCTCCTAAAAGCATCTTCCCATTCTTTTACAACCAGAAGGCTTCTGTTTAGTGAGAAGCTGGGCTTTAGAATTGTCATTTCTAAAGAGATGTCAGCACTGTATGGCTCAGCAGGATCTATTTACATGTTGCATCTGGGAAACCTCCCTTTGCTAATGGTTGGGTTAACAACAGCTCCGTGGCAGCCTGTGGCAGAAATCCACAAAGGTCTCTGGAGATCCTCTGTGAGGTATGACTCTGCTCTGGGTGGTTCTTCCATGAAGTTAAAATTTACATGTGTTTTGTGGACATGCCAAAGTCACTACTAAATTTATATTTTAATTTATGTCACATTGAATTTATATACAAAACTTCAGAGTGTTGTCATTTCATTTTGGAAACCTCTTTCAAAAGCATAGTTATCAATCCCATACTGACAGCCCTGTCAGAACACAGAATATCTTATTAATATTGCACAGAAAGCAGTATTTATGAGATCAGCCTTTTGCAAGGGTTCAAATAATAGTGAGTGAAAAAAACTTGGGTGCAAAAGTTCAAGCATCAACATCCTTCCCACTGGGGCATTCGAGGCCATTCAGTTCTCTAGGGCATTAAAGACCTTTTCCACACACTGCTATGCTGAATAATGAGACTCTCAAAATTGCATAGTTTCTTCAAAGGGTTGCTAAAGAAATGGAGGAGGATTTGGGCTGCAATCATTCTCTTTAATGATATTACTATAAACATTGTATCTCTTGTCCATTCTTTGTCAGAAAGCATTTTTACAGCAGATACATTTGTCACCCAATATCAAATATAATAGAAAACCTGGTACTTCTTGTGCAACACACAGCTCTCTCTGAATTGGATGGAGGCGTTCAAGCAGAGGCTGTGGTGTGTGACATTGTTGTATGGATGCTGTGGCTCGTTTCCTAGACTGGAAATAAATGTGTTACTACCTGACTGAACACGTGTCAGAGATGGTCCAGTCTTCCATTTCATTGGTTCCTGTGGCACCTGTAACAGCCACACTTCTTGCTTTGCTTACATGTGCCAGGCCTGATGTATTTGTATCCTCCCGACCACCCATCCTAGAAGCACTTGGAGTAAATTTCTATTCATGGTTGTTTATTTTTTCTGCAAAATTATTCATATTCATTGTTGAAGCATCTAGGAAAGCTCACAGGCAATTTCAGGCTTTGACAGGACAGAGCTCATTAACTTTCACCCGAGCTAAATGTCAGTTTACATAGTAATGTCAGTTTTCTTTTACCTCTCTGTGCCCAGTCCCATCTTTTAGAAAACCAAATTCTCAGAGTAATTTTTAATCCATGAAATCACAACAGTGAAGAATTTGGCCTCATATGTATTTCTCCAGCAGGAGCTGTTATATAAGACACTGCAAATTGTGGGCTTGTTCTCTCACTGCCTCAGAGGAAAAAGGGGCTCTTTAAGGAATTATGGTAGAATTTAGAAATTTAAATGTAGTAAAAAATAATTAATTGTGAGAAAATTCGGGACAGCATTGAATTTTTTAAGCTTTAGATTATCAGAACAAATCCATCCAACTGGTATTTAAAAAGAGTGATAGCAATGGTGAAGGAGGCAATGAATAACAGTACAAAAAAAGAAACAATATTTCTTATTTTTCATGCACATAGGAAGTAAATCTGTAAGACAAAAATTGGAATTTTTTTGCATCCATATAATAAATACACTCAACTTTCTCCCAAGTGACATATTTAACAGAAGCTGGTTCACTTTAAGTTAAATGTCCCACTCCTTTGGGCAGAGATTTTTTTGGTTTTACAAAGACTCGTAATGAGCTAGGCAACAACCCAAAGGGGAATATAAGAAAAGATTTAAAAAATATTTTCCATTACTCTGTTTGCTGTGTTTCTTGCATCTTTCCTTGTGATGTTTGTGATGGTTGTTCTTAAGGTGGGATTTTGTTCTAGGAAGACTTTGTTACTTTTATGTGCAATTTAGAAATAAATTTCCTCAAGTCTGTAGTTTCTGTTCCTTTTGAAAAGAATAATTTTGCTGCATTATCCTGGTTCTTGGAAAAGTCAAAGCAACATTGCCAGGATTAGGAATAATATGTATGCAGAGCGTCTGAACCAGAGATTTAGCACTCATATGAACAGGAAACAAGAAATATACCAATTCTTTGGCCTCCAGCAGCAACCCAATCAGGCTTGGAAAATGACTGTTTTATAAAAATATTAATACATTTTTAGTTTACACAGTGCAGCAAGGAGCACTGTTTAGACCAAGTCTGCATCAGGAGGTGGCAATTTTTCCTTTTAATGAAAATTTCTAAACCGGAAAATATTTATATAACACTAGAATCATTTTGCATGGATGTGTTTCTGCTCCCATCTACATCACCAGGGATTTACTGCAACTATGAAATTGTTGGTCTTTGAAACCTTCCTTTCAAATATGGCAGGTGGGATTTGCTGCTTTTTATTAGTGCTCTCCTTCAAGAGGACAGGAGAGTTTGTGTTTGCAGGGCAAACACAAGAGGAGGTAATTGCATAAGCTCAGCCAAGCAATATTTGCAAGGCTGCCATTTCTGAGCATTACTTCACATATTCTCTGTACACATGCCAAGAGTTAAGAGGAAGTTTTTCTCACCATGGAGCAGATTCTCAAAGGTAAGGTGAGAGGGGAGGTAAAGCGGCATGACTAAACTTTTCCATTTCTGCTGGTAATAGCTCCTAGTCTTGGTCCAGTACCCTGTGATCCAATTTATAGGTTATGGTGTGTGTATGATATATATTTTTGTGATCTCAGAAGCGTGAAAGTTCTTACGAAGGGGCTGAAGAACTTCATGGTGACTGGAAAGTATTTTTTTTGTAGTGATGAGCACCCTGAGGTTTATAGACCTGAGCACGGTAGGAGCTTCAGGTGAAATAGCTGCATATGCAGATTAGGACAGTTACTGAACTTGCTGATGGCCCCAGCAGGAAATAACCTTGTATTCAGGTCATGGTAGTGACACCATAAGGCTCATCCCCGGAGCTGCTCTCAGCATCATTCAAGATTTCAAAACTTGTAAGTGTGCAGGCTGACTTTCTGAATAGCCAATCTGGAAGCATTTGGCCAACTCTAGGTGCATTTAAAAATCTTTGTTGTACTCTGTGTCTGCATGAGTGTTAAGTGTTAACATAAGAATATATTTTGCAGACAATGTTCTGCAAATAATAATCACACATAGGAGAGGCAGAAAATGAGCATTGGGTATAATGTGCTCAGAAAAATGAACTCCACAAAGCTGAGAAGGTAGTGGAGAAATATTAAAACACATTTTATTTTTCAGAAATACCTGCAAAACTGGTGCTAGTGCCATCAAGTGATGGTAGGTGATAGACTGAGCTGCTTTATGTCAGCAATGAGAGCAATCATATTCCCAGAAGACAATTCCAGGCTGATCTCTGCAGCAGACAGCGCTTGGCCAGCCTCCAAATCAATTTCTTTTTAAAAATTCTTATTGCATACAATGTCAGAAAAAAGTTTAGCAAATCTCATTTTCCCTCTTAATTTGTTCCACAAAGGATATGGTCACTGAGGACACAGGGGAGAAGTCCACAGCTCACAGAACTCACATCCTGAGTGCCTTATACATACATCATTTATATTGCAGAATGAGGTGGAATTTTGGTCTGTTGGGCACTGAATTTTTACAGTAAAGTGTAGAGAAATTATTCAAACCAGGTGTTTCTGTAATTACAGTGCACTGGGGATGACACTGAGAGCAGAACAGATCCCAGATTCACCCTTTTAGCTGAATGATGCTGTGGTTTAGTGTTAGTACGCAAGGCAATAAAATAAATTGCAATGGAAAACAAGGCAGACTGGCTGCTTCAAACTGCTGAGTTTTGATTGCACTTTGTGCCTTTATCCTTTGTTTGCTTATGTTCAGGCTTTTATACCAGGATAATGGTATGAGGATATGAATCTACTCATTAAAACTGAGAGAAAATTACTTGTAATGGCTAAAATTCAGCACAAGTATGACGTGCTCTGTGCTCTGGTCACTGCCCCAATGCACGGTAAAACCTTGACACCCCAGAGCAGGGTTATTTGCCTCCCTACTCTGCACAGGGAGAAAGGATAGGAAGAAGAAAGGAAAAACTGAAGAACCAAATGTTCCTTCATAAATTTTGAAACATCAAGTACCACTCCCATTTAAACAGATTTTAATGCATTGTCACAGAGCATACTTGGGCATAGGCAGGGCTGTTTAGTGCAAGTCTGATCTCCCCTAGAAAGATAAAGGAGACATTTTCTATGATACCAGTGTCAAATTGAATGTGGGTGTGTTATTTTTTTAAAAGAAAAGATTTGCATATGACCCAAAGGATTGCTATGCCAATGATGTCTTGGTCTTTTTAATAACGTATTTATGAATCCCTTTAGTGACAATATTATCTCTTGGTGGAGTTTTTCATTTGATGCCATACCTGTGTCTTCCTTAGAGAAAAGAAAATCTCTGACTTTTGCCATCTGTTTCAGACAGTCAGCCTGTGCTTATGATTTCTAAGTAATATTTGAAAGGGCAGAAAAACAGAAAGCAAGAAATCTATGCAAATAAGTCTCTGGAATACAAGAAAAAAACATTAACCCTTCCTAAATTCAGCAAATTGAATTCCAAGTCTTACAAGTCAGCTGCCCAGATAGGTCATCAAGTTTAAAATTAATCAAAAATTAAGTCAAGTCTAATTAACTGCTGCTGTTAATATGGTTTTGGCTTATCTTAGAGATCCTTCTTGAATATCCTTTAATTACTTAAATGCTATAATTTATTTTGAAATTAAATTATAATTTTTTTCTACTTCAGAAAGAGTTAATATAGAAAAGAATAATAGACTTTAATGCTAGGGTGAAACTTGTGTTTAGGAAACATCCACAGAACATGCAGAATGCAAATTAGATAATTCTTACAGCAGCCACAGCATTCCAAATGTAGGGAGGCTACTGCTTGGGCCATCTTCTATAATCTGTACCTGTCAGGCATCCAGAATCAATAAAGAGAGGCAAACACAATGAGCCTGAGGCATTTAACCAACAAAATTTATATACCAAAGCCTAGGAGCTGAGGGCCTGGCACAGTGCAAATTTTTACATTGTCTTTTTTTCATCTTGCTCTCTGGAAGAGCAGGGTGGAAGAGTAAGTGAAGAATATGAGAGGAATATATAAAGAAGAATAGATAAGTAGCAATAGGATGTGAATATTAAACAAACCAGCCCAAACCAAACAACAACAACAAAACCTAAAGAGAATGAAATAAAAGCAGGAATAAAGGCTGCAAGATATAAAAATACTTGGAGTGACAACTGTATCTCACAAAGTGTAATAGTGAAAACAAATAATGCTTTCTAAATGAAAAGTATATCTCTTTTCTACTCTAAATCCAATTACATATTTTTCCCCGTGTCTGACTGACCCTTTTATGAAGAAAAAATTGTTCATTTGTCTCAGTGGGTTCTAGGACACTGATTGGAGCATTGCTTCCACAAAATACTTTAAAATGTACTTATTTTGAAATCCAGCTGTAATGGGGTTGCTCATATGCTTACCAAAGCACTGAATTGCTTTGCCAAATTAATCCCAATATTTGCACCTTTCATGTTTCCATGTGCTGATAAGAGCTTAATATGTAACACATTGTGTTTACTTATAACAACACATAACACTTCTAACACATAACACATTGTGTTTACATATTGTATAAAATACAACTGCAAGGATTTGACAGGTTAAATTTTATTGTAAATAATGAGGAATAAATCAAAACCCATGGGAGTAATTGATTTCTGCTGGTGAAAGATTCCTGCTGGTTCCCATAGTTCATGCATACAGAAGAGAAGAATTAAGTAAATGCTCCCTAAGAGAAGTGGGAGGATCTTATAAGCTACAAAACATCAGATGTCTTTGTTCTATATCAATCATTTAATTTGTGATTATTCTGCAGTAGGACTCTGCCCATGAAGAATTAAATGAGAGCATCTGTGGAAGCCTTAAAAAGAGTCCTCACTTCATTAACTTTATGTGGCAATGTTACACTTGAACTGAGCCTTCTTCTGGGAAGTTTTGGATAAGGTGTGAGCATAGTACAAAGCACAAGAACATCAGTGGAACTCCAGTGGTAAATGCAAAAACTATACTGAGATTTTTATAGTTCTTTCTTGCTGTTTTTGGCTGTTAAAAAGACAAATTTTTATGCTTAGCTTTTCTGTACACTACTGTTTTGCTTTGACTGGCAGTTACTTTATTTCCCTGTTAACTTTTTAACAAGGTCTTGTGAAGAAATTCTGTTGGGTTTTTTGACAGAATTGTAATGAGGAGGTAGGCAACTAGAAGCTAAAGTTAGCAGTCCATCTTTATTGTAATTTTCAACATCTAACATTATTATGAGGATACCCCTACTGAAGTGATATAATGCAAGAGCCTCTTTATTTTGCTCGTCTTTATTCTTGTCTGTGCTCTTCTCTTGAGTTCTGTTTTCACATGCACGTGGTGCCTTTGTTTGGGATCTGAGATCGTGTTATACTTTGAAAAGCAGATCACAATTTGAAAATCAATTCTCTCCATGTAGCAGTTAAGGTGGCATTGGGCACAACATGAAATGAGAGAGCCATGGGAAAGAAAAATTTTTTTTTGTCTGTGGAAAAATCTCAACCAACACAAAAAGCTGTTGCAATTGAGCTGAGAATCTGTTTTCTGAATTGGGCCACCTTATCTCTAGAGAAGGGCTCACCGTGTTACTTGTGTTCTCTGCCTCCCTCTTTCTTCCTTTCTTTTTTCTTTCTATTAAGACTTTTGCAATATCTCGTGTTAATTTGTTTCTAGTTCTTGACATCTGAATTTGCATTTTTTTCTGTGCAACATCCAGAGTCTGATTAATTCATAAAACAAGCCCCACAGAGTGTAAGAAACTCAGCTGGCAAGGCTGTAAAAACTGCAGCAAGAAGATGAGGGCTTTGGCAACTATTTGGTTATTTTGAGCATTTGGAATCCCTAATGGGGCCATTAGGAATATGAATATCATGGGTCTGTTGGCTGCACAGTGTCAAAGGAAAATGCCCTCGCAAGGAATTTAAAGGAAGTGTAGGGTAGGGACTGTGTCTTACTGGTTTCACTCTCCAAAGGCTCAGTGCTGTTTGTCAGAGGGGCTGGTGCAGTTGTGCCAGTTGAATTACAGCCAGGAGTCTTTGGGCTCTGTGAGGCCCTTCCTTCTCAGCAGGGCTTGGGGTGAGCGCTCACACCTACACACACTCTGCTGAAACTCCTGCTGGGCAGAGCAATGCCCTGAGCTGCCAGGTGCTGCACTGATCAATCCCAGGAACTCACCAGGAACACTTCTCTCTGGAAGTTTGGCCTGCTGTCCTCCCTTGCAGGAGGAGACGGGAGCTGCTGCCTTGGTGCTCTTGGTGAGAGTCAGCACAATCCCCCATGTAAAAAGTGGGTTTTTTTCTGGGATGAAAGTTCTCTGCCTGAGCCCCAGGTTCCCTTCTTGCTGAGACATAGTCTGCATTTCTGGTGATTGCAATATTAATATGCAAACCATGCAGGTTGTGATAAATAGTTCCCACAGCTCTTTACTAGGAGAAATATTTAATGTCAGAGGAAGGTTCTAACAGTGAGCATTCTTTTAAAAATACTGCCCATAATTCTGCCGCAACCTTCTCAGTTTGTGTATGTATAACAGAGTCCTATAGTTTGTTAGCTACAAATACCATGTTATGTATATTCTTCTTACTCCCCTGATAAATCACAATTGTTATATATTCCAGAGAGACCCATTTTTGGAAGAAACAATAACATTTACATTGTACATTTGCTTAAAAAGTATTAGATTGTGAGTGAACTGTATTTTTTCTGCTTTAATTGGGAAACTTTTGTACCAGAAAGTTATAAAGTACCAGGATTCTAAAATAACCATAAAATGTATAAAAATGTCTGGAAGCCTATTGCAAATGAATCAAATGCTGTAATCAACCCTTTTTAGACCCTTGTGCAGTATCTAATTTTAAATTAGAAATAGTCAAGCAGCTAATTTCCCCTTTCCTCATTTTTATGTTCATCAAAAATCAACAGTGAGAAATAAACTTTTTTGATGGCTTTGGCCACAGGCTGGCTGTTCACACACCCCCCTGACACCATGGGCTGTTGTGTCCCAGGGCTGGAGCACAGATTAGGGAGATGAAGATGAACCGAGCTGTGCAGGTCCACAGGCTGCTTCTACCTGTGTGTTTGTGCCTGCACAGCTGCCTTCATCAGCCAACCAAAACATTTTTAGGCTTCCCATTGTTAAATGACCTTCTAATTAATAGACAAACTTCTCTTCAGGTGAATTTGCATTCTCCCACCTGCACACTTACCCAAGTGTCCATGTACTTTTTCTTATTGTTTACTGAAAGCTTAGCTTGCCAACAGTTGACATGGTATGTCCACTGTATTCCCCTGCATGGAGATAATAACTAGTAAGTCTTTTTAAATGGAATAACAGAAATAAGAAACAAATGCACAAGAGCTCAGGGGGGAATAATATAGAAAGATCCTTACATAATGTAACAAACTTTTCTAAAAATCAGATTCTCTAATATAAGAAATGTGATCTAATCTTCATTCTCACCAAAGATTTGTTAAGCACTTGGCAAGGAAATGTGGATTTTTTCAGGGCATTTGGCAGGAATAACTGAAATAAAACCTTTCTAGTTATTTCTGTTTGTTATATTGGTTTCTTGTCAACAGCTTTGGTTTTGTCTTTCAGCTTTGCTTGAGAACTTTTTTATAGCATGTTAACTCTTCAGTTGTCTCTAATAGCTTCCCTGACTTATGGGAATGTTAATCCCAGTATATATGCATTAATTAACAAATATGAAACCTTAAGAAAAAAAAATGTTTTTATCAGATTCCTGTTTGATGTCAATGGAAAAGTTAATAAAAATGCAATTTTTAATGTGTATAACATTATTCTTTTAAATACCCTTAATTTTGCTTCCATGGCCTAATTTGAGTAACATTAATATTTACCTTTTTCTTTAACCTAAGCCAATTAAGAACTATGATTGAATACCATGAAATTATAAGTACTTCCTGGGTAAGGATTAGCAGGAGTAGCCCAGCCTGCCCTCCACCTCAGAGAGCATGAAAATCCAGGGTTTTTCCTGTAATCAGTGACTTAGAAAATCAAGAGGAAATTGAAGCTAGAATTTTGGCAGACAGAGTCTAGACAGGTCTCATATATCAATAGAAAGATGAGATAAATATTAGAGAAATATTATTCATCCTAAACCAAGATCCAGATGCAGCTGTTGGAAGAAGTTATTTTATTCAGACGCTTGTGGAAGAGTTGTGTGGTGAAGATATGATTCATTTCACTAGGAAACCCAAGTGCCAGGTATTTTATTACCTTCCACACGGAGTTGCTTCCAGAGGTAGTAAATTTTTCATTTAAGCTTCCTTTGTTGGCTATCATCCCTTTGATTTCTTTCTTTAATTAAATCATACAAATTTTCTGGCTGTTTTTCCTTTGTTCTATTTAACCACCCTCAGTCTTTTAATGTTGGCGACCAGAGAACAAATAAATGTCTGAGAAATATACCTTGGCTGCAAAGCCAGCTGCAGTAAATCTCGTGACAGAAATACCAAGTTCTACTCTGAAGGATATTTATTGCATTTACCCAGCCCAGAAGACAGCTCTGAAAACTCTAATCTCCTAAAAATCCTAGATTAGATACAGTAATATGATAGGAGAGAGAGAGAAAGCATCCAGGAATGGATTTTCTTCTGTATTTTGGACCTTTGGTAAGCAATCTCTCTGGCAGCTACTACACTCTAAATGTGCCAGCAGTATTTCTGTAATTACAGTCTCTGGCTGTAAGTTCTATCTCATGTTCTATCTGCTGTTGTTATCTATTAATAAGAGCTTGTGTCCATTATTCTGATTGTTTCTCTTTCAGCAAAGCAGTGTTTCTTTAATGCTGCTTCTCTTCTTACTTACACCAAATTTCTGTCCATTTTTGCAGGAACAAGGAGAAAGTTAATCTCACAGAGCTTAAGAGACTGCTAATTAGTTAACTATAATTAAAAACAAAATCTCTATTTGGTACTGAATGTAGGACATAACTAACTTAAACAACAAGGACTTCCCTGGTTCTGTATCACCAGTCAATGATGCATATTCTCTGTGAATAAAGTGTCTATCAGGACACAGATGGTAAAATTCTGAATTTTGTATTTTGAATGAATTTGTAGAAGCTTTGACATTTATTTTGGCAGAAAGCAGTTACTTAGAGTCAAGTTTTAAATCAATAGACGTTCTCATGGAATGTTTTCAAGGAGTAAAGGCATTTTGAATGAATCGTTTACATTTCAGTTATGTGCTAGAATAAATGATTTTTTGAATGACTCATTTACTAGATAGAGTATTTCTAAGATTTGTATTTGTCAAAATTTTTGATAGACATTGCAACAAGGTAGAGAATGGGAACTTCAATGAAAGCTCAGTATGCTTTTCATGTCTGGCTCAAAAAAATTGATTTTATATTCCTGGATTACATTTTCTCTAGTAATCTGGGAACCTAGAATCTGACTGAAGAGCTGAACATTGAGCTAAGCAAAAAGTTGTGCTATAGCTGTAGTTACGTCTGTTCTTTGGATTGTGTTTTCTGCCCCCTGTGATTTCACCTGCCACAGGAATGTGCTTTGGCATGTAATTTGCTCTTTACAAGGCCATAAGTAGCTAAATAATATGTGAGAACAATGTGACAGTTTTGATACAGTGCTTTGTAATTAGATGTTGGTTCAATTTTCAGTACAATTCAAGCAACATTCTACCCTCCACAAAACTTGCAGAAATGTGTGAGCTGAAGACTGTGTTGAGAGCCCACTTTCATGACAGGTGACATTCAGGAGTTCAGCTGGATCTGTTTTGGGGTAACTGATAATTCTTTAGGGTCTGACATCTTGCAATAGCTGACCTACCCCGTGAAAAATTATGGTCGTGGGAAGGGGGCTTAATGATTTTCTCTTGTGAACTACTCATCTTCTCATAGGTGGCAGAATTAGGGTGAGAATGAGGATTAAATAAATTAAATCTAACCCAGTGTGGCAGTGAGAGAATATTTGGGTTGTCTTTAACCCTTTCTATAATATGAGATACATGATTTTTGTTTTGCTCCAGGTATACCTGTTGGGGTGTGTGAGATGCTCAAGTACAATGATAATGATTACCTGAACACATTTAAATATAAAATGAATTTCTGCTTTAGCTCTACTCTTAAAAGAAGGCAACTTCATGTTGTCCAAATCACTTTGAGCTGAAGAGTTGTGGTGAGATGCTGTTGCTCATCCATTTTTCTACAAGGAAAAATGGACCCATCACATGTTTACAGGTAAAGTTATTGCCTGTGAAGTACCACTGGTCACATAAATATAGCTCTGTGGTAATTCCAATAGTTCTCTTTCTACTTAGTGGTCCTTGATATCCCAAGATACCTGGGTATTGCTTGGGGAGAGGAGCAGAGCTTGCCTGTTGTTATTACTTTAAACTTCAAGAATTATTTTCTGACTGACTGATTCTGACACATCATTATTAAATTTGCTCAATATCTAAGTCATCATCTCTGGCATGTCATAGCGAGCTGTATTTATTCACTTCACATACATTATTCCTCTACTTCACATGTGCCAAGTCAAATACATAATAGGAATAGTTCTCCAAAAATAGTGAAAGAATGGCTTTTTATTGTGCTGAATGGCTAGCCTAGGAACACAAATAGTCATGTTTTCAGCTTACCAGTCTCAAGTACTGACCTTGGGCAAATGATTTAATCTTGCAGGGACAATTTTTCATCTTTAAAATGAGTATCTGTTTTCCATCTCCTTCCTTTTATCTGGTCTAAGTTTTATTTCTTATATAAACATCACCACTTCTACAGTCTTTGATGCCTGAGGAGGTCTCCAAGCATGACTCCAATGCAAGTGATGACCCCTGCTTTCTAAAGCCTGTTTTTGTCAGGTTGAAGGGTTGGCAGACAGCGCTTAGTGCAAGGCAGAAAGGATCAGAGAGGAAGGCAACGGTAGATTTAAATCAGAAGTTTGTAGCAGGTGTCACTGGTGTGGCAACCCCTCTACCCTTTTCCTTCCCTTTATCAGGACTTGATACAGGCATGCTTACAACCAAGCCATGACCCTCTCAACGCTGCTCACCAGGGTGAGCGCGAAGTCAGGAGAGTGAGTTGAAGTAGTTAACTTTCACAGCTGAGACGGATGAGCTAATTATCACAGGAGACAGAAAAATGTCCAGGTGAAATATGAAGCTCAGTTTTTTTTTCTGGAAAAACAGCTTTGTTATCAATTCTGTTTGAGAGAGTAAGTGAATTGAAATAAAGTTGATGTCCTGGACCTGTACTAAGTTCAAAAATGAAGAGGACAAAAGCTCTTTTATGTTATGTAAAGCATACATGACATCTTTGCTGTCACTGCTGGTTGTAAAGCTGCTCAGGAAAAGCAAGGTTCCTTGACAACACTGTATCCTGGAATTAAAGGATTATGGGAGCTCAGATAAGTTTACCTTAAGCATTCTGCAAAGCAATCTATCAAGGAAAGCAAAACCTGAAAATATTACAGTCTAAATTCCAGAAAATTCTTTAAAAGCAAGGAAACCCCAGTGTTCCCTGGCTCTACTCTCTACCGCATGGTGTTGAATTAGTTTCATAGGCTCTGTACTACTGTATGACTGTGATTGTAGATTTGTATAAAGTTGTAAACAATAGCTTCAGAATTGTTATCAATCATCTACAGAATGATCTGGAAGCTGTACACACAGAAATCGAAATGCATATATGAGCAATGAGAGTCAATTTAGGTCTATGCATTTACCAAAGTTTCTGGTCAAAGGCTGAGCTGGAGGTAGTTTAAGTCTTAAGATATCTATAGTAATTTCCATTTTCATTCTGTTATATTCTACTTGTTGGGCCATTTTTTATGTACCTCTATAATGCAAAGGGGTTTGATTTCAGCTTTTCGCTAGGAAAAAAATGTGATTTTTTTTCCTGATAAAAATTTCAAAGCAGAACTTTCAAGAACAACTGAGGTTTCTACTCTCAGCCTTAATTGCCTCATCTGTAACACAAAGGTCAAAATAATACTTCATGAGCTGCTTTGAAGAGTATAGGTGAAAAGATATTTAAATTCTGATTGCTAGTAGTGTTTGGGAAATTATGCTCTCACTCAACACTTTCACAATGCATTTACATTCATTGTTGTTTTAAATCTTATTGACAACAATCTTAATTGGTCTTAAATTAATTCTCTCCCCTGGTTGTGAGATGGAAGAAAAGCCTACGGATTATAAATTTTAGATTTCTATCTTTATTTGCATCTGAAATTTTAATGAAGTAAAGGATTCAGAGATGCTTATTTGTCATATTTGATAAAACAACATGAGAATTTTTTTCTCCTTCCAAGACAGTCTACTGCTTTTGTTATGTATAGTAAACCAAATGCCCTCAAAACTGTTTTCAAGACTAATGTCTGAGATAAAATAATTCCCAATGGCATCCCTTCACTAATGAGAATAAAAGGTGGTGCCCCAGAGACAACCCAGTGCAGAGCAGGCAGCCTCCACAATAGATGTATTCAAACAAATCTGCTTTATAGTGCAGTGAATGGGAAACCACCCACCCAGCTACTGGATAAGAGCAGACAGCGTTTGAGAAGTGCTTTTACTGGAAGTGCAGACCCTTGGGTATTTGTGCCCTTGATTTCCTCTGCACCAGTCGAAAAAATTTCAAGAAGGGATTAAATGGATCGTGATTTCCATACATTTGATTGTGTGAAGTCTTTCCAGTCACCTCTAGGGATAAAGATGTGGAATACACACAAAATAAAAGTCAGTAATGTAAAGGGCATTTTGGCCTGAAGCAGGATGAAGTCATCCTCGGTGGGGAGAACTACCTGCAAGGTAGTTCAATCTACCATTGCCTTCCTCTCTGATCCTTTCTGCCTTGCACTAATGAGAGGGATTCTCATCCTTGGTGGATCCTCCCTGCAGAGGGATTCCCACCTGCTCAGCAAATGCATGCAGCTTCTTCAGGCTGGAAAGTTTAAAAACTTAAAAGAGCATGGAGATAACAGAACACAAGAAAACTTATTTGTTAAAGCTGCATATTTAAATGATAGAACCTCTACAATAATAATCAAAGCAAAGTTATGCAGGAAAATTTGAGGTAATTCATTTATGATTCAGTTTAATGATGGAATTGCTGCTCTGTGCAGTTTCTAAAAGAAGAACATCATTACTGCTGAACAAGCACTGGCTGATTTTAAGGCAAGTTGCTGGAAACAAAATTTGTTTTAAATTAGTGAGTAGTTTGCAATATCTTTAAATACTGTTTAAAGTAAAGAATATGTATTCAGCCTGCTAATCACTGCAACACAGTGGTACTTCAGGTGCAGGCTAGTGAAGTTTACTTCAGTAATCCCAAATTTACCTTGTATAATATGGATTACCTGTTCCTCTTCCAAACTGTGCTACTGTACTTCCCACTATGGTGTTCTGTTTTCATAAAGAGTCTGAAAGGAATTTAGAAAAATTCTAATTTGAAAAGTGTGTGTTCAGAAAATACACAAAGGTTATTCTTGCATCTCTAGTGTTTCAGTTATTTTTCAGTTATTTGAATATTTATGCAAACTGTAAAGGTTTTCTGCAAACTAAGGAATAGAATTAGTGAGTGAGATTTTGCATCTCTTGTCATGATTAGAAAATATAATTAAGCATTGTGCTGTACATGTAGTGAAAGGTGGGAATGCAAATGAAGTTCTTTAATTAAACAGTGTGCTATTTGATTCAAAATTTGATTTGGGAAAGCACTTCAATGTAGGTTTTGGTCCTCCTGATTTTCAATGTTATCTTCTGTACTTTTAAGATGTTTGTGTTCATGTGCACTTTACTTCGTTGAGGGCAAAAGGATTGAGACCATGATTAGACTGCACTGAGACCATGATCAGACTACATTCTGGACAGCACTGGCTGTTTCTACCGTTAATTGAAGGTCTATTTTGGATTTTCAATTAGAAGAGTTTTTAAAAGCGCTCGTTTCCATAGACTGAAATAGACTCTGCCACCAGAGGGAAGTATTCCCGCTAATTGTCATTTTGGGGCTGGGGGTGCTCTCCCGAGGGGTTTGGCACAGGCCCTGAGCGGGGTCTGCCCTGGCCGAAGCGCCCGGCCCGGAGCGGTGCCGGCGTTGCTGGGGCACGGGACCGCACGGGGGAAGGGACAGGAACACGGAGTACTCGGGATCACAAGGAGATGTCACTTGGGAAACCCTGTAAGCAGGAAGCCCGGGAAATTCTGAGCGGGCTGTGAGGATAGTGGTGTTTCCAGATCAGAAGGGAATGGTGAAGGCCGGAGTGCCCGGGGCTGCCCCGCGGCAGGAGCGCTTCCCTCCGGGTCAGGCACGCACCGGAGCATCCCCATTTGCCACAAAAGATGCTCTCAGTACTGGGCCCCGGGGCTGGTGCAGCCACTTCACTATCACGGATCCACTTCCAAGGTGATTTTAGCATTAGTAACATGAACATATTGTGGATCGGGTCTTGGATCCTACATCATATCTGAGGCTATAAAGGTAAAAATACTGCTTCTGCGTGGCTTTATTTGAGATAAAGGTCTTCCAGAAAACAAAGCCTGGAGAAGGATTAATCAAGATGATAAGCTGTGTTTACATCAAAGAAAGCTGAAAATCAATTCTGTTTGCATTCAGTTTTGTAAATAGAAATATACATTATTTTATTAGTCAAATGGCACAATTAATTACAGAGATGATTTTCTCTCTGGGGCTGCTTTATGACTATTACACTGCTTACAGTTAATCCTAATGGAAAGATCCGACTGAAAATTCATGGTCACTTGTAAATTTTTATAACCCGATTATTGCTTCCGAGTGCCCAATGCAATGGCACTTGTTTCAGAAAACAAGCTTGGTGAATGTCGGAGCACAGTCCAAAGGCACTGTTTTCCTGTGGCTCTGAGCAGGGCGTGCTCTGCCGGGCTGTTCCAGCCTTCCTGGGTGCTGGTGCTCGCTCCTGCTCCTGTTTGAGGCCGGGGAGCGCCGAGCCCGGACCGCGGCAGGTTCGGCTGCAGGGCTGTGCCTGCCCAGCCTGTGCCGGCTGCTCACACCCCAGAAACTCCGTGTGGTGCTGCCACCCCAATCATTGCTTTATGCACATCTTATGTATTGGAGACCTGACTGTAAGATGGAATTTAAGACCTCTAAAATGCTGTGAAAAACAAACTTCTAACCTCACTTTAGGTGATCCTGAAACACAAACAGGCAGCAGAAGGAGTGGGAAGAAATGGAAGGCTAATGCCATATTCCTTTTATCCTGCTGTTATATAGCCCTTCATGTGTCCTTCCAGTTTATTGAAATTGTGGTCACTTTTGTAGTTACGAAGGCTGGCATTTCTGGAATATCATAACTCAGCTGTGACACTGATGTGCTGCTAGCAAAAGTCTTGCAATAAGTAAAGTGCTTATGATAATGTCTATCTCCTCTTTCCCAAATGAGGTGGGAGGATTTTTATGAATCTTTCAATATTTTGATCTCATTTCAATAGTGAATATATTATTTATTCCTTTAATGGGAAATGTAATGAATTGGGATGGCTATTTTACTAGGATATCTGCCAGGGAATGGCTTTAGCTTAATGTGAGTGAGCAGTAATGGCTGCAGCTTATTGGGGACAGTGTTAACAAATGTTCTACTTAGTAGAGATTTCCTTAACCAGTACCAAGAGATTTAGTAGTGATTAGTCGGACCTGAGAAGCTAAATGAGTCAGCCAGAGAAGTGAATTGTAAACTCATATGGACTATTATACTAAATAAACATTGAATACAGCAAGCCTTCCCATGCATTATTCACTATGGCATTTTATTTTCTAAAATCGTCTAGGTTTCTCTTACTAATTTTTTAATATCCTTTTAAATTCCTTGGTCACAAAAGCTTCAATCAAGTGAGTATTTAAATGGTTGAAGGGATTAGGCCCAGAGCACATTATCTACCGCCATTATTTTAACAATTTTAATAATGTTTTCAAGTATTTCCTATGTGCCTACTTCAGGTTTTGGTATAGTGCATGGGAAGATTCATTCCAACAAATAAAATGGATTGTCACTGGCAAATCAGGCAACATGACTTTGGCTCTTTTTTTATGTTTATGCTGAGCTCATAATTGTATTTTATGAAATATTTTCAGTCAGTGCAGTTGCCATGCAGATTGAGGCTGTCCAGTGGAGTCTACCCCAAGTTTATCTTGGTCTGTGTCACCATATTTCCCTGCCACAGAAATGAGGGGATGAATCTGTGTTTGGGCAGTGGGAAGAAGGGAGAAGGACTTGTGGTTTTAGGAGGCAGGCAGTGCTAGAAAACGTTTGCCAGTCCTACATTACAGCTAAATCTTGAGAAGTTTTGGGTGTTTCATTTGCTACACAGATTGAATAAAGAATTTTTAATTGGAAGAATTTCAGTTTATGAGCATAAAGATACGTGGAGCAAAGCTGAAGTCTTTTAAGATACATCTCATTGTCTGCAGAACTATGGTGGTCTCTTTTGAATGTGAAAGTAACAGGAAACTTGAAAAGCATGGATCAAAAGTGCATTGAAATATCCTGCTGGATGTATCTAGTCTTGATTGATCTTGAAACTGTAACTCTTACAAAGGATATAAAAGTTGATCAAATGAAATTACCATTTCATTTATCCCGAATAGGGCTATTTTACATGACTGTGAGTAATTTTCTGCATTGTGACTGTCTATGATTATGGCATGAGTAAAGGTGTGACATCTGCCAGGTTTTCTTTTCACAATGCTGTAACTCATAACAATTCCAAAGTGTATAAAAACATGTGTGAAGAGTGGACACTTGGTACAGCCAGCAGGCCAGCAGAAATCTGCCATACCTGGAACCACTAAGGATGAAGAAAAAGTGGAGGTTTTCAATTCTTGTTTTGGCTCAGTCTTTAG
Source organism: Aegithalos caudatus (assembly GCA_013389925.1). Classification (NCBI taxonomy): domain Eukaryota; kingdom Metazoa; phylum Chordata; class Aves; order Passeriformes; family Aegithalidae; genus Aegithalos; species Aegithalos caudatus. Next base: position 169,540 of record WEIU01008869.1, read on the forward strand.
CAATGTGGGTAGGACTGGGCTACCAGGTCCCCTGAGTCAGAGGATCCTGAGTGCAGGACTTTCTGTCTGTGAACACTGAAATTGTAAGGGACCAGCTCAATATTCACAAGTCTGTGGAGTCTCATCCCAGAGCACTGCAGGACTTCGTGGATGTCATGGTAGGACCCTTCAGCCTCTCTCAGAGGCCTTGGGAGTTTGTGGAGGTGTCTGCGGCTGGAAGGTGGCCAATGATATTCTAATTTACAAAAATGTGAGGAAAGACTTAGGAAATCACAGACCTCTTAGTCTAACCTCAGTGCCTGGAAAAATTACAGAGGAGATTGTACTGGGTGCTGTCAGAAGGCATTTAAAGAACTGAAATCATCAGGCACTGGCACTTGTTCCTCTTGAGGTGCCAATGCTGGGCCTGAATGTGAGATTCATCTCATCCTGGGATAGACACAGGGGATGACATGGGGCAGGAGTTGAAGGAAAGGGGTATTTAAAAGGGTCCTTCCCTGTAAGGTAGGCTTGGATTTTAATCTCTCTTTCAGGTTGCTGTTTGGGTTGGGCTTTGGAAACTAATTTTGGGCTGGCTTTATTAGTGGGTTAAAAGTTTTTAAAATCCTAAGCACTGACCAAATTCAAGTATTGAGGGTGAGTCTTCCTTGGCTGGGTAGTGTCACTTCTGTTGCCCCTGTGGCATCCTGGGCACCTCAGCCTTGGGCCCCAAGTGCCAAAGAGATTCTGAGCTCCCTGCAGCCCTGGGGTTCCTGTGGTTCTGAACTCCCTGGGGCTCCTGGGGTTCTGAGCTTCCTGGGGCTTCTGTGGTTCTGAGCTCCCTGGAGCTCCTGCTGTTCTGAGCTTCCTGGGGCTCCTGGGGTTCTGAGCTCCCTGCAGCCCAGGGGCTCCCCACAGTGAGGATGTCAGATAAAGCCTTAGGCTGTGAAACACTGACAGTGTTCCCTCCATTCTGGTAGGGAACAGGCTTGGCAACTCTTAAGATATGAAATGAGACTTAGTCTTTTCTTTCATTTTGTCTGTCTCTTGCCTTCAGTAAGACAGAAGGGGAAAAGAGTCCTCTCTTTAAATGATGGATGTAGCTGTCCCTCTTATTCATGATGTTATTACTTTTCTTATGATCTTAAATAGGATGACACCATACAAAAAAGCCAAAGATTAGAGGAATCATTAGCTTTCATTTGTAATTATAGTCCACTAGCTGGGTCTCACACATTGTGAGAGCTGTAATTTGTAATAATGGCGTACCTATTAAGGAAGGAATGAGTCATAACTGAGGGTATCTTTTCTAAGAATTACTTCCCTACAAATAATTGATAGAATAGTATTCCTACAGTGGCTTCCCAGCTGCTTGGCAGTGGCTATGTGCAAATCCTCTGTGCAGCCTGAAGCAACAGCAGCTGGTAGTGCAATTCTTAGAAATATCACCCATAAAAGCCAGAAAAATAACGAGAGAGCTTTTGAGAAAAAGGATAATGGAGGTCCAGTAGCACCATCCCTCCAGGATAATATAATAATGTGTATAATACTTTTCTGGAAATTTTGCAGCTGAGATAAAATCTGATGCTGAATCCTGAACACATCAGTGGTCAAAGGCCTAAATAACTTCCCTTATTCTAAACATCACTTACTCCCTGACATTCTGCCTTTAGCTTCAGCAAATCACAACCTCAGTGCCCAACTTTTATTCCTGTCTTTCTTCTCAGTATATACTTTTAACAAAATAGTTATTCAATGCTATTTTGCATTTGTAACTAAGATTTTATATAATTTTTTTTTGCAAGTAGGTGGTTTTTACACCCATGTTGTATATCAACTCCTAAAGCCAACAGATGCAAGGACAGCTACTTGTGGAATTAGTTTGGCAATGAAAATGACTGTGCAAAGAGCCTTTACGTGCTCTGCTCACTGCTGATTTATTATATGCAGCAAACTTTGAGCAGTAAATGTCTGAGCAGCATTTTAGCCTGATTTTCCTGCGAGCATTTGGAAACAACATTCTCTTACATAACAGGTTTAAATTATTAAGTGTGAACTTAATAGTGTCTACAAGACAAGGTTGGCTGGTTTAGTGACAAAGTCTGAAGAATATAATGCTTGTTTTGCATGCAGCATGGAAAAAAAGATTTGCTCATTTGCTGATTCTGAATACAGTGTTTAAATCCTCTTGGATTACAGCAGTCAAATACAGTGTTTTTCAGTGAGTGTAGTGTCCTATAGAGAATTTGGGTCCCTATTCCTTAATCAAGTTGATGAGTGCACTAAAATACAAATAAAGACAATCTTATAGAAAGGTTGATTATTTCATCACACATGAAGCAGTTCTAGGAAGGTTTCTTTGGGAGAATGGGAAGGAGTACAACCAATAAAAAAAAACCACCAAAAACAAACAAACAAACAAAACAAAACAAACACCCCCCCCCAAAAAAAAAAAAAACCAAAAAAAAAAAACACAACCAAAAAACAAAAACCACCAAACAAAAATGAAATGTTGATTGGCCTGGTCATGAGATTTGGTTGCAGATCTTAAGTGGTAGCTACATTCAGAACCTCTCCCAGAACAGAGCTAGCACCAGTCAGAACATAAATTTGTTTTTAAATACAGTAAAAAATACATGGCCACCAAGAAATCCTGATTTAGACAATAAAGCAGACATAGTACTTAAGTGAAGTGCTTTCTTGTTAGGAGGTATTTTGATCTCGTGCTGAAAAAAGCTGCAGTAACAAGAAAAACAACAGACTTCCTTGCATTTTATACTTCAGCTGATTTAATTAAATTTCTTTCACTATGCATATGTAAATATAAGCAAAACCTGGAGGATTTCGCTGTCTTTAGTGCTTTTTGTAGGGGGAGAAAGAAAAGGAGGTGCCAGTTTCATTTTACCTTGGGTATGACGCAAAGTCATCTAAAGGTTGTCTGCTCCAATATCCTTCCTGTGACAGTGACCAGCAGTAGGCATAAGAATCAAGTTTAGGTACAGTGATGCTAGCTTGGGTGGACATTCTCTGCCAGCCAGTCAGAATGTCAAGTGCACAGACAGCTCATAAAGAAACTCATCACTGAATAGTTTTGGCCCATTTTGGAATGCAGAGCAAAATATTGTGGCTGTCAACTTCTTTTTTTTTTTTTTTTTTTTTTTTTTTTTTTTTTTTTTTTTTTTTCCCCAGGACAAGTGAGACACTATGATATTTCTTTCACTTTTCCCCTTCTCAAATTGTGAACATACTTGCATTTATACTAGGAGTGCTGGCACACCCTGTCCTCAGAAAACAGTCTGACCCTTTGTAAGCCTAGTGAGAAAACCCAAACTGTTCTTCCAGAACAAGCTGTGTCACAGTCTCTGCCAGTTCTGCTGCACCTCCTCCTGGCAGTAATTAGATCATTTGTCTCAACTGGAGAGCTCAGCCTATTGTGCTTCATACAGTAGTTGTGTTGAGTCCCACAGCTCATGTTTGAATGGAGCTGACAAAGTGTAAACAAGAAAGGGATGGCAGGATCCTTGTTCTGGGCTTTCTCCTTGGCCTTAAACATTTCTTTTCCTTCATGAACTTTCAGCCTTTTCGTATCTGCAGGGTATAACCAGGAGGGAGTGAACGGCTGCGAGGCATCGTGACTGAATCCTGATCCTTGTCCTTTGTACCACAGATGTGTGAGATGTCCTTGGCAGGCAGGAGGGAGCTCTCCAGAGCTTCCCCAAACCCTGCGGGGCCACCGCTGGGGCTGAGCCCAGCCTGGACAAGCCAAAGCTGGAGGAGAGCAGTGGCTGCCGGCCTGAGCTGTCCCCACAGGACGTGCAGGTGGCTTCCAGCTCAGTCCTGTGGCAGACCCATCTCACCCCTGCTAGCCCAAGGGTGCGTGTGGCAAAGGCTTGGATATCCACGATGCTTCCCAGTGCCCCTCATGCTCTGAGCTGAGGGTACAGATGGAACCAAATAAAGCACCAGGCTTGAGTTTTCCAGGCTGCTATCCATGTTTTCCAGAAGCACAATGAGCAATGATTCCAATTAAGTATCTGTTAAATCTTTAAAACTTTTATATTGAAACTCAGTATCATGCTGACTAGCTTGTTGTCTTTCTGAAAGTAAATCTGCTCTCTGATTTACTGTGTGAATATTGGTAACTGGCTGCTTTGAAGAGCACATACAGCTAAACAGGCATTGCACAAAAATTGCTGAATGCTTTCTCATATCTGAGAAATTGGAAATAGATTTCAGATCTGTACGAAATACAGAAATGCAGTGAGTAAGTTGCTGTAATTAAAACAAGAGCAAATTATGGCTGAAGAGCAAGGTCAGTCAGGATTTATGAAATTTACTGACTAAGGTAAGCTACAAAGAAACTTTTCTCAAAAGCAGAGCAAGCTGGAATAAAGTTACATTATGAGTAATGAGCTGAGTGAGTGATGTAAGACAGCAGAGGTTTATTTTGAGTTGATGTAATACAATGTACTCATCTCAACCTTCCTGAACCATAAATGTCTTGTGATGCTTTGCTAGATAGAGCATTTCTCTAGCTATCTAACCTGCTATTTTTCATCAGCTGCTCTTACACAATGTAGAAAAAATGGAGAAGGTGGTGGAGAAGCTAATAGAATCATCAACTTCTTTAGTTTGTAAAGGCTAAACCAACATGGAAGTGGCTGTTAGAGAATTTCAGGGCATGGGTTGTCTTCTAAGTGCCTTTATGTTCATATATGTTGATAAATAATAACTGTATTATACTTTTTTAGTGGGTTTCCTAGGAGTATTCTTATTAACTCCAAATGCTAACATACATAAAATATTTATGATGCATTTAATGCAGAGATCCACTCTTGATTCAGGGGATGATGAGAAGTTGAATCTGTCCTGCTTGTGCTGGAAACTTGATGTGTGAGACAGGCAGCCTGCAAGTCATTAATGCTGAGGCATGCCTTTGTCTCTGGGGTGTAAAGCCAATGTTTCCGTCAGAGAACCTGGGGGCAGCCAGCCTAGGGATGAGTTTGCTGAAAAGTCTGTGTTAAATAGAATAAATTCTACGGGTAATGAAGTGGCACAAACAGTTCACAAAGTCATGGCACAGCAAATGCAGGAGGCTTGAGGAGCTCCAGTGGAAGAAATGGCAACTCTTGTGTTAAGCTGTGTTCCTCATTTAACTGAAGATAATTATGCAAATAACTTGTATCACTGTTCCTTGGTACTAAGGAAGAACTGCAGTGCATTAGAAGAGATTCTAATCATTACATCTAATTACACTGGAATGAGAATTAGTGGAAATCTTCAAGTGGCAATTATTCTTCCTATTATATTTAAGGCAATCAAAGCAAGAAATGCTGTGTTCATAGGTTAATACAAAAAGTCTGATGTAAGGAATATCTAAGAACTTCAAACTTTCTGAAGCCCTAGTGCTCTTATATTTTTGTCTTCTTCCTTTTGCCCAAAACCATGTAGGACAAGCATTTCAATTTAATCATTGGTTGTTTAAAAACCCACACCTCCACACAAGGCTTCCATATCTTGCTAAAATTAGATCTGTATTTTCTCACCTTGGCTTTACATGATTTTATACTGGTTGTTTTTTTGCTATACATGGCCCAGGTAATTGCTCACTCTCTGCTGCTGTAGTTGTAGCCCAGAAAATGTGGATGTGGCTCTTTCAGAAGAGGTCCTGTCTGAAATGAGGACACACAGTTATGTGCAATGATTGCCTGAAGAAGCCATCTAATTGTTGTCTTCTAAGTGCCTTTGCCAAGCATTGCTCTAAACTGTTCAAACTACTATAAAATCACACTGTAACACAAGTTAAGTACCTCACACACTGATGGAAAGCTGTTCTGTTGGTTTCAAAAATGAAAATCTGAAAACATTAATCTGAACATCTGAAACAGGTAAATGCTGAAGCTGAGGCCCTGAATGGAACAACGCTCCCTGTGTTATCAAACTTTTCAGAAGAGATCTTACGTGAAAGCTTTTCCCAGTCATTTGATTTTAAAGAAAGAAAAATGCTTGAAGAAGTAACTGGTAGCCTCAGCTCCCGAGGAGAGGCTGACTCAGATGAATTCTGCCCTGATGTTTTCAGAATCCCTTTGTGTTCCAAGACAAAGGAGTAGTATGGGGGCTTTCAGAGGGCAGCACATGTAGTTCTGTTGGAAACTGAAAACTGTTCTCTACAGAGGTTTTCCGCAGCCTGTTACTGAGTGAGGGATGGGTGAAGGACCACGCTCCAGCACTATCACAGGGAAATGGAACCTGGAACCTGCAGTTCCACTCGTGGGCCATTACTGATGTCACCATGCCTGAACACTTGTCAGACCATAGTTTGTTTTTTTTTAATTTTGGTTATCCTGAAAGTTTAGGTTTTTTTTTTTAACTAGTCCTTCTTCCCACTCTACCTGAGACTCTAAGAAGGAAAACTTCCCAAATAAATTGCCTAACCTTACCTCTTTTTTCCTCCCATCATAATCCTGACCTCACCAAATGATATATCTACCTACCTACCTACCTATATATATGTATTTAATTTATTCCTGAAATTGAAGCTGGATCTACATACCTTAGAACAGTCATATCTCTAATTGAAACATATTTCTTAAACTACTGATTTTTCCCCTTTTTTGCTTTGTGTCCCATGTCTTTTAAACACAGCTTTCAAAGAAAAGTTTCTTAATGAAGCACCATGTCCTATTCCCTCTTTTCTTCATCTTGTATTGGGAGATTAGTACATGTATAATGATGTTTTCCTTGGGTTTTGGGTATCTATTTTCCAGGTTCAATTGTCATGTGCAAGACAGATTTTGGTTTCTTGGTAATATTATTATAAATATAATAATCAACTCTCTGCCTAGATTTTAAAGAGCCAGGTATTTAGGTCCTTTTGGTTTGTACTGATTAAAATCTGGAAACACTACTACACCTCCTTTGAGTCCTCTCTTTCCCATGGATTGCCTGTTGCAGTTTGAGTTCTCTGTTCTCTTGCTTGGCACCGCTTGCTTTAGTCACTGTATCAGATCAAAAAAGGAATTAGAGCATTCAGTTTCACGCTGCCATCTGTCATTAAATCCTGTTCCCCATGTACTTCTCATTAATTCCCCCCGGGACAGACGGATCCTAAGGCTGTTCTGGTATCTTTAAATTCGGGGGAAGGGATGTATTGCAGAGGCCTTACTCTGAGAACCACTGAGAAAATCAAGGGATAATGAAGGTTGCCTTATCTATCGTGAGATGACAATTTGCTCCAGGAAGGAAGACCAGCCCTATAAATTTGCCTTACTCTGGCTCAGTGATTGAGTGAGCACGGCTGAGTGTTGTTGAGACCTTGCTTTCCTTTCTCTCCTCCAGGGAGAATTTCTGTCCTTTCCTGTCCTCTGGACCACTCTTTCACTTGATTGTTTCAGCACACTGTACCATAAGAAACTTCGCCACATTCTTTTGTCAGAGTGCCCAGCAGTTCCTCTTAATTCAGTGCTAATTTGTATGCTCTGCAGTGCTTTGTTTTTGAGATTTAGAATTCTCAGTGCATTTCTGTTAATTTCCTATGTAATAGGATTTTAATACCTAGAAAGCAAATTATCTCTTTGGAATGCTTAAAGTCCTAATCTATCTGTGTAAATCTCCCTTATTATCTTAGTATTTCCTACTGTTGATAGCTACTTTTAAAGCATTAACTTCTCTTGTGGATTTCACGGGAGTCTTTATTTGCATTTGGTGTCTGCATTAGACGTGTGTTTGGACCTCTTACAGTATACTGTATCAGTATATTGCTTATTAGCATGAATCTTTTTAGTCTGGAAGATAAGACTGTTGCTGTATGTAAAATATGGAAGTATGGAACTGGTTAGAGGTTTTACCAGCTGAGATATTTAGGGTTGTTGCTGGATTGATTGAGTCTCACCACGCAGTGGCACTGAGCCCTGATGCAGCACTGGGCAGAGGAAAGATGCCAACAAGGTAAAATATAGAGGTAAAATATTAAAACTGCAGATGAGAATTTGTTAGGTTAACCCATAGTACAAATATGGTGACCATTAAAACATTCTTTCTTCATATTTAATGGCCCATTAAACACCTCAAATGCTTTTTTAATTGTCCTTTGTGTACTGAATAATAATCAGAGGAATTTAAAGAAACTGCAAACAAATGAGAAATGTTTTTATACTAAGTTCGATGTCAAGAATCCATTGATGGAGTATTTGGCTGAAACTCTTTACTTAAGCACTAAAACCACTTTTGCCAAATCTAACATTAAAGAAGACTTTGTCTAATATGTAACCATTATGTCTTTGATGTACAGCCATGACAATGATCTTAGTGAAGGATTATGGCAGAGTATTAAGCAGAGGAGAAAGCTCCTTTAGGACCACAGTATTAACCCATCACGGTGATCTCCAGAGCACCACAACTCATCTAACACATTAAAGACAAATTCAGGTTATTAAGCCTAATTAAATCTCTTTTAACAGGATTTAGCAGCATCTATCTTGAGGTTACCAGTCTTGATTTAAATTTATCTAGAGCTGTTTCAGTGCCACATAGGTCACTGAGAAGATTACTGTGCTCTTTGGTGGCCTTTGGATCAGACTGATCTGCAGACGGTTGCTCACAGAGACATCACTGTTACAAATGGCAGAATACATATGTCTGCAGCCACACTTGTATCTGACAGCTGTTCCTTTAACACATTTCTGAACCCACAAATCTGCTCCCCAGTTAATGGCTCATAATGCAAATAGATAATTGTTGACTATTTCCTGCTGAGCAAAGCAATCCGTATGCTTTCTTGAAGAGTTATTTAACTCTTTATTTTGCACTTCTGGAATAGTGTTCAGAGCCCAAAAGGAGGGTTCAGCATCTTCCCTTTATTCAGAGTTAAATCTCCTGCTGAAATGCATATTTATAGTGCCTCTAAGCTGTTTTAGAGATAATTGTTTTTGATCTGTCTGAAATGTTAGGGATGCTTTATACTGTATTTTAATTTTGGTGATGTTCAGTTGGTCAAAGTTTCCATCTCTTTTGAATCAGTGTAAAAATTAGGATATAATATCTTTTCCCTATATTGATAACTGATACTGTAGGAAAAGGTCAAAATGCTAGAGAGAGCAAAATCCTCAAGGGTTTCTGTGTCAAATGGTTTCACTGGACAAAGAAACACAAAGCATACGGTCTCTGGTGTTCTTATTATCTGTGAAATTTCCAATGCAAGTTACTCTGTAATTTCCTGTTAGAATGTAGGCCACAGGCTTTTTTTTTTTTTCCCCCTAGAAAAATTGTGTTTAAAAACATTATAGCGATGCTTTAGAAACTGAATTATCTCAATCACTTTGGAAGAGGAACTACAGCAGTCCTCAAAGAAGCTGGAGTCCAGTGCAGACACAGTTGAGTTCACTCCTGCCTGCCTTTGCTCTGCTCTGAAAGCTGTTACTCTGTCCCTTGAACTTCCCTCTGTCAAGGGAGCTCCTCTGTCTGGAAGAACTTCAGAAATTAAAATCACATTCCTGCAGGGATAACTCACAGAAAGCAGCAGAACCCCTGAATTTGCTAGCATTGAACATCAGGAGTAGAAATACAGAAGGCCCCTGATGTTCTTTGTAATTTGCTGTTTACATAAACTGGAATTCAATCACTAAGGTAAAAGGTGCAATAGCTGCCCCAGCTTCCCTCACTGAGAGCTTTTCCCTTTGTGCCTTGCATTTGGGTGTAATTGAAAGTGTGCTGTCCCTCAGAACCTGCAGAGGATCCCTTCTCAGGGGAAGACTGTGGGGTTTTTGACAGGTTTGAAATGAGTATCAAAAAATCCCAAAACCTCAAGATGAAGTGCTTTCACATTTTCATATTACTGTCCCATTTTTTTTCTAGCACAATGTGTAGAATTTAGCCCAAATTCTCTGCTAATTTTTAGTTTGATATGTTGACTTTATTATACTGAATATTTCTAATATGAAAAGCTACCTTTAGAAATAAAATTTCTGGAGATACCTTTTGTTTTCAAAGCCACATTCACTATCTTCATAGCTGGACATGAACCAGACGCTCTTCACTTATGTGTTCATAAAATGTCCTGACCAAAATGGCTGGGTAATCCTTGATTTGAGCATTTACGGGACAAAAAATATTAGCAAATGTTGAAGTATTTCAGCTTTTCTGTACAGTTTTTTTTGTTTGTTTGCTTGTTTTTTTTTAAGAGCAATGGATTGGAGTCACTGACTCTGGTGCTTTAAAAGCTCTGGTAAAAATTGAGAACATTCTCACCTGCTGAAGAGGAACGACAGCATCAGGGTGGGATGCAGGTGTGTAACTCCATAACCAGCCCTGTGTCAGGGCAGTTAGAACTCTAAAATTAAACCAGCAGCTGATGTGCAGAGGAAGATATGAACATGTAGTATATCACAGGTATAACAAGAAATAGCATTTTAAATTGAAGAACCGTAGTTATTTTAAGCCATAAATTAAACATTCCCATTAAAAACCTTGTGAAATATAATGTTACTTTAAATCAGAACAGGTTTCTTATGCCATAATTTTAGTTAGGTTGGAGAATCTCAGCCTATCCTTAATATTCCTCATTGAGTTATTAAAGGTAGATATATCATTAGAGCTAACAGCTTTTCAATAAAAACGTAATTAATTCAGTGTACAGAGTCTGAATGACTTTTAACTTTGAATTACAGTCATTGATAAAACCCTGGTTTGATATTAAATGCAAATACAGTCCCAACTTCAAAAAAGCTGTTATAGAAGCTGTTATATCACCTCTCCATCCAGAAATATCTGCTACACTTCTATGGAAAAAAAGAATTGTTTCACTTAGTTATATCAGTTATAATATTACATTTGTGTTTGGAAAATTGAGTCTATGTACTATTGGCATTTTTCCCACAGAAAACCAAAGATGTAATGCTGTACATACAATTTTGTGTTAGTTCTGATTAGCATGTGTAATTGGATGAATGATTTAAATAGCATCTCCTGGTGAGAGGAAAAATAAATAGACCAACACACACATTCCTTTCCTTTTTCACTGTGTATAAGTGGATCAGCCATTGATGAGATTTGCTTTAGTGAACAGAGAAGAATATGTTGTATTTTAGAATAGTGATTGCATGGTAGATATTTGAATTGGATTATTGGGTAGCTGTGTGACTGTTCTGTGAGGAGACAGATAATGTTTGAAGTGCACTTGTCTTGTGGCTAATGTTATGTTAGAGTATTCCAGAATGGAAAATTGCAATGTTTTGCTGAAGAACTTCCTTGCCTGCCTGTGGGGTTTGATTCCCAGCTCTGCCACATTTGGAATTCCTGAGGAGCTGCCCTTTGGTTTGGACTTCATCTTTGTTTAGATGCCATCAAGCTGGATTCCAAGCTGTTGTGATGAGTGTTTGCTGCAGGGAGACCCATTGGATTTTTTTAATTTATAACACAATGCTTGCACTGTTGCTCCTCCCCCAGCTCCACCAGGAAAAGGCTTTTTGGGCTCTGAGCTTGCTGCATGCATCAGCTGTAGTTTTGTTACTTTGCTTAAATGAACAGTGGAAGAGGAATGAGGTTGGATATTGACAGGATAGGATGGATCTTCTCGTGAGAGGCCTTGGCAGGGGAACCACTGGGGTCCTCTGTGAGAGTTCCTCCACCTCTCCAGCACCAGAGAGCTCTTGTGGAGCCTCTGCACCCTCACAGTGACCACAACACTGGTCCAAGCCACAGCATCCAACACTACCTCCAAATGACAGCTCTGAACACTTCATTTCACCCATTATCTCTGGGGTGAATCTGAATGTGACTGCTGCAGTGTTCAATTGTGCAGCTAAGTGCAGCCCCAAAGAAAGAAATAAGCTGTGGCATAAATATTTAAGCAGTTGTACAGGTGCTATGCTATTTTTTCAGCTAAATTTCTCTTTGTAAATATCTGAGTTCTGTAACTGGGGCAGGCTCAGTAGAAGAGGCAGTGCTTTAAATTCCTCATCAGTTGTACTTGTCTGGAAGGCACCACGGAGACAGAGTTCTGAGACAGAACCGTGTCTTAATTGAATTGAAAAGATCCTCCACTTTCCTCCTATCTACTTCTCTGTTGAGCAACTGATCTCACTCAAGTAGATTCTTTCCACGTGGCTTTGGTAAATCCATCAGCGTCTTAAAAAGCAGCAGTTTATCTTGTTTGGCTTTAAAGATTATAAAGTTTAAAATCTATTTTGGTTCATGCAGGAGCCACACTCGATATGTCTGTTTAATTTCCATTATTATTTGCTGTTGTGAAGCTTGTGACTTGTGAAACATGAGGAAGAAAAGCCATGATCTTTTTTCTTTAGTGCTGAGGAAGTGGAGGAAAAAAGCTGCTTATATTGTGTTGAATAACATTTGGGAGCAAAAACTTCAGTTCTGAAATTTCAGCTTAAGGGATATGTATAAAGCAGACATATTACTAAAAATCAGATGCAGATTTTATGAGTTAATATGATAATAAATATGCATCTATGTTTTAACTGGTACCATTTTTCCCCCCATCTGACATGATTTTCAGAATAGCAGCATTTCTCTTTGAGCTGAGGCTGTGTCTCTTCTGTGCCTTGACTGCTTCAGTGTCCCATAAAGGCACTGAAGGGCCCCTGCATAGCTGCAGGACCTTTCTGGAAAGATGCACGATGAGCTCATTACCCAGGGCTTTTCACAAGAATAGCTGACATCTGGAGCTCTGGTTCCACTCTGTGCATCGCTTTTAGCCAGTGGATATTTTCACAGAATGTCAGTGGTATTCCAAGAGTGCAGTGCAGGAGAGAATTATTGCTGTGTCTTGCTTTATCTTGATGCTTTCAAGGATAAAAAATGTCTCTTCTCTACACGTTTTTTCCAGGCCTTTTGCTTTCTAGCAGTAAAGGGACCACAATATCTTTATTTTCAAGGGATGTCTATAATGTACTTGCCTGCTTGAATCATTCCTTGAGGCTGCAGCAGCCCTTAACTAGACTACGGCTCTTTCAGCCCCTGAGTACTTCTGAGGTCCAGGCATCCAGTGCACTGAAATCCACCCAGACTCTGCTCCTGCAAGGCCAGCAAATTTTCCCCAGTCTCAGAGCGAGCTAGAGAGACATGTAACGTTAAAAATAAAATGCAAATGCCTGAGTTATTTGAATATAATCACTTTATTAATTTAGCTGTCTAACAGATACTGATGACAGTCTAATAATAAGGTCCAAAATGTTCTTTCTCATTAACGGAGTTAATGAACTCACACATCTCAAGAATTTCATTTTAATTATTAGCAATAATTTATATGAGAGAGAGAAGTGCCAAAAAATATTCCTATTGAAGAGTGGAAAATTGGTAAATTTTTTAATGAGAGATGCTGAGTGCCATGACTGAAAATTGCGAGATGATTCCTACAGTTCTGATTTGTGTCTATAAAATTGCTGTGTGGCTGGATATTTTCCAAACCTCATCACCCTCAGTGTTCCCACTCCAGTGCCACTGTATGTGTCTTTGGCAGGCACAAGAAATATTAGTCTCAAGACAAAAAAGTCTGTGCCAATATATAGGTTGGGTATTACAAAATTATAAGGATTTATTCAGTGATAATATATATTTTTAATTTCTCCTTAATTAAAAAAAAATAATGCAAATATTATCCTTGAGCTGAAAAGTGTGGTTCATCTTTTAAACTCCAGCTCCTTCAAAAATTAAATTTCAAAAGTTTTTCTATCTAGTCACGGTCTCCATTTCTGTAAAAAGAAGATGCTTTTTGCCATTACACCACGCTATGCTGGGTTCTTCCATCTCCCAGGACAATGGAAGCAGAAAGCCTGTTGCTCTAAGGAAGCAATTTTGGTTCCGAAATGTTTCTGATATTTTACACCTGTAATGGACATTCATGACTGACTTAAAATGAGTAAACGATATCATTTTGTCCTATGCTTCATTGACTTAATTTCCTTTGGCTTTCATGCTCAGATTTCAGCATGTATTGATTTCAGAACCTTGTTGATGTCAAAAATAACTAACTTGAAATTGCTGAAACCATGATCAATATGCATGAAAGATAAGCTATAAACCTGCAGGAAATGCTGACAGAGAGATTAGGAGTGAGTGGAGGCAGCAGATGCTTTCTACAATTGGAATCAGTATGTAAAGTTGATTTAGGCACATTAACATAGTTAGGAGAGTACCTAAGGAGTCTTTACTGTTATTACAATGCTTTTTGCATTGCATCCTGTAGGTACACTTCAGGAAATATAATTCCAGCTGGAATTTGGATAGCTGGGAGAGAGAGAAAGGACTAGTGGCTTTCCTAAGATCAACCAGCAGCTTGACACCTCAGGCAGGAGCAGCACTGAGACCTCCTGCACTGAGGCCTCCTGCACTCTCAGGGATGCACCATACAACTTTCAGACCTGTTTCATTTTGAGCAATAGCTGGAAGCTCAGGTCTGCAAATTTTCCTGAAATTCAAATTGCATCATGAGATTTTATCAATGTTTTATCAGACTTCTTTCATTAACTTGATGGAGCATATGTTTGGGTGGGTTTGTGTTTTTTTTGGGTTTTTTTTGTGGGTTTGTTTGTTTGTTTGTTTGTTTTGTGGTTTTGTTTTGTTTGTTTGTTTAAATGAATATTTGATCTGAACAGAGCATAAATGTGATGTAAAATTACACAGTAGTATTGTTTGTAGTGTGACATTTGCACTTGGAAACACAGATCAAAGCTCTTTGATGCACTGCGATGCCCTCTGGACTTTGTGGAGGAAGATGGAAGTGGCTGCTTTAATTTCTTAGCTAGGTGGAATGAATCTAGCCAGTGTGGGATGTTTGAAACCGTGTACTTATGCTACTAATACATTAGGCTGCTTTGAGTTTACATGTCAAATAGTGGAAATAGTACCTCACATATCAAATATAGAGCAAACAAAGTTGCTCAGCTCTGTGTGTAATTGTTGGGTGATAACATTCATGTGATAATGTAATAGGACTGGCAGAATGACAAATGCTGCACTTTTCGAATCCCGGGGAAACGTGAAGAGCTGATAAAAGCCTGTCAGTGTGTTTGTCTCACCCGCAGCAGAGGAGTATCTCTGTCATCTCGGCAGTGGTTAAGGATCAGCAGCCTCCCCCTTATACTAATGGGTGTCAGCTCTCCAGCAGTGCAGCTGCGGTTCTCTGGGTATTTCTTTTCCCCTTTTTATATTTCCCCTTTTCCAATTAGGGGGAACTTTACTGGACTGCTGTGGCTTCTCATATGGCTTGATTTATTGCAATTCATTTTTTGTTCTTGTGACCTTTATAATTCACTTTTTCACCCCATTTGCATTCATCAGAGCTCTCTAGTCAAAGTACAAAGTGAAAACTGCAGCATTTTTCAAAAGTGATCAGATAAAATAGATGAGTATTAGATGAGTAAATAGAAATGAAAGACTTCTCCATCCTGCCTTGAGTGCCAGAGCCCTGCACACCCCAAGAGTCATCTCCCTTCCCTCTGCAGTCAGCCCATGGTGTGCTCATGGCACACAGCTCCAGGTCTTCAATAAATGACAAATTATAGACTGCTATCCCTTCAAAAATCAACTTGGCTTCTTTTCATTTTGCAGTTGGTTTATATCTCTGAGGATTTTGATATTATCTGAAGAGTTGTACCTACCTTATATTACAAAATTCTACTGGAACAGCTGCATTAATAGATGGGCTGTATTGATGAGATCATCTTAGGTGTCTGAAAGCTGAACACGTGTACTGTCTGTTATTGGAGGTAGTTAGGTAAATTCAGGGCTTTTTTTATACCACTTGTGCTTCCAGGCTTTGCTGAAAAATATATATAAATGCAGTCCTTAAGTGAATTGCAATATAATATATACAATATATAATAACTACACAGTATTTTTTTCAAGTGCAATCACGAATTCCAGAGTCTAAAACCTTGGACAGCATCAGTAAATCACTTGAGCTGGTCTTGGATTCTGAACTCCAACTCCAGGGCACATTTTGTAACAGTTAAATGCTAATGAGAGTGGACACCTTATCTTTTATGGTTCCAACATCTTTTTTACTCTCTGTTACACTAGTGCCTGACTCTGAGCCCTCGTGTTTGTATTTAATAGGGATTAAATCTGTTCCTTAGGAAATACTTGGAGCATGAAAGCTGCTGTATTAAATTAGTTCATTACAACTTTACATGCATAACTGCATAAACATTCATTTGCTTCCTGCTTTGATCACCTCTGATCTTGGCTGTTAATGCTACTGACTTCTACAAGCCTTTTTTCCCCTTAACTGTTTTTTAATTCTAACTTGAAGTTGTCAAGAGCAGATTCTGTTTATTTCCCATGATAATGACTTGCCTTTTTTTCAAATAGATTTTACTTAGGTCAGTTCTGTTAAGGTATTTTTGCATCCATCTTGAGAAAGCATTGATGTACCAGCACTGTTTTTCTTCTGCTTCTGACAAAGCACCTTGCTCTGTCACTGAAGGGCACCGCACAAATGTAATGTAGTGTTATTTATTTATTATCATAGCACCGCACTGACAAGGTGCCTCCCAAATACATCAGAGAGCACATTTGTCATTTCAATTTTCCTTGTACTCTTGCTGTGTATTTTCTTCACTTATGGCTTCTTGGAACATTTCTGTGGTCTTTTTCTGTGATTAGACACTAGGAGTTCACACCAAATTTACCTGTTTCAGCCTTTGCATCAGTGGTCTGTTAATTACTTATTTTCAGTGCTTAGTGCAGGGGGTACTCCAGCACCACAGAGCTGCTCCCTCACTTAGGACCCTACCCTGCCTCTGATTCAGGAGAGGAAGAAAGGAAAAGTAGAAGTAAAGAATGTTGGGTGTAAAAAAAACACCAAAACCAGTTTTGTAAGTGAAGGATAAGTGGAGAAAGAGATAAGAAGCCAACAAAATAAATGATGAAAAGGCAATCATTCCCCCCTCCCACGGGTAGACCAATGGCCATCCAGTTCCTGAGGAAAATACAGGCCAACCCCTCTAAAATTCCTCGCTTTCCATTGTGTTGCTGAGCACCATGGATGTTACATGCTGTGGAATATTTCTTTAATTAGTTTGGGTTATCTGCCTGGTTGTGTTCCTCCCAGTTTATTCTGCCTCCCAGCCTGTTTGGTGGGGGGCAGAGTGGGAAGCAGGGGAGCCCCTCCTGCTGAGCAGGCACTGTTCAGCAAAAGCTGAGCATTTGGGTGTTACCAGCACTGCTTTGGCACTGCAATAAGTTCAAACTTTTCCAAATGGCACAAACTTTAAAGGAGGTATCTTGTTTTCTGTTGTGTTTTCCTGTTAAGTGTAGAGGATGTTGCCGTTGCAGTGCATGGCTGAGTCGATGCACTGTGTTACTGCTTTACAGAAACATCTCATGCTGGATTATGTGATAGTAGCTTTAGAGAATTTACATCAGGCTTCTGTAACTGCTCTGCCATGGTGCCCAGAGTATGGGTACAGATTTCCATTGGATATCATTTGGCAAAGCTGAGACTACTGAGCAGGAAAAAAAACCTGTAATAGTCAGGAAACAAGCTAATGAGATGAATGGCTTTAATACTTTTGTGAACCATTCTAAATCTACTCATACTGGAAATTCATGCAATTATCCATAAAATAAATTGCCTTTATCTCATAATTGTCTTGCTAATTACCTTTTTAACAAATTAAAAGGTGAGAGGGCTGAATGCTTACATCTATGACTTTCAGTAGTGCATGCTTATATTGTGCCTCTGTTTACACTGAAATACATCCCTAGTGTAAAAATGCTGCATTTCCACTTTGCCTAGTACCTGGAGCAAAGCCTGGCTGTGCAATCAGAGCTACCTGGGAATAAGAGTCTCTATAATTGATGAGATCCACAGGCCTGTTCCTCACTGCAGTATTTTTTCCAAATGGGAGAAAATGTTCCAAATAAGAACTGCCTGCAATTAAAATTGTAGAATGCCATTACAGTGCTGTAGTGTGTCCTTGTAATGTTCTGGGGCTCATTTTCTTGTTTTCCACCACAGCTCAAGACTGAAAGGATGGAAAAGAAAATGCATTTTATAGAACTAGAAAGGAACATAGAGAAAGCTGGTTTTATCACTGAGTGAAGCATATGAAAATGGCTGTAGAATTACCTTGGTACTCCTGCCTTGATTGTTAAATCTTTCATGGTCCAGAATTTTCCCAAGTTCTGATCTATGAAGAGGGAGAAATTTTCCAGGTAGAGATCCGAGGTGCTGAGAGTAATTTCATCGTATTTGTTTAAGATTTACCATACTGGCATCCCATCTGTAAGGCAGGACCATTACAGTGCTTCTACTGTTCTTGTTTTCTGCTTCTCTCCCTAAACCCCTACACAGGCAATGAAGGAGCTAGAAAATAACATGAATTTAGAAATGTGGCTCTACTTTCTGCCTGTAACATGGTGCAATATGTAAGTGATATTCTAAAATATATAAAATATAGTTTGATATGTCTATATTTTAACAATTCAGTTGAGCTACACCAGGGAATCTGAGTGTCAGCAACTGCCATCATATTGGTAACAAAAATGTATATTGGCAGACCTTGCACAAGTCTTGCTTCACTGATTAGCAATTTTATTTTATCAAAATCCCCCAATTTTCACCACACAAAGGTGAATTAGAGAGCTTTTCTTAAGCAGCCTGCAGAGTTAAAGAAGAGTTTTCAGCACTGCCCCAGGGCATTGTCCTGCTGCTCTGATGGTCCATGTGGGAAGCAGAGCTTCCTACTACTCACTGTTCAAAAAATCTTCCTTGGAAAAGAAATCAGCATCCAGGTTAATTTAGCTGTGCTGTGATTATCCCTGCTTCAAAGCTGTGCAGAATCATTTGCTCTGTGCTCTCATCACAGAGATCTCCTTGACTTCTGGAAGCAAATGCAATAAGGCAGAAAGTATCAGCTTTGATACTTTCCCACTGGATTACAGGATAATTTGTTTGGCCACTGAACATGTGACAAATTACAGGGAAGGCACATGATAAGGATTTGCACTGAAAAAGCCTCTTTAATCCGTGCCCCAGAATGAAGGCAGCACTCAGGTTTCCATTTCTATCCCCAGACACTCCGATGATGCCCTTTGTGTGCAGTTAAGAGGTTTTTGTGCCCGAGGGGTTACCGGAGTCAGAGCCCAGGTCAGAGCTGAAGTGAAGACTGTTGAGGCAGTGTGGATCGTGTAAGATGCCATAAGGAATGAGCACTGTTCTGCAGAGGACAATTACACAGTCCTTTCTTATGGGATTTCAGACAGATCTCTGCACAGGTTCTATCAGATTGGCAGTTAACGCTTTGAGGGTTTTTTCCCCCCTACCGTGTTTGCTGAGAAAAAACAAAATTCAGTTAATCTAAAGCCTGAGATGAGGCATCAGGACACCCATATGCAACATAATCCAGATAATAAACCCAAAACCCAAATACATACCAGTATTGAGAATTTTCAACACCCTGACTAAAGACTCCTTTAGCTAAAATTGTTAAAGCTGGCTGAGCTTGGAGAAAAAAAATCTGCTTCCTTTTTGTGCTCCTATTCCCATTCTTTATTCAAAGAACTTTGAGCCAGTAAGCCTAGAGGAGACAAATTAATTAAAATTGGTAGGGGATCGAAAATATAAAGGTGATGGAAACAATAGAATTAGAGACATAATTCTCAGATGGTCTGAATTAATGTATGTCAGTGACTTCCATTAAGCAATGATAGTTTCCTTAACAGCAAAGTATTTGGCTCTATATTTTTTATATTTTCCAGCAGATGTTATATCTAGGATTGTGATAGGCCAGATAGTCTGTTCAGCACCTTTGTTTTTTCATAAGGCATTTAACTTATCTTGAAAGTCTAACCATTTCTGTGCAGCTAACTGAAACAAATTTTGGCAATCCTAATTTTGTGTGTATATGTTTATTTGAGGGGTTTTAATCCATATTTGGAATAATTTACTGGCCTTATCTGGGGTTTGAGTTCTCTTTTCAGCTATTCAGTCTTGCTAATTGTTGCCTGGCAAGGATTGTGGAAGGACTGCTCTGGAGATCTCCCTCCTGTGCTGGAGTTCCCTGCTCTGAGCTGGCTTTGGCTGCTGCTTTTCCCTGCTGTCCAACCCCATCAGCATCTGCACTACAGCGCTGGGAGCAGCTGTGCCTGGGGGAGAAAGGGTCCCCTTCCCCCTCCCCTCAGCAGTGCCCAGGCTTGTGGGGCTTGTGGGGCTTGTGGGGCTCCCTCTGCACCTCCCTGGGGAGGACAGAGCTGGGGTATTTGGGCAGCAGCTGTAGCATCAGTGATGGGTTAAAGATTGGTACTTGTGAGATTGGAATATACAGTGTTTTCATTTGAGGCTTCAGGTGTGTGGTTCTGTTTCTGATGAATTAATTTCTTTGCTGTTTTCTCTACTGTACATGTCAGAAGACAGAGAGGAACTGCTAGATGTAGGGGACAGCCAAGAAAACTTTTGTTGGTCTGTCAGACTTCTTCTTTTCTTCATTTGTTGTCATGCTTCTTACCAGAGTGCTGTCAGAAAGCAATTATAAATTATAATTGTGGAAGAAAGTTGTCTGGGTAACAATTTTAGTAAAAACATGCACTTCTCCCATCTCAGTGTTACTTCTGTGAGAATCTACAGTCAGGAAATCAGGCACACCTCTAGTGCCAGTTTGCTGTCTGCTGCAAGATGTGAGTCCAGATGTCTACCAGCAAACAGATGTACAAGCTACACAGAGCCAGAACAGACAGCTACAATATTGAGTGTATAAGGAAATCTCACTGCATACCATCCCCTCCACGCATAAAAAATAGCTGCTTCTTTTCACTCAAGAAAACTCTTCAGAACGACATACTGGTTTTTTTGTTGTTTTTTAAATCTCCCTAATTTCTTGGCCTAATAAATTCTCAATACTTGTTTGGGAAGCATTGATATATACTCCAGTACAGAACCCATCTGTTTGTTTAGACAGAGAAATATCTCACACTGTCACTTCTTATTAGCTTTATTTGCCATTTCAGTTTCTTCCATTTATAGCAGTGAGATGCATATCATTTTAATATGCAATTCCTTCATTTCTTGCTGACCTAAGATTAATACTAAAGGAAGATTTTCAAATTTTAAGTGTAACAAACAGGAGGCACCATGTATTTTAAGTGTCCAAAGAAAGAAATAATTCTAGAAGGTGACATAAAGGGAGTGACAAACACTGCCTGACTCAAATGCCAGCAATAAGGAATGTTCTTGTCAAGGCTAATGAAAATTCAATCAGAACATCTAATTAATTTATAGGCTAGAGATGAGCAGAAGAGCCAGCAGGAGAAATTTCAGGCAGCAAAGGGTCAAGTGAAAAAGAAAGCTGGTGCTCCAGTCCTCAGCTTCATCTTAGGGCTGCTTGGATGTCCAGGAGGTCTTGGTATGAAAAACAGTTGATCTCAAGTGGGTTTTTTGTTTGCTTATTTTTGTTTGTTTGGTGTTTTCATTTGTTTTGTTTCATTTTTTTGTTTGTTTTGCGTTTTGGTTTTTTGTTTATTTTGGGTGTTTTGTTTGCTTTTTGTTTTGTTTGTTTTGTTCGGCTTTTTTGTTTTGTGGGGTTTTGGGGGGGGGGGCTTGTTTTTGTTTTTGTTTGTTTTTGGGAGGGTTGGTTTTTGTTGGTTGTTGGTTTTTATTGCTAGTTTGGGTCTGGTTGTGGGTTTTTTTTGGGCTTTGGGTTTTTTTGGTGTTTTCTTTGAGAATTAGTCTTCTCTTTACAACAAGGCTGCAGCTGGGGGTAGTGATCAAGTTTTGGATAGGCAGTGCTGGATCCTGTATGCAGGAGTTTGAGAAAGGTACTGCTTGCTCTTTGGGATGTGACATATTTATTATCCTGTTTCTTAGTGGTTTGGCTGGGTCCCAGAGTATTTAATCTGTTGTTGTGCCATTATCATTATTATCTAAATGGCCCTGTTTCCTGACTGCATTGCTTTTAGGTCATTAGTATTGCCAGAATTCTGAGGTAAAATTGTTTCTCCAAGTTCCTTAACTCCCTCCTTATCTTCTCAGTAAATAAGAGTCATAACTTTACCACTGCCCATGGTCAGGAATTTACATGCCCTGATATTAAAGTTCTTCTGCCTCCATGTCTCTGCCCGGTGGATGAGTAAAGGATCCACTCAGGAGCATGAGTGTAGAATGTAAAAGAACCTCCCAGACTCTAATGAGACCTTGTCTTCCTGTGGTTAACTTAACTCTGATTCACTGCTGGCCTGCCAGGGCTTTTATTTTGTACAAGAGAGTTTGAGAAAAGTGTATTTCCTGTCTTTGGTTGTTAGTATTAACTTTTTCTGTGTCTAAGAGAGAATTAACTCATGAAAATGCTGGGTGAAACTGATAGGTAGTAAATCTAGATAGTAACGAGAGAATTCCGTGGCCCTTCCCTACTGCTCCTCTCCTACCCCAAAGAGACTGCAATTTTCCCAAAGTGACTCAGTCTAAATCTTCTTTGTAAGAGAAAGCGTAATTTTAAAAATTGGTGATCTGAAATCTCTAAAAATATGAACTCTTATGGATAAGAAGAGTGGTGAATCAGAAACTTCAAATGAGCAGTGTGTAAGTTTTTTTACAGCTTTGTAGTATCTTGATATTCCATAAAGGCTTCTGTATTGATTTTCTACAGAAAAAAGATGTTTTTTTACAAGAGGAATAGCTAAAATAGTTGCAATTCAAGGTCTGGATTTGAAAATTTTAGTTGTTTCCTATGCTTTTTGCAGAACTGAAAACTTTCAGTAATATAATTAGTTGAATTGATGCTTTGGATTACCAGTGCCAGTGTTTTCTGTTCATCATTTTCATGTAATGCTGTTCTTCCTCAGCTTTCTCTGAAGTAGGATTTGGCATTTTCACATTTTTCAGATGGAAAGTCAGTGATGAGATCTGTAGTCATAAGATGTAGTCAAAGAGCTCTCTGCTCCTGGAGCCATCAGCATGTGTGGTTCTGTTCCAGAAAGAAAACAAGCAGCTGCTGATGGCAAGGAGCATAGGGGAGCAACAGGGGGCTTAATTATGCCCAAACTGCTCAATGTTTCAGTGCACCTGGCACCCTTAGGTAGCTTGCACAGGTTTTTATTTCAAAAATGTTTGTAAAAAAAGCCCTCTAGTCTTCAGCGTCACTCCAATAAAAGGTTTTATCCCTAGAAATGCTAATGCACCGAGTCTGATGAGGTACCATTTTTGAAGTGTACCCTTGGTGTGTCATATGGCACTTCCAGAAATGAAGTTTCAGTGTCAGGTCTGTTAGGAAAAAAGCATGGTGTACTAGAGAGGAGCTGAATTACCTCAGGAGTTACCTGCATTTTCTTGGGGCAGGACATGTGGGGTTCAGTACTCAGCCCTGGAAATGGAAGTGGGACGGAGAAATCCTGTGCTTGGTGCATGTGGCACTCCCAGAGGCAGGGTGCTCTCCCCCTCCCGTGGCTGCCTTGGAGCTGTGTGCTTCTCCCGGGCCCTTGGGCTGAGGCTCTGGGGCTCACGGGGCTGGGGAATGGGCTGTGCTCCTGGGCAGCAGCTGCGTCCTTGTTTGTGTCCTGAGCCATCTGAGCCCAGGCTAAGCAGATCCTTTGTCCTGCTGCTGATGCTGTCGTTTCCCAATCCAAAACCTCCCTCAGTGGGGAGATTGAATTCCCTGGCTTTTAGCAATTCTGTCATGAAACTGAACAGTAGAGGAATGAGTGCAGTGGGATTGTTTTCAGTTGTCTCAGTTTTGGATTAAACAAGAAATATTCTCTGGGATTTTTTTAAGTACATGTCCACAGACAGATTCATGTATGTATTTATAATTTATTTTCTGGCCCATTGAAGAATAAAAAAATATTCCTTAAAAAACCCCAAACCTGGATTGTATCACCCATCATATTTCTGTCTCAGAATTTGAGCATTTCAAAATGGGTATATTTCATCAGGAAGATGAAGTTCAATTCATAATTTAGGTAGCCCCATTCAGCATTTATATAAAAGTTGTCTCCTATTGGGTTAGAAAATAAATTGGCTTATTGTATAAAATGCAGCCTAGATGTTACACTGGAAATCACAGGTGGGATGACTGGCAAATGTTGTAGAATTACAATTTTATTTCCTTTGTTTGAGTATGGTCTTAACCTATCCAAAAGGATCTATGAAAATGTTAGTGTTCACTGAGAAGACCATCAGTGTCCATAAACTATTTTTAGCATTTTTGTGGTATTCCTCTAAAGGTGAATTTCATTTTGGATTTTCTTATAATACCATCAAGAACTCCCCAAATCCTGGGATGTTTTCTGCTTACTTAGCCTCTTTGGATGGCTGACAATGAGACTATGCCATGCTAAAACTGATTTTTATTTCCTGTGGCATAAGGTGTAAAATTTTATCGGAGGTATTAAAATTTAAGTAAACTTCTT
Organism: Aegithalos caudatus; assembly: GCA_013389925.1. NCBI lineage: Eukaryota > Metazoa > Chordata > Aves > Passeriformes > Aegithalidae > Aegithalos > Aegithalos caudatus. Next base: position 193,876 of record WEIU01008869.1, read on the forward strand.
AGTGCATCCTTATCTTCTAAACTCTTGGGGAAAACCAATGATTTTTCCCCCTAGTTTTCTTATTTTGAGGAAGTAATAACATTGTGAGACATTTTCATATTAGCAGAGAAATCTGAATAAAATTAACAGAAAATAAAATACCATGCAACTTACCATTAAGTTCTGAGGAAATAGGTAGATAGATAGAAAGATAGATTAAAAGCATATTTTCATAGAAATAAAAGACATCTTGCATTAATTGAAGCTTCTTATGTCTTTTTCAGTAGTTAAGCAGGACCATTTCAGTTGTGAGCCAGTAACCATTTTTTCCAGTATTCCCTTATGCCCTCCCAGCATTTCTCTGGAGACTCTCAGCACTCAGAAAAGATCATTATGACAAAATTCTAACACAATAAAATATATCAGGGTGAGAGTTTTGCATCTTTAAAATAATCCAGAAATTTTGAGGTGAGCAGTTAATAACTTCAGGGTATTATTAATATATTCCTCCATGTACCATTATTTTACATACAAAATTCCTGCCAACTGAACAGCTTCATTTATTGAGCAACGGAAGAACATCTTGTTATACATCACACCTTAAAGTTCTTAACTTATTGTTGGAACAATATCTGAGGCTTTAGGGACTCACATGAGCTAAACTTCAGATTATTTTTTAATAGCTTAGAAAACTGGCATAATTTCCATAGCATAAACCCAAAGTATCCTCTTAGTTTTTGTTAAATGACATTACCTAGAATAAATTATTTTTCCTTCATTTCAGACTAAAAGGTATAAATCTTAGATTATTGGTCCTTGTAGCCACGTTCTACCTTGCATGATTTTGACATAATATCCAATTACACTAAATTTTAAATGGAGCTCGAAACATGTCTAATTTAGGAATTTTACATATAATCAAGGAAACACAACAGGGAACTCTATTTAGTAGCAATGCAGTCAGTGCTGTGATTGATATTGGAAATCTTTGTAGGAGGACACAGTTAGTTTAACAAAGCAGTTATGGCCTCATATATTGCACACAGAGGAAACCAGAAAATTGCACTGCTATTTATTTACCACCTTCATCAGTATATTATTGTGTGAAGGTTTTTTTAATCTAGTCAGTAAATTTGCTTTGTCATGACTCAGCAAATTAAGCTGCATTTTGTGCTTGATACTCTTTTCAGGATTTATATTTGGGGGAGAGAAACTCTGTCACAAAACAACAATCCCAAGACAATTTAAAAAAAAGTCTCAAGAAAACCCAAAAAATCAGAAGTGTCTGAATGTCTGGTGTGATTATACAAATGTGTATGCACAAAGACTTCCCAGAAAAGAGGAGTCACACTTTTAATCAAGTGCAATAATGTGTGGATTGCACATATTACAGCAAGTTATGTCTTACTAGTGCTTTAAACTTTATTGATTTTTAGAGTGCACAGCCTCAGCCTTTCCCTGAACAAATTCCAAGAAATCACCCCAGTCCCTTACTGTGATCCACTATATCCTCTTGTGCTTGCAAGCAGCCACAGGGTTTTGTGGGGAAGAACTGCTCTGGGTTTGCCCTCTGTACTGCGGGGCTCACGGGTCTGCTGTCAGGTGAGCTGCTGTGGAAAGGGAGGCAGTGGAGAGGGTCAGCACTGGTTGGTTCTTCCTGGGACCCCTGGGGAAAGCATTGCCTCCCTCTCCTTTCCACAGACCCCCAGCAGCAGCAGCAGAGAATTCCCTCACCTGGGTCCCCTGGGGAAGGCAGTCTTCTCCTGTCCTTCCTCACAGACCCCCAGCAGCAGCAGCAGCAGCAGGGTCTCCCTCACCTGGGCGAGCCCCATGCCAGTGACCAGAGACCCCCAGGCTTGGCAGAGCAGCACTTTTCCCCTTGAAAGGCTGAGTCTCAGTTTGGGCAGAATTTGCTTCCTATCAAAAGGAATTTATAACTGTGGCTTTGGCCTCTCTTCTTCCTTAATTCCTGTGCTGAACTGGCATGTGGAATTATGACAAGTATAATTTTCTTTTCAGTCTGTGTAGTTTCGTTGATACACAAATATTGAGGAAGTTAATTTGCTTGTGAGCAGTGTTTTATTAAATACATTTCTGTCATCCAGGAGTGTTCTGGTTCTTGGCTAAGAGCCCCAGTTTTATGTGCAGTAGCCTGGTGCTGGCTGTTCTGCGGCGTGAGGAGTCGCTGCCATTTATTGAATCTAGCTGTGAAAATAATAGATGCAGCTCCAGGCTTGAGTGTGCGTGCAGCTTATTTCCATTTGGGTTTAGATATCTTCCTTTCCTCGAGCACACAAGTATCTAATGTCTACCAAAGGAAATGGGTTATAAATCAAAATCTTCTGGCTCCCATGTTCAGCAAGAACTCTTAACCCTTCTTTTTATATTTTGTGTTCTTTTCAGTTTAAATATTGACACATTTCTTGCGCCAATTGCTGAAAGTTCCCTTCTTGTAATTTAGTGACAGCCTAAGTAACCGTGCCAGGACACAGAATAATACAGTACTTATTTTAATTTTCATTGCTATGGTTGTGTGAGTTTAATATTAAGTTACTAATTTGTTGGAGGTGAAGGCAATCAGTATCAGAGTAAAAAGCTATGAATCTTAATATTGGTCTGAACAGAAAATGTAATATTTAATATTTACTGCTCTAGTGAGACATTGAGCAAAACACAAAATGATGATAAAAGAATAGGAAGTTTCCTAAATGTGTTAGAAGATTGGATTCTTTTTGTCCAGAAATGCCTGAGGAGCTGATGAATTGAGATAGAAAAGACCCCTGTTCAGTAGCAGCTGGTGAGATCTACCTGTGACAAGGGTTAGGGTGTTTAAATCCCTGATAATCTGAGAGATGTCATCCAGACTGCTTTGGGAAGGTGTAATGAATTTCTGTAGAAATTGCAGGAAAAATTTAAAATACCACGTTTATACTTTTTATTGTATTCAGTATTCTGGGGATGAAATTTACCAATATTTCCAATAGAATAGTTTAAAACAAGTATAACACTGCTGTTTCCAGGTTTCTAGTACTTTTATATGAAGGTGGTAATTTTAAAATGGTGATGGAAGTCACCTTTTCAGAGCCATAACACATGAACTGAATTAAATAAATCATCGGATTGACCTGGATATTCTTTTGAAAAATCATTCTGAGTTAACACCAGCACAACATGAGAATGAAAGAAGAATAATTTGCTTGAAGAAAATAGGTTTGTTAGTCTGTAATTCCGCCAAGGTTGTTGGCATGTTTTAAACACGGTCTTGGACCACAATTCACAAAGGACCTTTCCATGAAATGCCAGCAACCTGAGCAAGAAGGGCACAGCTTCACATACTCCTTGCCATATAAGATCCTGCTATTTTAGGAGACAAGAAATTGAGGTACAGCAGGAAATTAAAAGGCAATACAATTCCCAGGCTGCCGATGAAGGCATAGGTTAGTAATTAAACTTTTAGTAGCATTATTAAGCAGAAATTTGCATCACTAAGGCTATATTCAAGCGAGCACATACCATCCTTCTGATGCATCCTGTTCATGGGAGAGTCCTTTTTTGGTCCCAAGACCATTTAAAATTTCCAGAGCAGAAGGTATTTGTAACTTTATTTTTTTATTTTTAATGGTGTGAACTTATCTACTGGTGCTTTTTTTGGTTGTGTTTTTTAGTTTGTTTGTTTTTGGTGGGGTATTTTTGGGAAGCTCAGATTTCCGTAAATAAAAACCTTTTTGATCTGAAAACTGTTGTCTTTTTATTGCCAAATGCAGTAGTAGGGTCATATAATTCTTAGTTTACTTGATGCATGGAAGAGTACTGTAGTAGTCTCAAAATGTTAGTTGCATTGCTCTTGACCTCATAATAGAAATTTCCTTTTTTTGCTTCTCAGAAACTGGAATTTTAATTATTTGACCCAATGTGTGTAGCAATTATTATTGTAATTCTAAATAGTTTTTGGGACATGAAAAAAAATCACAACAAAGTTTCTGGAATCTTAAAAGTCCACATGATTTATGTGCCCACTTCCTGAGACTTTGTTGGCTGGTGTATTTATTTTGCTGGTAGAGACATTATATACAAGTTTTCTTCATAGTTAGGCGCTCATCCTGCTCCTACTGGAATGTTTGCTGAGTGTGTCATGGAATGAAGCCAGAATTCCAACGGTTACACCTTTGTGTTCAGGGATAATAAAGCCAGAATTGCAGTTACCCCTTTGTGTTCAGGGAGAATGAAGCCAGAATTGCAGTTAGCCCTTTGTGTTCAGGGATGCTCAGACTATAGATATTGGGCTTATCTCAGTATCCCACTTGGAACCATGATGTTCTCAGACAGGATGGAAGGGCTAAGAAGGAAAAAATTTTCTTTTTTACTGTGCAGATCTAATTTAGATTAATTACAGAGGGTCACAGTTTTTCATTACAGGTAATCACTTTTATTAAATCACAGGCACCATTGTTTCTTCCTTCACACATATTGAGAGCCAGACTGGAAGTAATCCAAGCAGCTGAATTTTGGCCTGCAAGTAACAAAAAAAGGGAGAAGTTGTGTCTCTTTCCTGTATTTCAGGCCACTGTTGTTTAAGGTTCCTATGAAAAATAGAGACTGCAGACAGTTAATAAATTATTCTAATAATCTAAGGGATACAACTAGATATTTAGTGGAATTTCCTAGTATCTAACACTAATATCTAAGCAATAATGAGTTCTTTAGAAACATCTTGAATATATTATCTCTCCTGCTCTAGAACAGTCACCTGACATGCCTGTCCCCTCTAGAAGACAATTCTGCATCAGTTTCTCCCAAATGTTCCTTTGTTATATCACTCAGGGGAAAGTCTTACAAGAAACCCTCTGGAGGTATCTAGAGTAGTACTCCTTCCACCTTTTCACTTCCTTTCCATTTCACTTGTCTCACATCTAATTTGTCCATTTTTTCCATGCTTTGATTGGAAATATGATTATTTTGTTATGGAACTACGTGGAGACATGTATTTCCATTGACTTTGCTGACTGTGAAATCATAGGGTTTTTTGAATTAGAGTGAAGGGTTTTATTTAATGTGTGCATATAGGGAAAAACAAGAGATTGAAAACTTTCTAAAAATGCTGTAGAGAAAAACCACGAAGGAGAGAGAGCAGCACTGTGAAAGCCCTCTGACTTCTATTTTTCTCACAAAAAGCTCATCCTTTAGCTTCTAAGAGATTGTGAACCCTGAGCTACCAAGCACAACGATTATAGTAGTGGAGTCAATATGAGTGTTTTATGAGTCCGGGTGGATAAGAAACAAGAATTGATCTAATTCTATAAAGTCCCTTTCTGACCATGTTACATGCTATAACTTAAACTTCTGTTTATTCTGTTTGATCCCAATGTGGGGAAAAATCCATACAATGAAATGCAACAGTAAATACAGAACGTTCTCTTCTTAGGAGAAACATCTAAACTGTCAGTACTGGTAAAAGAGTTACTTTGCAAAAACATGGTCTATCTTAATGTCTCTTTCATCTTTGTGCTTCTTACTGTCAGTTCCAAGTCTGGAAGTGAGGGAAACTTCCTATTTATGCCTTCAATGGAATGCATATTATTTTCTGTTTGTATCCTTTTGGTTTCAGCAATAGCTCACTGCCTGAACAAAGGGAGATTTCTGTAGTAAATTACTGCAAAATTATATAGCAACGTGGGCAACAGAGTATCTGCAGCACCGAGCAGCCTTTGAAATAGTTTAGTATTTCGTGCCATTAAAATTATGATAGAAGTGGGCATAAAAGAACTGTGTTTTGTATTTTTTTGAAAATGAACAACAAATTATTGTTTATTCACTGAGCTTCTGCAGTTCCTATGCACTTTAAAAGCACAGCCTTGTGTTTTTAATGTACCAAGGAAATGCAGGCAGAAAGGCCTGTGTTGTCAAGGAGGATAATGTGGCTTTGCTTCCCACATTTCAAATGAATTTAGCCAGATTTATTGGCTAAAAGTAAAAGCCAGAGCTGAAGTAGAAAGATGGCTCAGCAGCTCAGGGGCATAAATAAAATACCCAGATCATGTCATATGCCCTAAATCATACATAGGAAATCACAGAGTTTTGAGATGATGTACTCAAACACGCCTATAAATTGGTGTAATGACTATGAGGTTACCAGAGACCTGGAAAAATTAGAAATCTATAGAATATAATTACTTGGAGACAAGTCTGTTTACTTTTGTTCCTGAAATGAACAAACTGCTTCCTACTTCTACTAAGTTAGAAAGTAACTCTTTGTTTGCTTGGACACTAAGTTAGGTAGGGACTGGAGTTGTAAAATCAAATTTTAAAAGTGAGTTTAGGAGAGATCAGAGGGGAGTGAAGACTGAGAAGCATTCAGGTCCATAAGAAACCAAATGAAGCTTATAATTGGCTGTCAAAAGTTAATAATACATAAAGGAACATATTTGGGTCACATCTACATTGCTCGTGCTCATATAGAAAGTCAGTACTTCTAGTTCTGGGTGAGGAGCTGTTGAATGCCTTGATCAGAAGATCAGCTGTGTTCTGACCTGGAACATTTTGCTGTTTTAGCCATGAAGCTTTGTTTTTCTCATCTAGGAGGGATCCTTTGGCTGAGATGTCTGTTCTCTGTCAGATTTGATTGAACCCAACCAAGAATTAATAAAAGTGCTGTTAGTGAGGATTAACCTGGAATACCCGGTAGATTGTTAAAGGGATGAGAAGAAGCAACCTCAGCAATCCCCAGCAGAGCAACTCCAAACCTTTAATGTTCAAATTTAGATTTAGTTTTAGCAGTCAAGGCTCACGGTTTGCAATTCATATTCTGACATTTCCTTTTGTTATTGTTTTTTGTTGCTATTGCTGTGTAGTTTATGACTTTCTCCCCTGCACTGAGGGAAAGATGTGGAAACTTCTAAGCAGAATCTTGACAGAGGCTTAGGTGGGAAGTACTCCTGCACAGCAGCCCCTGAGGGGTAAGTACCACACAAGTGTTCCATGGCTTTTGGGTTTGTCTCATCTGGAATTCCAAAAAAGTAGCAGCTTAGAGCTCTCTGTGTTTCTGGCTACCAGCGGGACACAGAGTTTACAAAGGTTTTGTGTCTCTGAGACTCCTTGGAAAGGGACAAGGGTCAGTGCTGACCAATGGTGTGCAGAGTGTCCTGTCTCATTCTGGGCTGAACTGACTGAAGACTGAACAGTTTCTGATGATTTCCAGTCCTGATGAAAGTTCAGATGTTTCAGGCAATGAAGTTAAAAGTTTTCACTCATAGAAAACTAGTAAAAATGAAAGAGAAATTGAAAGATATCCTTTGGATTTGAAGGTCCTAGTTTTAGCCAGATCCATCAACAAAATAAACCTGCTTCAACCAACCTTAAAATACTGATTTTATGAAAACTCCATGGGAATCCACAGAAAAATGAAAGATAAAATCAGAACTAACAGCATTGTACAATAATTGAGCTCTGTAAGATACGTTTCTTGGTAGATGTTGTACATGTGTAGTTAAAAGTCTGAAACCTCATGAATATTAATCCTGAGACATCAAAGTAAAACTACAGTGTGTAACAGCAAGCTAATCTCCAAATTCAATAAACACAGTATACTTTTAATTTAGATAATGAAAGGCTTAGGGTTTTAACTAAAATAAATTTTGCATAGTAGTAAAAGGATTGATAGTTTGACTGATTTCCTCTGATGGCAGTGCTGCAGCACCCAATTCTAAAAGCTTTGAATCTTTTAACACCATCTGTTTCATAATAGGTCACTGATGCTTCTAAGCTGATATTTTAGGGTACCACTGTCAGATGTATCACTCTGGGAATTTTGCTTAATTCAGTGTGCTTTTTAACTTAAGGAGGACAGTTTGAAACCGTCATGTCCTGAACCATGTTATAAAACCTGAATGCTTTACAGTTTTGCATAGGAACTGAGTCCCCATCCTGAGACCTCTTAACAAGTCCATTTCTTCAGGAGGTAGAACCCCTTAAAGGTGCTTCTAACTCTGTTCTTTTCAAGCC
>WEIU01008869.1:201863-359841 GCA_013389925.1 Aegithalos caudatus
CAAGCCTTTTCACTGGACACTGCTACAGTTAGGTATTTTCTTCCAAATAACACATGGGGCTGGGGTATGATTTTGTTCTTTTAAATGTACAATTGTGGTGTACAAGTAAAAAAAGGAAATTAAATGTAAATAAGAAAAAGAGTGTTAAGAGAGAGGAATAACAATCCCCTGGAAACTCGTAAAATATAGCATTTTTTTCCTTTAAAAGGGTATAAATTTAAAAATATCTCTAAGTGTTGAATAAAATTGGACTGAAATAGCTTGAAGGCATTGCACAAGTGGCTGTAAGTAAGGATTTTAATAATGGTCTCTGTAGACAAAGAAGCAGTACATCATAGCTATTGTCTAACTTGGTTTTTAGAATGGAAACTAAAAATAAATTTAACACAGTGCTCTGACGGACAGTCTAATGAACTGCTTAAGTAAATAAATGTGAGAGAGATATATGGAGAGTGTATTTGTGAAAGAGATGAAAAATTTTCAACCCTTTTCCAACAACTTAGACAAAAAAAGGTTGGGCTTACTGCCTGTTAGAATTAGTTGACATAATTTCAGCAGCATCTGAATGGCAGTAATAGAACTGCTATTATGCTTTAAGCAAAAATCTGGCCTCTGTTGTCTTGTTTATAAAGTGGTAAGAGTCATGTTAGGGTGTAATTCTGCAGGATGCTGCCAGTTTTCACTCAAAAAGCCTTCAGAATAAAAGAAGAGGAATAGATTCTTTATTTAAAATTAAAGAATTTAAGCAGTTTGCAATACTCTGTGTGCAAGGGTACCACAAATGTGCCAAGAAAGCTCTGCTTCATTACTGCATAATTTTCCATTCCTTTATAAATGGCTTCCTTTATAAAATGTAAAGTAAATGATCTCTAGAAAGCAAGTCAGACAGAAGGAGAGACTCTTTTTAAGGACTGCAGTTGAAGTGGCAGTTACATTTTTCGACAGTGCAGATACACAAATGGTTCCCAGACCTTGAAAGCAGATGTGTATTTCCTGGATATTGAGTTATGGTGTGCTGCTGGGATCTTGTCACTGGTGTCTGACAAAATTCCCTCTCAAAGTGTAAAGGGTGGGATGGGCCATCTGTAAAGGATTCTGTGATCCCTTAGTGAAGGATCTGAAACCTGGCACTGAACACCTTCTGCTTACTGCCCTCCATGGGATGCAAATTTTTCTGCTACCTCCCAAGATCAAATTTAATTTAATCTCTTTTTAACTTCTTAAACTGTGACAGGATTAAGAAATGCTAGGACATGGTTTATTATGCAGTTGGCTCTTAAATAACAGATGTTCCATAATGATAACAAAGCCTGCATATTATAAATTGTCTGACTATTAACATCTTTATAAGCCTTCACAATTATGATGTGTCACTAATTATTGTCTCTGAAATCGGCTCTTTAGCCAAGAACCTCTGTATGCAAGAAAAAGGAGTCAGGGCAGTGGTAAATTGCAATCTCAGAGGCTTTCAGCTTTTCTACATAACATGACAGCACTTGTTCTCCAGTATCACCCTGCTGCAATAATTTTGTGTCTTCTTATAGAACAAAAAGACAAGTTTCTAAAGCCAAAATTATCTCTTTTCATTTCTCTGGCCCTTTTTGCTATTGTGAAATCTGCTTTTCTCTGAGCATAAAACAAATTGAAGGGAGAGCCAACAGAAGACTATTTTGGAGTTCATAACCCAAGTTGTATCATGAAAAGCAATTTGTAGGTAGCAAACCATTAACCTTGAAGAGGGGAAGGTCATCAAACTGGCAGCATTTTATTAAAAAGCTGTGTGGGAAGAAGAACAACCTCTCAAACTCATTACAAATGTGAAATGCCTTGATCACTTTATAACTCAGCAAGCAGGGCTTAAAAAAATTCACCTTATAAAATAAATTAGATTGAATTATATGGGAACATACCAAAGGCAGTAGGAAACCTGTGCTAAGAGTATTTTAAATCCTTGTGTGCATGTAAACAAGGCTGTGCATAAGTATTTTTAACTAATTGAAAATAGAGCACATGGGTAATGCTGCTTAACTGCTAGGAGAAAGGTTTTTTGCCAGTTTTCCTTTGATTACTGCTACCTTGTTACTGGCTTTACAGGAATCTGATTATTTATAATGATCTGTTTACAGTCATTTAATGTAAAAGTTCCCCGAGTCCTACTCATCCCTTTGGCTCTTAAAGACAAATTTTATATATTCTACTAAATCATGTCATTGGCTTCCCAGCATTTGGACATCTGTCGGATCACTACATGGGATGGGATCTCCATAATGTTTGTAAATCCTCTGTAAGGAAGGCCAAATATTTCACTTAGTAATTGTCTTTTCTATTTAGGTAGTTCATAATTTGGTACTCATTTTGTTTTCTGATTATAGACAGTGGATAGAGGATTACAATGTGAAAGTACCTTTCAAGATACTCAGCTTTAAGAAACACAGGACACTGGCAATATCTTTTGCTTGCTCTTTTTCTGAAGCACATGCCTTATTTTGAGGGGTTTTTTCTTTTTTATGTCAGTGGTTTGGTGTCACGGGCTTTTCTGTGGCTCGTGATGTATGGTCAAGCACTGGGTGGATGTAATGCCATTTACGGTACCACTGTGATTGCAGAGGTCTGACACAACGACCCAGGTGTCTCTTGTGCTGTAATGATTTAAGTCAGTAGCTCTGCACTGATATTTTCATCAACATATGATTTGAACCAATTAACGATGTAGCTGATGAATGTCACCTTTTTATACAACAACGTTTGCAAGCAGAAAGGTACCAAACCACAGAAAGTGTGAACAAATAGTTGCCATCAATCTCCATTTATTCTGGATGACAAGAGCATTGAAAAGCAAAGGCAGTGACACTAATCCAGTGCAGATAATAGACATAGCTACTGTTTAGAAAGTCACCTTTTGTTCTTAGCTACCTCAGTTGATTGTCCATTACATATTCAATGCTTCTTCCTCTTTTTAAATAGGTGAAAATCTCGATATTCCATAGTCCTGAGGTAGGAGTCATTGGTACAGTCATGCTCTAGCTGCTAAATATATAGATGTGGGGAAAAAAATGTTTTCTAGTGTCCCATCTATCCTGAACAGACACATCCCCCAAATACCATAACTGAGCCTGTGACAGGCAATATGTATATATTGCATAGGGGTCAGCGCTAATAATAACTTCAAACACTGTGACAGCTGTTGCTCTTTAACAGAGAACATCAGCATGTACACCTCATTTTTCATGATCTGCTCAGGAATAAATTATTCTATTATGCTATATGATTAGTAAGCGTGCAAAAATAATTGCACGAGTTGATAATTGGTTGAAAATGGATAAATGTTCATGACATACAAGCCACAGAAAATCTGAGATCTGAGTTAGAACAAGTTTCAGTTCTCCATCTGAACCAATGTAACTAAATATGTTCATAATTATAGATTATTTTCATAATAACCAGGGCAGATTAGTATTTTTCAGTGGTTTATGAATCATGCACATATATCTAACAGTAATCAGTGTACTGATTTAGCCATAATAGTGTTCTCATTCTCAAAGGAGAAAAGCGTGGGTTCAATAGACAAATGATTATTGCATATCAACTTCTGCATCATTTCCTTACTTTTTCTGAGGCAAAGAAAGAGGAAAATGATCTATTGAAAGCCTTTCAAAGCCCTGAAGACTTGGAGCTGCACTCTGGGGCAGGGGAGCTCTTTCTAACTGATGTGACAGAGCTGCTGCTGCTGCTGCTCCGCTGGTGCCCTCCCTGGTGAGGATGTTCCAGACAGCACAAAAGCTTTGGGGTTCTTGGAAAAGGCAGCAGTTCCCTGGCAAGGACCACGAGTGTGAATGGCTGTGGGGATTGAGGGTTCAATGCAGCCCATGTGCAACAGCAGCGATGTCTCTGACGTTCAGGCGGAGGAAAACCACAGACACGAGTGCTGGGCTCCTCTGGCTCCCCTCCGGGCTCCTGGTAGTGCTTTCCAGAAAGACAAGATGGTTTCTTGGGCTTTCAGTTGGTTCTCAGACTGAAATTGTCTGTGTTTTCTTCTACCGTTTCTTGACAGAGACACCGTGTTCTCAAAATTATATTGCAAATAAGATTTTAGGGTTTTTTTAGGCAGTCTTCCTCAGCTATTCTTAAATTTAAAACACTAGTGACTTCGGTTTATGTCTGGTTTTTTGTTTTGTGGTGGGTTTTTTTTGGTTTGTTTTTTTTTTTTCCTTTTACTGTCAGCTATCTCATTTCTGTTTGTAAGTTTACAGATGCTCTGAACTGCCTCTTGTGTTGTGTGGTCTGCAGTCTTGGGCTTCTGAAAATGGCTCTTTTAGAATCCCTGCCTTCTTCAGAATATGATTCTTTTTCTTTCACCTGCTGTCTCTTGTTGTTTTCCATATTTTAAGAACATCTGTTGGTTCAGAAAAGGATTCGGAAAAAGCTGTAATCACATAATTTGCTGAAATTAATTTAGTTTTTAAAAAAGAGACACACAAGCCTGAATTAAGAGATTAAGGAAATAATTTTTTATCCTTTTTAGCTGAAGTGACACACAATTTAAAACCATTTCAATATTGCATACATTGCTTTGAAAGACTCTTGAAGTGTGTCTATATAGTAGAAAAATAGGATATTTAGTTTTAAAAAATATTCCTGTAATTTGTTAGAACTACACATTTCCTTCTGACTGGCTTGAATGCTCCTTGATAATGTGGCTTGATTTCTGGGCTGAAATAAATTCTAAATGTTTGAGAAATTAATTTGGACATTATATTTCACTTCTAATTCCAAGACTTGTGTTACATGTGTAAAGCAATTCATGAGTTGTTTTCTGGCTTTTTTAAAATCTTAACACTCTTCTTATCATCTTTTTTCTTAATTGCTTGAAATGAAAAATTCAGCAGCTGAGGTGAACTGCAAAGCAGATCCCAGGGTTTTCTTCTTCCAGCTGCATGTAGAGCTACTCTCATTAAAATGAGGTATCTGTCTCTGAAGACTATCCCAGTGGCCAAAGAAGTCAATAAATATTAAGAAAAAGGGAGGTTTGGTGACATGACTGCTGGTGTCAAAACTTTCTGATTTATTCCCAAGTAAAATGCCAACAGTGCATCTCTCAGAACATTAAAACTGGTCACAGCTGCTTGGTCAGACTTGCAGCCCCCAAGACAAGGAGAGGACATGGATGGGTTTCTTTCCTTGTTTGTTTTCTTTCTGTGTCCTGGTCTACCCCAGCCTCCAGAAAAGTGTCAAACACAGTGATAGTAATTTTAAAAAGAATCTGAGATTATAATTAAGATCAAGGGAGTGTGACTAGCAGGATTATGCCTCATTAAATATTACCTTGGACATTTTAATTTAGTGAGTATAAAATTCTATTAAAATGTCATTTCTCTCTTACTGAGAAGGTGGTGAAAAGCATCAAAAGTAAGGGTTCAAGATTCACAGAAGAAGAGAATTTTTTCTGATTACAAATATGATAGATCAAATATTAATCAGTATAGTGTGTGTGACAGTTCTCCTGGTGTTGACTTTGTCTAGAGGATAACATAAAAGTGCAGCTTTCAGGATAATGAGCTTTTTATGGTTCAGACAAATGAAACCAGCAATAAAGGATTCCTACCCCCATGTGGCTGTCACGTCCCCAGATGAGGGGCTCTGGGCCACTTTGGGCCCACTTTGGGCTGCTGCTGGCTCACCCCACCCATGGATAAACAGCTGGGCTCACAGAGTCAGCAGAAACACTTCGTGCTACAATTCTCAGTGTCACTGAGGCATTCTTGTCAAGCTAGATAAAACTTCCCATTCTTTACCAAGCTCACTATCAGATATCATGTTTACCTGATGATAGGAAAAATCACGTGGTGCTTTTTTCTTCTGTAGATGTGATCTGAAATATTTGTACTGTGGGGTGTCCTTAATGTCCTGCCCCAATTTCTTTCTTCTGCTTCAGGGATATATATTTTCATATTAAAATATTTCCCTTGTTAATTTTCAGTTTTTATAAAGTTGGTATCATTGTTAAAAATTCATAGGAGAACTTAATCGTTTAATGTTTAGAGTAAATGCTTAATATTTTAAGTTCTTGTTTTTGATTGTTATCCTTCATTAAATCGTGTCAGAAGCTATTTACTCGGGAGGACAGAAACTTTGATGGTTTTAAGTATTTTATAATAACACTGTGTAGATATAACTGCTGAGCAAAATTAAGTCTGCAAAAAGAAGATAAGAGGAGAGCAGAGAAGTAAGAGGCAGGGAAACAAATGGAGTTCTCTTTTCTCCTTTAAAAAGCTTTTCTTCTTAAATCAGATTGATTAGTGTTCAGTCTCTAAAAGCCTAAAACTTTGTGAAAGGGTAACCTGCTTTCCCATGAGAAGTTTATTTTTTCTCTGTTATGGATAGCTCTGCCATTGTTGACTTCGTGTTGCTGCATTTTCAATCTGATCCTTCCAAAAGCAAAACCATCAGTGGGCTTGTTGAAAACATCTAACAAAATTCAAAGGATCTCCTTTATTCCTCAGGTCAGTAACTGCATTTTCCACACAAAGATCAGCACAAGTGTCAGAGAATGAAGTCCTCCCATTTCTGTGTTTGTAATGCAGATTTCTTGACAACACTGAAATTTTGGAGATTATTCCCATCATGTTGCAGAGCTGGGATAAATGTGTTGGAGGTTGCTCTTTAAAACTGATGTTCAGTTGCTGTTTGACTTCCTGAACTGCAGTGCTGCTTGTCAGTATTTGCTAAATGTTTGGGGCATTCTGACAATCAAAATGGAAAGCATGGCTCTAAATACTTACCATTTTTAGAACAGTCCCCAAAGCTGAAATACTTTTGTGATTAATAACAAGATGAAGTCAATTGAAAACCAAGATTTAATGTCTCAGCGTGGAGAAAAAACCCCCCCAAAAAACCTTAAATGGAAAATCTCTGGTGCATAGAATTTTGTCATTTTTTTTGCCTTCCAGGAGAAAGTGTTCATCAAAACTGTGCTGGAAGGCAAATATATTTTGAAGTGATTTATTTTAGTTTTGGTAAGTTCTATAATGAAAGCTAAAGTTGATATTTCACATGAATTATAATCGATGTTTCTCTTTGTAATCTGAAATAAACAAAGCAGCTTGGTTGTGTGAAATGGCTTTTTGTGTGGAATGCTGCCTTTGTAGTAGTTCAATAAAGGTCAGAGGTTTCCTCTCCTCCTTAGTAAGTTCCTCATGTAAATGCCATCTCTTATAGAGATGACCAGAGGACAGTCATTAAAAATCTGTGTATTCCAGGACATACAGCCTCACCTCAGGTCTTGTGTGCAGTTTGGGGTATCACAATTTTAAAAAGTGTTAAGATACTAGGGAGTGTCCAGAGGTAACTGAGGATTCAATGAACAGGTAATCACCCCCTGGGGAAAGAACCTTTTCCCAATATCCAGCCTAAGCCTCCCCTGTCACAGCTCCATGCTGTTCTCTCCCTGAGCCAAGCTGTTCTTCTGTTTGTGATAATAGAGGCTGATCTGATAAAGTCAGAAAAGGTTGGATGTTTCTTATCTAAATGTAATGACAGTTCTGGGTTTATAATCTGATCACTGGCTGAGCAGGCATTACCATGTACCTGCTGGTACCACCAGGTAACCTGAATAATTAATGCAATTACCATATGCATTAGATCTTGGAAAATACAGACAAGAACTTGAAAATCAACTCCTTACCACTGATGTCCCAAGATAAAGATAAGCTCAAGATTTGGCTACTGATTTCCCATTCTGTTATACATTTCAGAATAATTCTGAATCAATACTGAAAAGTATCCAAACATAGATTTTCTGTAACCTTGTAGCTTGGCTAGATTGAAATTAATAGGAACAAAAGAATCAGTGTATTGGATAAGATTAGACCCATTTATCTTGATGCTGACAGGTTAATATCAGCTATTTCAGAGAATAACTTCAGAAAGCTAACTTTATTTAAGCATGTTGGAAGATAATTGTTTCATTAGGAGGGAACTGTCCACAGCACATCTCAGGAAAGGTGTATATAAGACCACACAAATTTTCTGTGCTACTGAAATACTTTGGGCTGTACTGACAACCTTTCCTCATTCATGCCACTCATGTCTTGTTCCTTTTTGCTTTTACTTTTTGATTCTCTTGTTTTGGTAAAAGCAATGTAAGGACAGTAAGCTGTGTACTTCCAGAACTGTGCACTGCAATTTGCAAACAAAGCTCTGCCTCATCTTCCCTCTGTCTGGGAGCTGCATGTTTTGTCTTTGCAGGGCAAAGGAAAGAAGTGAGTCTCAAGATAATTACAGAATTATCCAAATCCTGATCGTGTCATAAGGAACCATGTTTCCATCTCCTGTTTTGCTTAATACAGTAACAACAGGACATTGCTGTCAGCACTGTCTCCACAGCATCTTTTGAAATTAAAGTTGTGTATAAAATGCATTTTCAGTACAACGCAATTTGTTACTCAGCTGAATGTGCAAATTGAGGTATCAGGAAGATGAGGCATTTCAATTTTGCACAAACTGCTGACAGACTGAGTGATCCCTGTCTTGCAGAGGAGCTGAAGTGAGCGGTGGCACTGCAGAACCAGCTGTGGGAGCACTATTAACCTCGACCTTTTAAGGAGTGGAAGGCAGTTTAGTAGAGTATTAATATTTTCCTGATCTCCTGATTCAGCCAGAGATGTAGCACAGCTTTAGTGGTGTCTAAATTGACTTCTGTAAAAGTCTGCAGTGCTACACAGAGGTAAAATATGCATCTTAGCAACTCTTTCCAGACTATATGAATAACCATGTTTTTAGTTATAGTCTTGAAATTTGTGCTAAGAATCATCACAAGTCCTACTTTGCTGAAGTTACCTCTCCAGAATTATTTTTCTAAAAAAACACGTGACTTACAGAGAATGCTTCGCACATTTGTATGATGTGAAAATAATATTTTAAGAATTCTGCGTAAAAATGTATATGAAGAACAGATTGGGATTGCTTGAAACCCCATTCTCTAACCAAATAACCTGCTTGATGTAACATGAAGGTTATCCTGCTGCAAGTTGATAATTTTTAAAATATACTGCTCAGGAGCTAAATTATTATTATTGAAATATTAACTATATTTTGCTTTATTTTAGCATTGTGAATACAACAGCTTTATGAGGAGATGTAATAGTTGGAGGTATATAAATTGGAGTCCTTTTGGATTAAAAGGGCAGATGAGAGATTTCAAAATCTCTTTCCTCTTACTCATCACATGAATGACACATACAATGCCAACAGTTTGACCATATTTCTTCCAGCATTCTGGAAATGGAAATCCTGGAAAAAAAATACAAAATACTTGTTTTTTTCTCACTGTAATTTAAGAGACTTTCAACATTGGAGTATGTTTTTAAGAGTGAACTGTTAATAGTTCTAGTTGTGAAACAGTTTCCACTTAATGCTAGACCCAGCACATCCTTAAAAAGGTTAAAATACTTCACCAAAATAGAAGTTATTTCCTCTCTAGGTGAAATTTGAGCAGATGCAGAGTCGCTGTCAGTTCCAACAGACAAGAGGCTTTTGTGCATCATCCTTATTTCATCAAGCATGAACAATTCCCATTGAAATCAAAAGGATTTTACCCCTGGTGTCTTTGGATGTGCTGGGACTTCTGTGATCTAAAAATATACTTCTGCTCTGCACAATTGACAAGGTGTTCTGAACAGTTAAGAACTGGCAGCCATCAGTGTCATTTGACACAGTTTTGTAGGTGAGAAAATTGAGGCACAGAGAGGTTAAGAGACATCTGATGCCGATGTGAGAGAGAGAATCCAGAGGTGAAATTGCTGTTCCTCTGAATGGGAACATCTGATGTCAGCTGAGCTAACAGTGTCGCTGCAGGCTGTGACCTTGAAGCTCATTTCTGACACTCCTGTAGCCTCTACAAATGATGGAGAAAGAAGAATTCACTTAATTTCCTGAACTACAAAAGTAACATGGCTTTTCTCCCTCCACAAGAAAGGACAGAGCTTCTTTTTACTATTAGGTGGTAGAAACAATGCTTTCAAAAACCCCCAATGCTACAGATTTGTGGTTTTAAGGGACAGAAGGACAATAACAATACTGCACTTTAACTCCTTTAGAATACCACTAAGAATAGAGAAATAATCCAACTTTTAAAAAAATCCCAAAATGCATAAGATATCCAGGGAAGACAGATGTCCAAACTGTTAAAGTACCACACTGACATTGAAACTAATGATGTCTTTTTCTCTAAACAAGTGAAGGTAAGAATATGAGCTCATAGTATTGAGGTGGAAATGAGAAGACCCTGGAACTGAAGACTTTTGAGTTTCTGTTATTGTTTAATGTTAGACTGGAAATGATGCTCAAGAAATATTCTGGCATGACTTTTCCCTCTATGTAGATACACAATTTATTTTCAGGTGAGACTCCCCAATGTCTTTGATAGAGGCAAAACTTTCCATTTCCTTGCCTGAATTCTTTCATGCTTCAGCAGTTTATTTGACTATAGCTATCATTTACACTGATGTATATTAGATAGCAAAAATATCCATTACTGGAAGGGGTGGGTGTTTCAGTTCCTCCTGTCATTTCCAGCTGAAAGGAAATGTATGTGTAAAACAGTAATGAAATATTTCTGCCTTTCTCTTCTGTGCTTCATGCTGGAAGCCTTAGACACACTGAAAGATGATGAAAAACCTCTTTTTATTGCCCAAAGTCATATTGTCAATTTTGTCAGCATTCCTCATTGCTGAGGTCTGTATCCTTGGTCAGTGATTTTTCCTTCCTCTGACCCTTTTGAAGTAAATGTGATTGCAGCACCCACAGCTTTTATTTGTCATCAGTGCTCTGCTGTTTTGAATGATGGGCCTGGGCCATCCTGCTGGTAGAAATGTGAACACAGACCTAGACAACCAATGTGCTCAGGTGATGGATTGCAGTCACCGGAATCTGAGGCCAAAATGGAATTGTGGAACATGGCTTTACCTCCTTTTTTGTGTCTGTGTATGCAACAGACAGCTGGCATTCTGACCTTCCCCTGCTTAAGCTGAGGGGCACAGGAAATGTTTCCAAAGATCCTGCTCCTGTCTCTCCCAGGCTTTGCCAGGAGTTAAAGTGCTGTACAATACTTTTGCCTGTAAAGGTGGTATCCATCCAAAGCTGCCAGAACAACTGTTGCAAAGAGGAATTGAATTTTATTGTAGTGTTGGGATAGTATTATTAAACCTGATGTATTATTACTGATGAAAAACCTCAGGCAGAGAACGTATTAATTTTTCCAGTTCCTCTTTTTTGAGAACTAGATCCATAAATATTACATAAATCTGTGGCCAGTGTTCCTCTCCTCAAGCCATTTTTTTTTTTTCAAATGTGTCATTTCTTTAAAGGTTATTAGGATAACATCACAAAAGAAACCCTATAGCCTTAGGAAATATAATGGAAATTATTTCTAAATTGTTGTGACCTTGTGACTGCAATTCCTGCTGATAGTTATTTTTCTGAAGATCTTGAGTGAAATATCACTCTCATGTTGTTAAAGAAACCTCAGTTATTTCTGACAATGTGTGGAGAAGCGAGGCACAAGTTGTTTTGAATGCTTCCTAGCACCCCTCACAGAAATTCTGGGTGGCGTTTGGCAGTGGGACATTGCTGGTGCCCAATTCCCACCCTGGAAATGGCACTGGGCAGTCCCAGGGGGCTGCAAACACCAAAACCAAAATTCTCCTCCTGAAAAGGGAGTGAGTGTGGAATGCTGGGGCTGAGGTACCTTGGC
The DNA here is from genome assembly GCA_013389925.1 of Aegithalos caudatus. Taxonomy (NCBI): domain Eukaryota; kingdom Metazoa; phylum Chordata; class Aves; order Passeriformes; family Aegithalidae; genus Aegithalos; species Aegithalos caudatus. The sequence goes on from WEIU01008869.1 coordinate 213,613, forward strand.
ACCCATCCTGCCAGTCCCTTCAGCTGCCAGGGTTCATTTCTCCTCGTCCCCGGCAGAGCCACTGCTGAGCAGTCAAGGGGGGCAATCCCCGCAGTGAATTCCAGGAACTGCGTGTGAAAGGGTTGGAAAGAATTCTTGCAGCTGATGTCCCTCTGTCCTCAGGAAGCTGCTTTCCTGCTTTATGCCGTTGTTACCCAAACCCCAATTTTGAATTTAATTTCTCCCAGTGTCTACAGTAATTTTCTGATTTTTGAGTTGGATATGGCAGAAATTCTTTTATAACTTGGATAAAATTTTCACTGAGCTTTCAGCATTATGACTCAACACCATTTTCCATATGAACATTAGTCAGAACTTGATATAGAACAAGATAACTGGTCACTTCTGAAACTTCAGTTTATGGGATGGATTTTCTAATAGAAATGGAAGAGGTGGTTTTGGCGTTCAGATTGATTACTCTTTTGGTAATTAGTGTGATGGATGTGTGGGGAGGGGCAGTGGAATGACAGATGGCTGCAAAGTGAACGCCTTGGCTGATAAAACACCAGAGCACAGAAGCCATTTTAAAAACAAGGATGAGAATCAATAGTGCTGACTGCAAATTGCTCTTGCACAATCCAAGTGATTAATTGCTAATTAGTATGTGCTTGAACTTGGTATGGCAACCTCAGGTAAGCACACAGGAGGTTGTTCTGTGTCCGTCATTGCTGGAAGAGTGAATATTTTTCCTATATGACTCTGAAAAATTCTGTCTCTTTTCCCTTGCATTTTAGAAAACGTAAAATTCTTTTGTTTACCTGTGGGAAGGGACTTGCTGTGCTTTTTTTCACAATATGCATTGGAATACTTTTCCTTTCCAATAAACTCTGATTTACAAGTCATAGTCAATTTAAGAGAGGTGTTGAGCACAAGGTTTCATAGACAAGATGTTGCAGATCATATTTTATTTAGCTCAGTGTCAATACTTACGAAGTAAAACAGCTATGGCAAACCAGTCTAAAATTAATACTTAAAATTCCATTTGGATGTGTCGAAAGTTCAGAAAAAGTTACTTATTTTTTTGTCTAATGACATTCTATCTATCTTCACCAGGAACTTTGTCTAAACTTGCAGGAATTGTTTGCTGACATGAATTATGTGTATGCTCATAGGTAACACTGATTGGAGTATGCTCAGAAAAACAACAAACAAAACATTTCCAGACTGCTCAGCATTAATTAACTCATTCTCACCTACACACTTAGGAAATGAGATATCACCTACAATTTTTCACTGGGAAATTAAAAATCATATATAATAATAAGTAATTTGTCCTTCACCAGCATTTGACAGAAGAGGTACACATCACCTGAAAAGGAAGCTTCTAAAACAACAATTCCTTCACTTCATTTTCAGAACCAATAAATTTCTCATGTTGGATGAAAGAGAATTTATTTATTGCTGGGATGATTTATTTGCCTCTGGTTATTTCTGCAGCTCTTTATTTGAATATAGACTTGAGAATTCCAGCAAATGTTCACTGTCCATCACAGAGTTATTTTGGAAGGATTTATAGGTATCACAAATAATTATGAATTTCATTCTTTTTTTCCCAAACTACTGCTTTTGAATGAGTCACATTCCAGAAAATCAGCTCAACACCTAATCAGGGTGAATTGTGAGGGGATAAATGCTTGGAGCTTTCTGGAAATCGGGACTTTAAAAATTGGGTGTTCAGAGGGTTAGGAGCTTTTAAAGCCGTGTCCTTTTTCCTTCAGTGGCTTTGTCTGGAGTTAAATACAGGAGAGTCAGTGCAGCATCTACCTCTCAGGCAAGCAGTGATGATTTGTGGGGAAATTAGCACCAGCAAGTTAGGTAAATAGGGATTTGAAGGAGAAAGGACACTCTTGATATATGGAAAGTGATAAGCCTCAGTAGGGGTAAAGGATGGCAATGAATTCCCACAGGGAAGTAAAGACTTACTGATTAGGATGCAAATACCTGTAAGAGAACTTAAATCAGTCTTAAATCTGATTTAAATGCCGGGAACAGCTCCCAGGACACGGTCAGGTATCTCAACAAGGCTGTATAAATGAGATGTCAATCCAAAAAGAAATTTAAATTGATCTGTCAGAAGCAGCAGCCTGTTAAGGTCTTTTATATACAACACAAGATGATAGATCAGAACAGAACCAGTGCAGAAAAACCTGGTACAGGATTCATTGTAGCATTAGTGAGGTGACAGGGACTAAACATGGAGTATTTAATTGCATGAGAGGTGCCTTTCCAGACTAAATTCTGGGAAAAGGAAGGGCAAATTTTCCATCTCCATGGTTTCTCAGCATAGAAGAGGATGAAATTGGTCACATTTTCACTGGGAGATGTGTAATTTGGAAAAGCCTTTCAAAATATGAGATTTGTTGAAAGATGATGCCTGGTCAGACCAGGTGAAGGACTGGATAGGAGGAAAACAGACTGCATGATATTTCTGAACCCCCTTTCAGCTCATATTTCTGTGACACTGTACCCTGAAAATCCTGATTTTCTAACTGAACACAATTTATACATTCAACGTTCTTTCTCTTCTGTATCATCTGGAAAAGGCCTGTTTTGCAATCTGAATATTTTCCTTCCAATGCAGACATGTGTCTTTCCTTTCTTATAGTTATTTTTTTTAATCAGGAAGCAATTACCTCAGTCCATGTATTTATTAAATTCTATATATACAAAAATACAGAAAGAAATATGTACCTATAAGAGAAATCTTATATATACAAACAAGCAATTTGCACGACCAATTCAGAATTTTCAAGATGCAAAAATCGATAGAATTGGGATTATTTCTCCAGAAAAAGACAAATTAATTGTCAAAGTATATAAGAAACTGATTGATTACATTACTGTTGAGAAGAAGAGCCATTCTTTAATAGAAATGTCTGATCTCACTGCAGAAGAAAGAACCAGAGGTAATAAATGTGTTCGTGACCTTATTTGTTTGCTGTGACAAAGAAAATTCCATGTCCTTAAAAAGAATGTGTTTTCTTTCTTGTTTAATTTAACATTAAAATTACATGGCTCAAGACAAACACACTTAGTACATCAGTTTAATAATTGTATTGATCAGACTGTGCTGCTAGACAACAGATTTGTCTTGTACTGCTGCCTCTTAGTACTTGGATAATTTCCTACCCTCTCTATTTGCAAACAATGTTGACTTTAAAATATACTTAAAATACTCAACTCTCAAGCAATTTGAAACACCAAGAATAATGGATAACCTCAGCAACAATTAGACCTCCAGTGATGTAGAAAGTCTAAACATAGTCAGCTTTGGCAGGCACACTGCTGTTGTGCTGCAGGATCTCCGAGTGGAATACCTGGTTTGGTGCTGCTGGTTGTTGCTTTGAACAATCAGCAGAAGGATGTAAGAACACTTCCTAGATAATCAGTGAGAAAAAGCCTTTTTATACACACCTCACCTGTACATTCAGAGCAACACACTTTGGTAGAGCATTTTTTCATACTCATGGAATATTTGAGACAAAAAGCACTCCACAGAGTTGTACTGACAATAATCATAAATACAGTGCTCACTGTAACCATGGCAAACCCCTCTGTGTGTGGGATACACGTGCTGCCTCATTTTCTGCACATAAAGCACTACAGTTTATTCACCTTCAAAGACTTAGTTACAAATGACTTTCTGTGAAGCTCATCTCTCATACATTTAAAATAATACAGGTTTATCTTTCTTATTTATGTGGCCTTGGTTCCTCAGAGTATCTGTATTAAATCTGGTTTTGTCTTCTGTTTAGATGTGATATTCCACTATTCAAGTTCACAAAAAAATATTTGATAATTAAATTCAAATGCAATCTAAGCAGCCTGCCTTCACTGCATTAAGATTCACATAAGATAGCCCTCTTATAACCATTCTGAGCTCTGAATGTGCACCCAAAATAAATTCAATCCACCATGAAATATTTTTTCATCTCATAATGGGGCACTAGTGAGCTGTCTTCATATGGCAGCTGAAAGCAAAGAACTAGAACAGGCTAAGGGTAAACATGTCACACTTGGATCAGACAGCAGGCAGAGTTTTGGCTGTCTGCACACCCACTTCATTCACTGGCTTCCAGGGAGCAATTCTGCAATTCTTACCAACCTAGGCGAGAAGAAAATCAGACTAAAATACAGTTTCAGACAGCATTCTAGTGGAATGTACAATACAAACAGAATAGGACATACTGCAAATGTTGTTGGATGAAAGCCAAAGCAGCAAAGGAGATGTGTGATGCTGAAGAGTTCAGAGCTTGTGGAAGTTTTTTAAAGAGTACATTTTTTCATTGGAAAATGCTTATTCAGTTGAATTGAGGGATTCCTTTAGCTCTGACAGGTCATATCTCCTGGACAAAATCCTTCCAGCCACCCATTTCTGGGCCATTCTTTCCTATATATATATATATATATATACACACATATATATATATATATATACAATATACACACATATATATATATATATATATACACACATATATACACATATATATATATATATTCTTTCCCTTTCTCCATGTGTAGAGGTTGTTCTGGATTGTTTGGCTTGAGGGGCTTCACCTTCAGTCTCCTCAGGCTGAATGGACTCTCCTTGCCATGACAGAAATGTTAAGAAACTCTGTTTCCATCCTAATTGTTTTTCTTTTAATTCCCAGCTTTGGAAGATTTCTTACTGCTGAACTTTGGTTCTGACACTGAACAAATAGCAATTACACTCTTCCCCCTCCTTGCTCCAGTTCTGAAAATGAGGGACTTCTGCAGGATGGAAATTTTAGCCCGGTGTCTGTCCTTTCACAAAACTGCTGTGAATTTCAGCAGAGCAGAGGAGCCAGCAGCAAGCCCTGGAGCTGCAGTCTGAGCGTTGGATTGGCAGAGAATTCCAAGGGGCTGAGGTGCACCAAGGTCTGGCTTGATGTGGGAATTGGCATTCCAAAGTCAGAGTGTCAGTGCTGTGCGTGGGACCATAACCCATTTGCCCAAGTGCTGCACACATGCAGCCCTGGAGCTTCCTCTGAGTGATCCAGTCTGGGAGATGTCCTGCTCTGGGACAGGAGTTATTGCAGTTATTGGCTGCATTTCCTCTTCTGTAAAGCTCGATGGTGATTTGTGTCTTACATTGCACACCTTATGGATTCCAAGGGAAAACAGAGACCACAATGTGGAGTTATACAGAAAGTGGTGGATTTTGAGATGATTTCAACTGTTAGCAGCCTGCTCTAAATTAACAGCACTGGAATATTTATTCTTTTTTTTGTTTTAGAAGTAATGCAATATTTGGAGATTAAACTTTTTTGGTAGTCTCTAAGCATTATGATTATAGACTGTTCCTGATTGAGGTGGTACAGAAATTGCCAAAAAATATTTTCTTGGACAAACACAGTCTTTCTTTCTTCAATGAAATATACTTATCCCTGTAATTTCTCATCTTTAGCCTTTTCTTGCTGTACTTGCAACAGGCTGGAAATCAACAAAGCCGTGAATTGCATGGATGTTTATTTAGAGGAAAGAAACACTTACATTTATGTAAATCAAACTATAAAAAGATCAAGAAGCTTGATGACTGTGAAGTGTTGAGAGGATCTCTAAAAATATCAAATAAACAGCACGTTAAGAGTGCAGCTCTGCAGACACTCAACCTTTCCTTTCAGGGCTATCAAACAAGTCAGCCCAGCATCCAGGGAGTTAATGATAAATGAAATTCTCTCTCTGGGGAAATAGAATAAATGCTAACAGGGTGCTTCAGTTCAGATCTTTTTCTCTATATAAAGAGCAAAAGAGTTTGTCAGGGGTTTCTGGAGTTCTGCGGGCTGGCTGAGCACTGGGCTGGGGGCACCTGCACTGCAGGAGGCTCCAACCATCCCAACACATCCAGAACACTCTTAGCTTATTGCACACGTGGAGAACATGCTTTTGAAGAAACCTGTCAGAGTAGTTTGCCTCTGAATAGAACTATTTTAAACTATTTCCACTTTTCTGTTTCACAAGGAAACCAGAATTTTAAAAATTCCATTTGTTCCCTAATTTCTTAATATAGCCATAAACTCTTAGACCTTCAATTACTGGAGGAAACAAGTTTCTTACAAAATCTCTACAAAAATGTTCTCCTTGAGAACATCCCAGCAGCTCCTGTGCTGGCTCTGACCCTGTGCTGCTGCTCTGAACATTCACTGAAGTCTCTGTTCTGGGCTGGGGTTTGGAGTGGGGAGAAGAATGACCCCTGCCACCCTGGCAATCACTGTGAAACTTAAGGGAATGAACTTCAACAGCAAATATTTTATCCTCTTGACAAGTAAACACTTCAGAGTTCCTTTCAAAGGGTAATAAAAATGAAGTGGCTTAAAGAAAAGAGGAAAAGGAAGAGGACATATTTTGTGTTTTAGAGGTTTGCTGGCAGGTCCTGAGCAGGTGTAAATCAACTCAACTCCATTCAAGTCAGGAGACGTCTGGTGATTTATACCAGCCAGGAACTTCACCTTTAACTGTGGTCTGCCCATGCAAGGAATGCAGTAGATGGAAGTGTTTAATTGCTTAAAAAGTGGAGCCAATTTTGACCAAATGTGAAACAGGATCATAAATTAAAGGAATATGAAAATGCAAATATGCACGTGTAGGCATTAGGGGGAAGATCATACTGTGCAGAGGCTCTGCTGGTCAGGTGAACCTGCAGTGCTTTCCACTCAGCTGCTGCACAGGGAGCCCAGGTTAATTAAAATACTTCTTTCCTCTGTTAAAGAAAAAAAAAATGTTAATTTCCAGTCTCATTATGATGGGATGACAAAAATCAGTGTTTGGCTGGGATCAGTGAAAGGTTACAGTTCTAAAAGAGCTCTGTTGGAGCCCCAAGGCTCAGTGGAAGGAGGGGTGAATTCCCCTGCTTGGAATTGCACTCCCTAGAGTTCTGTGCTGAGGAATTATCAGGCGTCTTAGGTTACAATGTAAGATGTGCCCAAAGTCTGTATTCTATCCCCACCTTCAGGAGCTGTTGGAACCAGCTGGGGCAGTGTTTCCCTTGCCCCTCCCTCTGGGCTGTCTCCTGTTCATGGGCCATCAACACCTTGTCACATGACTCACAGGTGGCTCCCTCTGGGTGTTATCTCTGTTAATTGGCAATCAAGGACCCATTGTGTGACTCATAGAATGAGATCAGCCCATTGGGAGATGCCCCACCCAGGGGGAGGAGCCAAGCATTCCCACCTGGATATAATCTGGGACAGCACAGGGGGCCCTGGGCCTGCTGGACTCCTGGAGGAGCAGAGCTCCCAGAGCTTTCTGTGGGATCACTGCTTCAACAAGAGCACTTCATCTGGACTGCCACCACCACCCTACCTAACAGGGTGTCAGGTTGGATAATTTTCATTTATTTTATTTCACTTTTATTCCTCCTATTACATTGTATTTTCTGACTTGGAGTCTCTCACTGGTTTTACTTTCAAACCAGCACATCAGGAATTATCAGTTACACTGGGGCAGTCCTGCAGCAGCAGGAATTATCAGTTACACTGGGGCAGTGCTGCCTGAGTGTGAGACCCTCAGGGCAGCTCAGGAGGGAGCTCAACCCCCTCAGCAGTTCAGGCTTGGGATAGGATTTAGAGAAAAACATTGGATAATTGGATAATTTCCTACCCTCTCTGATAAAAGGGTAGGAAAGGTTGGAGAGGGTGCAGATTGTCCCTGGAGCACAGGGGGAATGACCAGGGGATGGCATATCCTGCTCCATTCTGCCTTGCATTGAAGTGCCAAGGTTGGCATGGGCAATCTATTTCATTTGAGGAATGGTAACTTCAGTGGCCTCTAATCTGGCATTTAACCCTCTAGAACTAGCAGATTTAGCATGACTTTTAGAGTAAATTATTATCAGAGCAGACATAATTATTAAACCACGGATGTGAGTATGAGGTTTGAGAGATGGACATGCAAGCCTGCTGTGCTCTGAAGAGTAGTTTTGGACATCTGTATGGTGTGATGCCTGGTCCTCAAACATCCTCAGTAGATGCCAGACTTGCATCAGGCCTTGATCTTTCATTTGTTGTCACCACTGAGCAAAAAACACAAGAGAAGAAAAAACCTAATTTATTGTTTCTCATGCATTATTACAAGGAATCAAATATGTCTGTAACCGTAGCCTTTTCATAGTGAAACTACAGGGAATCCTGGATGACAGTGTGAGAGATGACTATTTCTCTCATATTAAATGGCCAAAATACTGAATTAATTTGGATTCCAATCTCCTTGAAGACTTTAATGAAGGGGGAAACAAGCCAGATTATTCAGTGTTTTCCAAAGCACTCAGACTCACCCAAGCTCTGTGCTTAGCACCTGTGCCAGATTTCTCTTTATGTTCTCTTTTCTTATTTCAGTGCTCATCTACAAGAACAGACTTCTTTCTTGTAGACCAATCTTTCATTTTGCTTTCTCAGGCTTCAGCCTCCCAAGGTAACTGGAATGTATCCTAATTAAGTTTTGTTAATTTGAAGAGGCCATTATATACCTTGGATGGGAAATACTGTACAAGGGTCGATAATTATCATCGTGCTGGTTATTAAGCATTTCAGACTGTCTATCTGCTCTATTGACAACCTATTTGCAATCATCATCTTTAGATGAATATTCATAGTGACTGTAGAAATATAAAATATGATACTTGGCAACATTTATGCAATTAAATAGACAATTAAATTCTGCTGGTAGCAGTGGAAATTAAAATCTTCATACTGATTAGAAGGTTAGGCTCTATTAATTTTCACCTTCTATGCATACATCCCTGTAGCTCTCTGTCCTCTTTAGATGTTTCAAAGGTGTTCATCTGTGCCCTTGAATTGTAGACTAATTTAAAATATTTTATCATAGTCTAAAATGGCACATCTTTAAAAATGAATGTGTTAATAAATCTTATTTACATAAATATCCACATAGATTTCTTAATCTCTCAAATGTAGAAATATAACTTTTTTTTTGTGCAATCACAAGATTTAACAGCTTTTCAGTGTGAAGAAAAGTATTTGAACAAACTAAAAGAGAGATTTGGCTTATGCTTATGGGTAGAAGTTTCATTTGAACAAGATCCATAATTATTCCTCAGTTTCTGAAAGTGCCAGAAGATGGGCTTCTCTGGAGCTACCTCCCAGGAATTGGAGCATTCCTCCTTTCCCACCTTGCTCAGGGCTTCAGTGAGTGTTGGCTGTTGTGGTCTTTTACAAAAGTAACCAGAATCCAGCTTCATCTCTGTGACAATCTGCTGTTGTCAGGAAAAATCCTCAGGCTGTTTGCTCTGCTTCTGAGTCTCCCTCACTTTGTTTCAGAGAAATGGGACATTTGCAGTAGAATTTTTTCCCAAATGAAATACTTTATTTGTTGAGTATTTATTTGTGTTTTACAGCCATTGTCAGGAAAGAGAAAGGAGGGCAGTGGTAAAGCTGCCTTAAAATGTTCCTGTCTGTTGTATTTCAAGAGACAGTACTGCTGGCTTGGTTTGGAGTATCCTTCAGAGTGGCTGCCCACCCTTTACGTAGCCCTGAGAGTCCATTTATTTCACACATCAATTACACACTTGACATTTTAACACTGTGTTTAAAACTCTGATTTTAATGGGTTTTAGGAACTGCATTATGATAGAGAGAAATGCTTCATTCATGAAGGGACACACCAATCACTTACATAAAGAATAGAAACATAAATTACAAAATGTTAAAATTAATGTAACAGGAACTCCAGAAAAAATATAAAATACCTGTAGAATTTCCATCTCTTCAGCTGTTTCTCCTGTGCAAGTCTGGAAAATGCTCTACTGCTCTGATATTTGTATCTTTTTTGAGCTATTAAGAATAGGATTTCCCTCATTGTTATTACATGCCACAGCCTTTAATATTAATTGAAGGGCAGTTCAGTGGAATTAGGAGGGTTCTGAGATCACTATAAACGTTGTTCTGAGTTAAAGAGATTCTCAAGTGTTAATTTGATGATTTCAGCTTTCCTCTTTGCAAGACCCATCATTTACTTAGAAAGCCAACTGCATGTGGCTCATGCTCGAGATCATCCTCTGAGCTCCTCCCTCTAACAGAGTTGTTTTTTTATTTAACTACCGGTTTGTTTATTTCAAAAGTGTTTCAATAGCAAAGATACTTTTCTAGTGTAACAAATTTTTGAGTGCTATTTAAATTGCCTCAGAGAATCAAACGACCTGCAAGTAATTTTACAACATATTTGTTGCTATTTGACTAGCAGCTGCATTTCAAAACCTTGTGTTAATGGAACATGATAACTGGACTTGCATCCTCTGCTGAATTTAGTAATTATTGTTTGATCTTCACAGAGGATTCCTACCTTTGTAGAAACTGGAGAAGAGAATGTTTGACAAACAAACTCTTTCAGTTGGTTGTTTTCTAAGAATAAGGAAAAGACGTCTACAAAAAAACTTAAGAGAAATAGAAGTCAGACTCTGTTCTATTTATTTTTATTTCTTCAGGTGGTGCTTTAGCCACTTCAGGAAGCTCTTGAGTTGTGAGATTTTTCAGCCTATGAGCATTGGTATCAGGAATACTTAACTCCTGTTTAAAAAGCTGGATTCTTCTCAGAAAAATAAGATAAAAATCAATCTACCCAGTCTGCAGGCTGAGTCCAGCTAAGTATTTTCTCTTTGTCATTAATAAGAAAAACGGTGTATATGCAAATTTAATTTTAAGTGAACTGAATGTACACATGCAAGTGTGCAAAAATTCACCTTTTGGGAGCTCTGTCTCTATGGCATGAGCCTGTAGATCTGAAATCTGTGTATTGGTGTCAGTCCTTCTGGGCAGGAAGGAATGAGCTCCCATGGAATAACTCCATTTAACCTATGTGTATGTTCATCTCTTATTTAGGATATTTCACATATTCCTCTTGAAGTGTCTGTAGAAAATAAGAACCTGTTATCATATCAATTATGAAATGATGACTGGATTACCACGAGTGTCTTTCAGGGATGGAAGTCACAATGTTCTATTTGATTAAATCTACTTAATGACAGTGGGGAACCTGGGGCTTCACAACCTGCCCTGGCAGTGTCCTAAAGGTGTCTGAGAACCTCACTGCAAATAAAATCCTGGTGTAGAGGAAAAACACCAGGACAAAGTTGTGAGAGTGTAGAGAGGGATGGGGAGATGGCAGAACAAGGCTGTAGCCTGAACCTTGTCCCTGAGGAGCTGTTCAGAAAGCAGCTCCCAGCCACAATCCATCTCCCAGCTCTGGCTGCAGCTCCTGGCTGAGTGACCCCAGCCCTGCCCAGGGTGCAGGGCCTGTTTGCTGATAATCTAAATTAATCTCTTTGGCTGAGAGCTAACAGGGACAGGAGTGCCCAGACAGTCAGTGACCTGGTCTCAGCAGAAAACGTTTGCTGATCCTGCAGCCGTGGTGGCATCTCACTGCCCACAGTGTTAGCTGATGGTGTTAGCAGGGTTTTAGGACAGGAGACACACACATGGCCATGTATTGCTTCCTTGCCACCTCTCAGTGTCTGCAGCTACAGGATCAGCAGGACCAGAGGGGTATATGGGATATCACTCTTAAGACTTTCAACAGAAAAAAAAAAAAATGTGTCAGATGAGAATTTGTTTTTGATGTGAAATACCCCTTTTTTTTTTTTTTTTTCCCTGCTGGAACTACTTCTGACTTATGAACGAAAATGAGAAGTTTTATGGTGTTGCTGTTTAATGTGCTTAAATTCTGATATGACATACTATACCATCACTACAGGAAGTAAATTAAATCCTCATCAAAGTGTTATGCAGAGCCTCTGGGCTGGGCTATGTAGGACATAGTGCATAAATTGTATCGCTTGGCCCAAGGCACTATAAATCATCTGCACTTCTGGGTGCAATTTCCTCTGTATTTTCCCAAGCTCCAATGTGCAAGTACAGAAGATGAGCAGAAAGTTACTGGGTTATGCAGCATTGGCCTCAAGACCAAACCAGCGTGTGATCTACTTAGAAGTCACAAGGAATTTTACAAATAAATTTGGAGCTCATTCCAGTGGCTATCCCGTTTCTGAGTGCTTAAGGTACATTCAAATCTGATTTTCAATACTTAGAACTGTATTGAAAATGGAAGTGGTAGTTGTCTAAAATTCGTTTGCAGGTGTGGGATCATCAAGGGAAATAGTTTTCAGGATTTCATCAGGGATGTGGCTACAGGTGCCTGTTGGAGGGAACACAGGGCACAGAATGCCCCAGGCAAACATTTCCTGCCCCCTCCCACAGCCTCCACCGTGGGGATGGGTGCACAGCAGCTGCTGTTTGCTGTACCTCTGCAATGGGGTATTTGCATAGAATGCTCATTTATTTATACATTCTCTTCCAAGTTGCAGTGTAAGTACATAGATTAAATTATGTCCAGGACCATATATACAAATATTGGGGATGTCTTGGTGGCTGTAAATTCATAGGGTCACATATTGATCTTTTGACTTAATTATATAGTGTTTTATCGAGTAAATGCCACAGGCAGAAGTTAAGGGAATAAACTACTATCTTTATTAAGAGTATCTTGATGTCAACTTGCAAAAGGAACTGTGTTGTTAAACCATTTTGTCCATTTTTTTATTCCAGAGAAAGAGTGCTGAGTTGTAATAAAGTACTAAGTGCCTTTAAAAAAACCTAAGGGCAAGCCCTCATCTCATCCCACAAAGTGGGAAGACACGGGGCCATTAATATGTCCAGGTATTCATACAGAGCAGATTTTCCCAATAAATCTAGGTAATTATCCTCTCTTGTGATGCATCTAATTGATGTTACATTTACAGTAATAAACACCAAATACACGTTATATTGTGCTGATATTTAGAAACTCTACCAAGGTGCTGTGCCTGAAGGTTTACAGAGAAGTAAAAATACAACAGACAGGCAGGGGAAAGAAAATAAAATATTCTTGGTGATATTTACTTTCTTGCAGTTTTCAGCTCCCTGAAACAGGACCTGTTCAGTGCTGCTCCATCAGTGATGAGTAAAGCTGTTGTGTCCATGGCTGAGAATTAAGACACAGACACAGTGATTTCTGTAACTGTGAGCTGTGATAACGGGGGGGGCATCCTTGCAAGGACCACAGGATGTGTCCTCGGAGGTGATTTAGGATGCAAGGTGTGATGACCCTGCTGTACTGATAGATTTTTGTAATTGTTTATAAGGTGCCAGACTTGAGCTGCAGTTAGAATTTATTAACTGATAACTGTCCAATTATTAGAATATAGATAATGAAGGAGAGAAATGGCTCTGATATCACTTCATGTAATTACACAACGTCCTGGTGGCTCTCCCTAAATGGCTGTAAAGCTGACAAAGACATACATTGTTGCTTGTAGCAGGAATTATTCCTTGGACAGTGTTTTGAAGGAACCAATGCACCACAGAATTACTGAATTTTCAGCACATTGAGAGTGAACAATGGCCATTGCCAGCACTCTCTTGAGTATTACAGAGGATAAACCAACAAGAGAATAAGAGTCTGATTGTGATAAATAGGAAGTTCCAGTTGAATATAGTGAGCCCTCAGCACTTGAGGTGTTTTAAGTCCTGCTGTCTTAAGATGAGTCATCACACATAATTATTGCTGCTCCTAACATTGTTCTGATCAGTTTCTTAACAAGGCTAGGATAGATTCCTTCAGGTTGTCCGTGTATCTGAACATGTAACCTGCTCCTGATGCTGGTCTTCAGGCTGTTTTTCTGTTGAAATGAGCACAAAAACACCTGGGTCCTTGTGGGAAGCTGGGATAGAAAATTACTTGAATCCTTCAGTCTTCTCTGCTGCCTCACATCCACTCACAGCTCCCTTAGGTAGTCTCTGCCTTTTCTCTCTCATGGTACTGAAAGAACTTTTTTCCTGTTACCTCTGATACCTTGCCAGCAATAACTCCCTTTTAACCTTTGTTTTTCTGATTGCCTACTTGTCTAGTTCTATAATATCTTTCTATTTCTCCTTTATGCTGCATTCTTAGATGTGTAAGCTCTGTAAAGAGTTGTGCCAAGTGTTTTCCCTCTGTGGTGCACTCCTTTGCCTTTGTGTTTTTAATAGAGTCTGTTTTAATATCTGCCAGTTCTTCTGCACTTCTTTTTCCCTTAGAATGTCTTCCCAAAAGATCCAATCTACTGTCTCTGTGAATCTGCTGAATTTCAGTATTTTCATGCAATAGAGAACTCAGACATTTCTTGATTCCCTTCCCAAATTTCTTTCTACTTTCAAATTCTTACTTATCTTCTCCTTATGAGTTAGAATCAAATCCGTGCCCCCAGTAACTTCCTCTGCCATCTGGACAAATGACTATCCCTGAAATTCAGCAAATGCCTTCTGGGCAGCCTGAATTTTCCTAACAGTTTTCAAGACATTCAAAGTTTGTGAATAAAATCTGCCTTTAGAATTTTGTCCTTTAGATTTATGTGGTAACTATAATTTGGTGTGATTTTCCTCTTAATGTGCTGGGAGCTTGAAGTATACAAGATCTTTTCAATGGTCTTCTTTAACTTTTTGGAGAAAGAGGAAATGCTTGAGGCTCAACTTACAAAGAACGAGTCACCTTTCACTCAGTGTTCTTACAATTAAGCAGACATGACAGCCTTAAAGTAAAAGAGTCAGAATAATTGCCATTATTCCCTATTTCATAACGGGCACTTCAAATACAGTGACTGTCCAAGGGTCATTCTTTATATCTGTGGAGGATGTGAGAATTGCATTAAATCTCCTTAATTCTAGCCCAGTATCTAAGTGGCAAGTACTTTTTTCCTGTACTAACCTGGTTCTAGTTCACTTTCTAACAGTTACTCAAGTTCTTTGTAACCCACTTTTGATACATTTTTTTAATTGCCTCACATTTAGGGGTTTTAAGCCTTATTGAAGAATAAATTGCTTTCTTTAATGGTTTCTTCAGAAAGACAGATCATTAATAGAAAGGTAAAAAAAAAAAAAAAAAATGGGGATGAGGTTTAAGGGAACCAGAAATGGTACTTCTGCTTCAAATGTTTGTATAGCTGATTTACCTGTCCACAGACATTTTTTAAGTACATATGTATGCATGTATGGATGAATGGATGTGTTCAGTTTTACATACAGAACTCTTGGCTTCCTAGCCAGTTTAGATAATAGTGATAAATGTCATTTATTCAGTTACTGCGTGGTCTTAGATGTGAATAATATATTCCAAGCATCACTTCTCACAGTTACCAAGTGGAAAAAGAGAGAACAGGGCAGACTGCAGGGCCACAGCTCTCTGGGTCAGGGTTCCATCCCTGCAGGAAGGAGAGAAATATTCACAGATCTCTGCTTTAACTCCCAGTTAAATCCTGCACAGCTCCCTGGTGGCTGCGTCCTGTGCTCCTGCATTTCCTCAGAAGGAGCTGCGTGGCACTCAGGGGCTGGGGCCAGGGCTCTGTACAGCTGCACTCCAGGGCCTTTGGCTGCAGGACATCAAACCTGCACCCGCTTTGCCACGCACTACACGTCTGTTTTCAGATCAGGAATTAAGAAATATTAGAATGGCATGTAGCAGTATTTATATATGTGAGGATTTATATATGTGTGCTGAACATTTGAGGTTCTCATCTATGGCTTTTGTAATTTAGATTTTGCACTCTGATTGCCTTTGGAGTATCTGCAGGGTTTTCTTGCATTTGCAGAGAATTTACATTTAAAATTGCCTGTGATGTGCTCTCTTTCCACTGTTCTAATTTCTCAATGTCATTTTGATTATTAGCATTTTTTTGATACAAGTTAAAGTACTCTGCTCCTTTCTAACTGCACAGCTTTCATATTCCCCAAGCATCTATTTACTTTCCAGTAAGCTTTAGTATGCCTTTTTATAGGCAGATATCTAATTTCCAGTTGTTCCCTTCACTGGCAGACTAGCTTATTTTTATAATTTGTCTCATTATTTCTCCTTTTTAATCCTCATATTTCAAGGGAAATGGGATGACACATTTTATCTGAATTTCTCTCATTATGAAGTTTATTTTAATTGACACGGCTCTTCACTGAAGGACAGATGATTGGTTTCCAGCTTTTGCTCTTCTCCAAGGTGAGCTGGAGGGGATGGCAGCAGCAGCAGGGACTGCAGCAGCCTGGCCCCACAGGGAACCCCACCCAGCACCAGCCTCCAGCCCGTCCTCTTTGGCTTCCCTAATTCCCTTTTCTGTGCAATGTTCATTCCTGCCCACCACTGCTCACAGGCACTCCCATCCTGGCAAAAGCTGCTGGGGAAACAGCGGGGCACAGACACCATCACAGCACTGTCTCTGCTTCTTAGGGACAGTGACCAGCTCTCCTGAAATTAAACAAGTGTCTGGCACAGTTTGGTTCAGAAAACAGAGTTTGTCAGACACTCTTGCCTTGTAGCCACCCACCTAGTTAATATTGCCTTCTTGCCGTTGTTTGACCACTTGTTTAGAATTTAATTTACATCAAACATGATACAGAATTTTTTGACAAATATTCTTGGAGGAATTGGAGTGGTTTTTTCCCTTTACCCAAGTAAGCACTAACGCAGGTTCACAGGTGTGGCATTCTTGAAGTTGGTACCTGCTCTGTTAGCTGTGAGTCTTTGTGACTGCCAACTGTGTTCTGATTAAGTATTTGTGACTGCATCTTTGGGAACAATTCCTATTTTGGGGGACTCTAAAGCACAGACTGAAACAAATGGAATTTTTTTACTGTTTCAAAATGCTTCTGTTAATGATGGTCTGGAGATGTTAATTTTCACTCTTGGTGGATTACAGAAATTTACAGAAGAAAATGTTCTTTGTGTTCGAGAAAGAGAGGCAAGGAAGACATAAAAACGTGTCAAGTCTTTGTCCTGAAAAATTCAGATTTATGCCATTTATGAATATAACTTTTACACTGACTATTTCTCTTCTACTGAATTTAATTGATCTCCCAAGTACGGTTAAAAGAGCACCATTTAATAGCTGTGAATAGAAGCCCAGACTATGCACGAACTTCCATTTGTGTCTGAAGCATCTCTAATATATATTTGTTATTTCTTTGTTGCATGTCAGCAAAAATCAGTTTGTAAGAATGACTTTTATTATCCCTAGCAGTTTACAGATGCATAATTTTTGCTGACATGCTCACTCAATTGAAGGCAATACCTGTTTCCATTACAAATGTGAGGCTTATATAAGGGTTCCTTTGTCCTAAATTTCATTTTGAGTCCTAGAGTTGTAAAGGTAGTTAGTTAAATAATTTAGATTTATATCTGTATGTCTAGGTGTTAACTCTTACACACAGCTGTTGATTTTCCTTGTGTGTTCTCAACACGGCAGTGCTCAGTGGGAGAGAGAGTTTCAGTGACTGCTTGCTGGGGTCAAAAGAAATTCATTTGAGTTGTGTGGATGAGGAAATAGAGAACTGTGAGCTCCTGATAAAAGCAGATGAGGTTAAGGGCACTGGTTGTTTACACAATGTACAATTGTACAGTGTTTCAGTAGCCACTGCAAGGGTTTGATTAAGAGTTCTGCTGATTTTCCACGCCTTTGTGGTTCCTGTGTCATGTCTGTCATCACTGGTCACTGCCCAGGGAGAAAGGGACACAATGACTTCATGAATTTGATTCATTTCAGAGAAAGTGAGAACACTTCATGCTTCTCATCATCATCAAGTACCTAATACAGCTAATATGATATATCTCACACATGGCTATGACTGCCCAGGACACACAGGTATTCTAAACTTCAGGTTTGTTTCATTTGTCCTTCTCTGCCTTCTTAATTTGCTTCTAACTCAAATCCCAGATGATATTGAAGAATTCTTTCCTCTATTAAAGGACAGAGCCTGCAATTATCATTAATACTGCTGATTTTGTCTTTCCTCAGAGCAGCTGCTCTGCAGAGCTGGTGGTGCTATCCTGGATGCTGCTCTCTAACAACTCTCTTGTAAAGTTGTGGAATGGAGCTCTTGGCTCAAACCTCTTCTCATCTGGGTTTTCTTTATTCTGTCACCAGGTCATGCATTAGAAGCTGCCTCATTCCTTCTGCTTTCAGGAATGCTGGCAAGAGTTGGTGTCACAGGTCTGATTTTCATTAGTGATTAATCTTAATGTGTGTTTTTGTCCTCTTCCTTTTATTTTCTTTTTATTTTTTGAGAGTGTGGCAGTAGAAGTGCCCATGATTAGCTGGTACACCATGGCAGAGATTTTCCTAGGAAACACACAGAAATAGGAAATAGTAAACTCAAAGGAGTTCTCTTACTCTATTCATATGCATGAAAGGAGCTATTTCCTGAGGCGTATCTTTATTTTAATAGAGTAATTTAGAGTATTTTTGAAAACATATGCAATTAGCATTTATTTTTTTTCCACCATAATACAAGGTGCATAAATGAGAGCCTGAGAGGTACTTTTCTTGTGCTGTTTGAGATAGTGCTCCAACATCTGCACCTCACTTTCTCTCAGGTGGAAAATGCTTTGACATATCTTTGCAAGCTCACACAAACGTTTCCTTTCTCTCACTTTACCCCAGTGTTGATTAAGGTATTTTCTGAACCATTGAGATACTCACATTCCTACTAATCCTTTCTATTCCTGCTACTTTTATTATCTGTGCCCCATTGTGGTGTACATTACATTAAAGTTTCAAGTCACTTAGAGTTGGTGTTCATATATGGAGTTAGCTTGGACTGCCCCAGATTTGCAGAGGTTACCAGTCTGTTGTGCCTGGGGTTTGGATCTCAGGGTTTTGCCTGGCTCCTTTCCAGAACAGCAGCAGACCACAAGAGCAGTGCCCTGGCAGCTCCTGTCCCGTGCCCTTTGTGTCTGTTTGGGGCAGTGATGTCCCTCTCAGCCGTGTTTTGTGTCTCTCTGTGTCTGTTGGGGCAGTGATGTCCCTCTCAGAGCTGTTTTGTGTCTGTCTGTGTCTGTTTGGGGCAGTGATGTCCCTCTCAGAGCTGTTTTGTGTCTGTCTGTGTCTGTTTGGGGCAGTGATGTCCCTCTCAGAGCTGTTTTGTGTCTGTCTGTGTCTGTTTGGGGCAGTGATGTCCCTCTCAGAGCTGTTTTGTGTCTGTCTGTGTCTGTTTGGGGCAGTGATGTCCCTCTCAGAGCTGTTTTGTGTCTGTTTGGGGCAGTGATGTCCCTCTCAGAGCTGTTTTGTGTCTGTCTGTGTCTGTTGGGGCAGTGATGTTGCCTCTCCCGGGGGTTTCTCCCCAGGAAGGGGAGCTGGGCAAAGCCTTCTCCTTCCCCTGGTGAGCAGCAGGGACAGACACACAGCCTGAGGAGCTGGGCACACCCCCAGCCCCTGTTTCAGGTGGAGTGGGCAATCTCACCTGCCCAAAAGGTTTTGTTTGAGTGGCCCAGGTAGCTCTGAGACTGAGCAGTGTAGGTCCCACACTGGTGGCACATGTAAAGGGCATCCTGATGACCACGTAGTGTCACCTTGGAGTGATGCTTCATGCAGTGACACTCACTGCTGCTCTGCTCTCCCAGTGATTCCACAGATCCCTTTTGCAAGCAGAAATTTATTGCAGATGTGTGATGTAGCTCTCTTATTTTTCCCTCCATCACTCCTTCTCCCTCAGACAGATGTTGCCATAAACTGATATGTCATTTGATCCTGAACTTTTCTTAATGATTGTGGTGGCATTTCTAATATTTCTTAGAGGCAAGTGCAGCAGCTGCCAAATGTAATTGTTTCACTGAGGCAATTAAATGCATTTACCGTAAAAACAGTACTGCTGTGATTTCATGATTGTTGCTCCCCTTGTCCCACTGCAGAGCTGGAAACTTGGTCTAGTCAGTTCTAGACACAGACACAGTTCTAGAATATCTCTGGATGTTCCCCATTCCTAATCCCAGGGTCCTACAAAACCCATTGCTATGTGCTTTTTGCTATTCATCTTGAACAGATGTCTCACAAATCTGGACAACTCTGCTACACTAGCTCGTCAGGAGACATTTTTACTTTATTTTTTTGTCCTGTTTTAAATTCTCCTCCTTGACTGGCCCTTATGCAGACCTGTGATGCTTAACCCAGATGAATTTTGTATGAGGCTATTTGGGCTTTCTTTCTGGTCTAGCTCACTGAGGGTGAGATCTGCCATTCTGCTTTATCCCATGAGGTTTTCTCCTTTTCTTTTTTAACAGATTCATAGGAAATGCACTCAGATAAATTCCCTAGTTACTTTGTACTGTATTTGGGCTGCATTTTCTTTGGTTTTCTACTGAAGAAGTGAAAAGATGTTAAAATATCTTGCACATGTTTCCTACTATAGACAAAGATCAAGTAAGATGTAAAATAGTCCAGGCTTTCTCTGACTTTGGTCCCACCCTTTCTTTCCCCTTGACATTTATTTAAATGCTGAACTCTGTGCCAAAACTGAATTTCTTTCATTATTCAAAGCACCAATTGATGGAGTTTATTTTTGCTGTCACAGCATAGCTTCCAAGTAATTTTCCTTATGCTTTAAAAAAAATGTACATTGTTCATATCAATCACTCTGTGTTTTTATACAATTGGTTGTGAAAATACTTTTAGTTACCTGTTTTAAAGATCAAAATAACAGCTCTATCTCTGCAGAGCACTTGTAGATATTCAGCACTTCTGATTCTGCCATGACCTCCTGCCCTGCTCATGGTTCATTAGGTGTTTTGGGGAACTGCAAGTGTTTGGACATGGAGTTTTAATTTGACCCATTATAATAATTTAGGCCAGCTATGAAACAATGACCTGGATCCATATCTAAATTCAGAAAAGGTGGCATTTCCATCAGTGCTACAGTTATTAAAAGATACTGAAGTTTTGTATATTTGGGATTGCTCTTTTTTCTGCTGCACTGATGGCAGGGCCCCTCTCCTGTTATAAAATAAATGCAGCTGTGAGCATCACTCCAGTGAGCACCACAGTGCAGCGCTCAGCAGCGAGGTGTTAACTGTAAATAGTAATTAACACAAAAGCACTGCTGCAATTATGGCTGTTGCTAAGCCAGCTCCTAGCAGTTGTGCAGGTTAAACTCTTGATTCCAGCCACCTTAACAGTAGGGAAAAAAGGTAGTAACTAAAATTGTCCCAATTTCTAGAGCAGGCATTTGAAGCCTGAGAGACAAGACTGATGCATGTGGGAAAAAGTAATTACAATGAACAAGGATTCCAGTTTTGTTTTAGCTTACATGCTTGTGAGGCATTTAATGTGTACAACCATCTCTATTTTTCCAAATTCAATCAGATTCTAAAATGCCTGCAGTCAGAAAAGGCTACTGCTTATTGCATTGTCTCTGGGGAGAGGAGTGTCTGGTAAAGATTCTTACTTCATCCAGCTGCTGTTGAGTCATCCAGCTGATGTTATTTGAATTTCCACCAGAATTGAACCTGGTACTGAAACAATGAAATGTTTGCTCATAAAAAAGGAGAAAGAGTATGTGGAAAATTTTGCTTTATGACAGTGAGACAAATACCAGTAGACTGAAATTGTGGCAGGAAACACAGCTTTCCTAGAAAAGAAAAAAAAAAAAAGGAAGAGGCACTGAATTGGATCTTGAATTTTCTAGGCTTAATATTTTAAACATAAAGCCCTGAGAATTTATGACTGTATCGTTCTGCATATCTGAAATCAACATTGCCTTTTCCCACAAATAGAGACCTTTTCCTGGGATTGGTTTTTTCTGTTTCTCAGTGACTCAGATTCCTTGTTTACATCTCTATCTATCTGGCTGTCTCGGGACATGAGGTTTCATTTCTGAAAGAGCAGACATGTTTTCTTGCAAATATCACAGTGGAATTTAAAAAGTGATGTTTGCCCAGGTTAGCTAGGTAAAAGCACTCAGAAATTCCTATCTTGATGTTCAGTGAAGTTCGTGGTAAAAAAACCCCACAAAATACTTCCTACAAGATACATGATTTGCTTTCATGATGAATTTATGGATGAGAGAAAATCTGGCTAAATTTAGACATATAATTTATCCAATAAGCAGCTAATCCATACTAAGTGCAACAAGCCCAGGACAGGACACTGTAAAGCATTTCCCATGGTAACAAACTAGCAATGTTATTTTGCCTTTTCAATTTCTTCAATTATTTTGATTTACTTTTGACAATTAACTTAATCAAAGAAAATTGCCCCTTTAAAATTTTTAGCCTACTATTCAATGATGAGATTAAACAGAAGCTAAGTGTATTAACTGCAGCAGTCAATTTTCAGAATTAAGAGTATTAGTGTTTGTTTGTTTTTGATCAAAGTTGGGCCTGGCTATTTCTCCTGGATTCTTTGTACTCTGAGGAATGAAAACGTTATGGCAACTTTTCCTCAAGAAATACTTTGGAGTCCTTACCTCTATCTAAATATCTAAATCTTACAGAGTAAAGTGCATAAATGTGGGGGCTTGTGCTCCTTTTTCTGTGCTGGGCCTGGGCAGAACTGCAGAGCACCGACCTCCCCCATCCCAGCCCAGTGTCCCCCAAAAGCTGAGCTCTGTCCTCCCCTCTGGGCTAGCACACTGTCAGACTGGATTCAGCTCTTCCTGATTATTCAGATAACTGCTCAGATGATTCAGGCAGCCTTAAAAAGCCCATACCAGCAATTTGGAGTGCTTTCATTCCTTTTTCAAGAGGTCTTAGAGGACTACTCAGAAAAATGGGTCAAATCTCAGAAGACAATTAATGAGTCAGAGTGACCCAATTCAGAGCAAAGGAAAACAGTAATGAGCCCAAAAAAGCCATCCAAAAGAGAACATCTGTCTTTACACTATTCCTTACACCCACTATTACAGAGTCCTTCATTCAGATTAAATATTGAATTGGTTAGCACTGCCAGCTCAATTTTAGAGATATAAAGAAGTCCATACATCCAAAGTGCTCTAGTACATTGAAGGTATAAAAAATGGAAAAGAAAACAAATTATTTCCTGAAAATTAATTTCTGCATTATATTAAAGAAAAACCTCATGTGTTGTCTTAAACCTTCTGTTGGTCAGGAAGCAATAGCGATTAATTGGAGGTTTTAATTGATAAGTATGGGCAGAGAGTGAGGGAGAGGGGTTTCTGCGCTGATGCCTGGGAGAAATGAAAAGGAAACCTTTTGAAAGCCACATAGGGTAATTTTCCTAAGAATAATTGCTCCTGAGGTTGGCACTCTGGAGAAGCCAAAGTTTCATCCCATTCTCCATGATGTGAATGTGTGTGATCATACATCAGCCTCCCCATCATCACCTGTCTCCCAGATAACAACTGCTTACAAAATGATCCATCTCTTCCTGGAAATACTTCAATTTAAATGATTCATAGGAACATGTTTATTAGAAGGAAATGTGTACATGAATTTGTACAATTAATTTTGATTCATTGACTTTCATTTGAACTCAGAATGAAAATAAATTTTGGAATGAGTCATGGAGGAGATGTTCCATTTTCTGGCCAGCCCTGGGGCGGCCATCAATAATTCTCAATTATGCTTTGGAACTTCTGGTAAATTCCTCTCAGGGCAGCACTGCAGGGTGGATTTGGGTGTCTGTAAGAGCAGCAGGAGGAAGCAGACGTGGTGTGTGTTGTGTGCTTTGCTCAGCAGTGCCACGGGAAGGAGCTGCAGACAGAGCAGGACAGACCGAGGGGACACCTGACAACTGGCAGTTCACAGAGCTTTAGTGCTAAAAGGATAAGTCCTGGTCACTCCACGGGGTTGTAGAGTTAAAAATTATAATATTTTGCAGACATCCGTGGTCTGGGAGGGGATGTGGTGAGTTTGGCCAATGCTCTCAGGCACAGGGTTGATTCTTGGGGTGGTCCAGCAGGTGGAATATGGTGATCCTTGTGGATCCCTCCCAACTCAGGACATTCTGGGATTCTCTCTTCTCACTTACTCAAGCGTATCCTTGAACTGTGTCTTTTCAAGCTGGGGTCAAATATGGAGAAAGACACAAAGGAATTAGGGAAAAGGACACACCCAGATTTTATCACAGATTAAACAGGACTTGTTTCATTGTTCTGATAACATCACAGTTCTTGAAACTGAATTGTCAGAATGAGCACCATGTGGGAGATTTAAAGGCATTTAGGCACTTTTATTGAGTTAGCCACCTGAATATCTTAGAAAGCTGACCCTCTCTTCAGAAAAGATCTTTATTAACCTCTAAATGCAACACCAAATTACCTCTACAACCTCTTCCTTTTTTACTGTTTGCTTCTGCATAATGTAACAGCAGGGCTTTGAGGTTCATGCTGTGCTCTGCTTCTGCCCTGTGGGCAGCCCACATTTGTACAGAACTGTGGTAAAGCTTTTTCTTTCCCCATGTGAGACACAATCATTTAAACAGCAGCTGTCTTTCTTGTGGGGGAAAAAATACTTAATTTTGAATAACTACCTACTCAGGTCTTTCTTTCCATCCACTGAAAACTGCTAGAATGCATCAAGGAAAAGAGTCTATGGAGAGAAAGTTAATAGTCATTTTGTCACAAAATTGAGTTTGAAATGTAATGATGTTTACAAAAAAACCCAGTTTATTTTAACTGAAAGATTTTGAAATAAACTACTTCCAAATAAATGACACTTGGGTTGAGATTCATTTTAGGAAGCCATTCTAGTCTCTCAAAACAAATGAACTGCTGCCAATAAAGACTAAAAGACAGCAATAAAAAGGCATTACATATTCCATCCCAGGCATTTGAAAGTCCACAGAAGCCGTTGGGGAGCTGCTCCCCTACTTCACTGAGCAGAATTTCAGACCTGTAGACAGCAGGTTTGAGAAGGGTTCCCTGTTTTTTCTCTAAGTGGAACCAATTTAACCCCCCTCCCCTCCCTTCTTGCCTTATTGAGGCCAGTAGAGCTGAACCTCAGGCAGATTTGCCTCCACTGAAGCAGGCTGCAGAGTGATGCATGAATTACTCCTGAGAGACAATTAGTCGGGTTTTAAGAAGTGTTTTCTGCCCATTTGCAAGTATCCTCTTGGTGCATTCTGGCTCCCAGCTTCACCTAGCTCATGTTCAGCTGGCAGCTCTCACCCCCAGTGCAGTTCTGAACTCAGTGTGCTAAGGCGAATTAAATCATTGTATTCCTAATAATGGTGATTTCAGCTCAGTGAAGGGAAAAGAAATAACTTGTGTATCATTTACATCAGCTATCCCACATTTTAGAGAAATGGGAAGTAAATGTTCAAGGTTAGTGTCATGTGGTTGCCTCTGTATTTTCTTGCAGCACAACCAGGTGAACAGCAGGTGTATTATGCAGAACAGCCACGACCAGAATAAAGCCATAATTGAAATGGACGTTGATGTCACTGAACAATTTATCTTCCTTAAAAGGGTTTTGCTTTACAGAAGAAGCTAATTTAGTCTGGGAATTAAATTGATGGCCATGTGGGAACATTTGTCTAATTCACTTAGAGTTGTATCATTAGCCATGATTGTTTGATCAATATTTACAAAACAGTGAAATTTACTCAGTTGACAGATGTCAGAGTTCTACTCCTCATTACTGAAAGTGGATTCTTTGTGGGTAACCTGCAACAACATCTACTTCCTTAGAGACTCAAAATGCTAATATGAAGTTAATAATGGATTTTTGAATACATGATACAGTCTTCTACGATTTTTTAGGAAGCAGCTAAAACCAGGAACTGATCTTCCTAAATACATAATATCAATATGCACTACATGCAGAAGGTTTTAGTGGCCCTACAGGATTGGATAAAACCTGGGGGATGCCAAGCATTCTACATCTAGCAGCTAAAGAAAGAATTACTTGTATTCTCAGCTTATGTGTGGGTAGTAGCAGCATGCTTCAGGAGACACTGCTGCAATCACATGTACAGTGCTGGGATTGTCTATTCTCCCTCTTTAATTGTGTCATATTATTAGTCTTTTATCAGTTTTACTCTACCTGTGGAAGCTGAATCCCTGACAAATGTATTTTAGCATGAGAAATCATTCAAGTCAAACACTTTTCTACATGTTCATACTTGAAAAAGATACAGAAAATAAATTTTATCTTCATCTTCATAACTTTCATTCTTCTCATAAATCTTTTCTTCATTCCTACAATTTTAATCATCATGTATTTAGTTTGCTTTCTGTGAATTGCGACTGACCACTTAAAGTTATTTATCTAATCTCAGTTCAGCATTTTCTTATTTTGGAGAGACTTTTTACCAAGTGGCAAAATTATATTTCCTCCTCCCTTCTCAACCAAAATTCACTTAATGTCTCATTTTAGCCCAGCTTTTGGAAGGTCTTTGTAAGATTTATCACTATCAACACTGCAAAGCAATGTGATACATGGTACATTCACAGCGAATCATCATAGCATAATTTGTGAAATTATATAAAGAAATTTGGAATACTTGCCACTAAAAATGTGTGTACTCATGGTGGAATCTGAGCTGCAAACCCCAGTGCCTAGATCTGGATTTGGATGTGTGAATTTGGAGGGAGGAGCTTTTTTCAGTTCTGTACAGGCAGGAAGGCTCCCTCTGCCTCTTTTGGTAAAAATCAGAGTTGTTCCACTGCAGAGCTTAGAACACAGCCCATTTTGGGCAGTGATTACCAGAAATACCTGTTTATCAAACAGCAAATAGAAGACAGAGGCCTTTTTAAACAACATGAGTTTATTCTTCTGTGAATGTTGACTGTTTTCATTGCTTTCATATTTTTTAACTCTGATGCCTGTGGCACAGACAATCACTGAATTATCCTGGCTGTAAAATTGGACAAGTTTATAGAAATCATTCCTGATTTTCCCTGGCCACCCTGTATTTTGGTTCTTTGTTGATTTTTTAGAGATTTTGATGCTTCCTTGCTTTCTCTTCCCTCTCCTTTCCTTTCTTCCTCCCCCACCCTTTTTCTTTTAATAATGGATTGTTATCTTGTAAGCTTTTCTGCCTCTCAGCCTGGTTTAAGGACATATGCAGTTACATCCTAATGACAAGTAACATAGGGATAACTTCCTCCATATTCTTTTTCTTCCCGTGCTTGGCTTGCCCTTTGCAGTTAAAATGATATATTTTCCACTTGTGCAATTTTATGATCTTCTTAAACCAACATGCACAAATACATAAAACACAAGTAACTTGGGTAGCTCTCACTGACATTTGAAACCAGAAGCGTGACCATGTTAGGTAAAATATGTCTTTCTTTTCACTACATTTTTCATTTTATTGCATTTCTCGCATTGTAAATGCTTTTTATAAAGTGCATGCTAATCTGTTAACCAAATATGATGCACTGAGGTACCACCTCAGAGGAGAATTAGTGCATCCTGGAAGGAGGCAGCACACCTGGTGCTCGTCTCAGCATTTACTGGATATCTGTCACACAGAGTGCCAGGTTTGTGGAAGTGCTGGACTGTGAGCAGGTGTGGGCTGAGGCATCTGGACCCTCACCCAGCTCTTTCCTTGGGAGTGGAAATGGAGCCAGAGGTCACTGACACCTCCAGGCTCAGCTGTGCCAGCCCTGGGGTGGAAACCATCGCTCCTCTCAGGACCCTGTCAGGCCATGAGGGTGATTCTCTAATTCTCATGGGCTAGAAGCCAGCCCCAGCTGAAATTTAGCCTTCCATAGATTTTGGGTTAAGTAATTTCTCATTGGTAGTTATGTAAGAATACAAATGGCTTGTGCAATCCTACATTAAAATTCAATTTCTTTAAGTCAGTGAAGAATGAAGAATCAACTCTGAGATTTCCAGGTAATGGATTTCCATATGCTTGAATTTGTGTCTTTAATTTAAACTGTCAAATTGGTGCTTTTGAGAAGGGTATTTCCTTGAATTCCTTCTGTTCTCTTTGGTCCTGGGTCGGCAGTAGGAAAACAGAGACAGACATGGTGACAGATTTGACAGCTGACCTATTACTCTCCAAGAAAATGATACCATGATGGACCTCCTCTAATAAGAATTCAAAGGGGATTAATGTCACTTTCAGTCTAATAAATGCTTGACCTTTATTATGGTCTTACAGAAATGATAGTTGCTCATACTCGTCAATTTTAAATGCATGCTGAAAAACCTTTAAATGTGGAAAGCCCACTGACTCAAGGCAAGTTCAAGAAATTGCTCCTGACTTCAGGCATTTTAATCAATTTATGAATAACAGGAGAAGCTGGCTCATGTTGAAGGTGGCAATCTAAGGACCTAAAAAATCAGTTTCATAAAGCCACATATAAGGCTTCCCCTTCTTTAGGAAGCTCTGTTTTATGATTCTGCAAATTTTCATTGGTGTACTTTCATTTCAGGTTCTGGGAAGAAAGCCAGAAGTTTAATCCCATTTTATAAGCGATTGGGGCCAAATTCTATTCTCAGAAAATTAAATGAGAGTTCTGTGATGGAGTTCAAAAGAATTGGGAATTGACCTCTATCTAATATCTTTCAGAATAATTTATTAAAACCATTTCACTTTTTTTTTTGCTATTGCATTACCAATGCAAATTTGTGCATTGGGTTTAAGACTTGGGCAAAGGGGAAAAGCAGCTAAATAATGATTGATATTCCAGTTATTTTATCTTTATGCTTAATGCATATTACTCCTAAAACCAATGCAATGCACGATTTCATGACATTACAGAAAAACATTACAGAAAGGGCCATATGTGCTAAATAAAAGAAATGGTTTGAAAAATATAATGCCCTGATCTCAGTAAACTAAAATGTAAGATTAGATCTAAACAAACCATGAAGGCTCAGGAGCTGAATCTCACCTTTCTGTAGGAAATGTTGTGGATGGAATGTTTAAAGATTGGGGCCAGTTTAATATTAAATGGCAATTTTTATAATACATTGTGTAAGTGATTAATCCTCCACTGTGCATTTCCACCTCGCTTTCCTGTTCAAACTCTCCTCCAGCCACTTCTTAAGCTTCATTGTTGGAACCTGTGGCTTCTCCCAGCTTCTGTGCTAAAGCACTTCACACTTCTCCCTTTCTGTGCTGCAGCACTTCGCACCTCTCCCTTTTTGTCTGGACCGCTCTCCATGGTGATGCTCAGCTGCTCTATCCAGCAGCTTTGCCTGTGGCACTTGGAACCCTCATTGATGTTTGTCCTTCACACCTGCCGGGTGCTCAACAAGCTCCGGTTGAAGCTAAGTGTGTGGGTTAGGTTAATACGCAATCAATATTGTTATAATGAATGGTTCCTTTAATGGACAGGCAACTCTCGTTCTTTTGGATTGGGGTTTTCAAAGTTGTTTTCAGGAATTAACATATTAAATTTCACCAGTGCTTTTAAGATAACGGGACACCCAACTTCCTTGTGTAAATATAATAAATCCTCATTGAATTTTGTCTTGGATTAGTATTCAAGGAAGAGGGAAAGGAAATGTTTTTTTTCAAGCTTTTCTTCATTAGTTTGGAGAATTGCCAACCCTAAGTCAATTAAATTGTATTAGCTGCTTTAGCAGTCTCAGCTTGTCAGTTAAAGAGAAGTATGAGACCACATGGTTTAGGAAGGAAGTAGAATTTCAATCACAGAATTTTCTAACTAATTCTTTGGAAAGTTTCTGTCAAGAAATACAGGGTTCAGACTTCTCTTGGAAAAAGGATAGACTGTGTGACTTGATGGCATTCCCAGACTTATTTTCTACCATATTTTATTAATATATTTTTAAATATTTCAATTTCTAAATCTAATACACTGATGTAAATGCATTCACTTCTGCAGTCAGAATCTGAGGAAGAACTGACTCCAGAGAGTGAACTGACTTCTGAGAATAGATGAAAATGTGGGATGGCAGCCTCTATCTCTGTTTTTTGGGCTACAGAGGAAGATCAGTTAGATAAAAAAAATGTACTTCCAATGGTCCTGCATCCTTCAAGTACACCAATAACCTTTCTCAGTTTTGGCAGGAATGCTTAGGATGGAAATGAGCCCAATTTTGGGGCTTATGGAAGAAGTTTTGGTATCTGATTCAATCATTTATTGAAGTTTTTAAAGAGGGAGTTATTACTTGTCTTAGCAGCTACAGAGAAACTGAAGAATAAAAGCTAGTAGAGCTTTTAAAATAACAATTTACAGGGAAGCCAAGGAAAAATGTTTGAAAACTGACACTTCTTGACAGGTTTGTTTTTTTTTTCCTGAGCTTGATAATGTTAGTGCACTAATATTGCAATTTTTGGGGTTACTTTAATGCAAGCAAGTGCCATTTCATTACTTTATTTAATTAAATATTCTCAATGGTCTTGGACAAAGTTTCTGAGTTTTTGAAACTTGTGTTAGTTGTTTATTCCCCACAGAAGATAGTGACATTATTGTTTGGTTTTCTGTCATTTGAGGCAGTTGTGTGTAAAACCCAGATGCCATACTCAGTGCAGGATTCATCCTAATGATTATGTTCCTTAAATCAGCCTGTGCTGATTTATGGCAGTGCCACATATCACTTAAGTGAGTCCATGCCATCCTGTGCTAATTTAATTTACTGCTTCACTGTCCACTTTGCAGTGTTTCTTGCAGCCTTCCTCACTTTAAAAGGCTTATTGGGAAGTTTTTGTTTTCTCATGGGAGCACAGATATGTTCTGAAAATTTAGATTCAAAGAGGCCTCTCTGTTCAAGGATGGGATTTCTGGAAAAAAACAGATAGATCTGTGCCAAATTGATAGAAAATTGGAGGATGATGCAGAGAGTCTCTGTTTGAGCAAAGCAGTTTGAGTCACAGACAGCCTAACCTCAAACCCTGAGCACTCATTCCTCAGGCTGGATTTTCCTTCTGTCTACCTTTCATCTACACAGTCACAAAAACCTCTGAAAGGCCTTGACTTTTCTGTAATGTGCAAAACAGAGCTTTTCAAAACCTTCAATTTGTGCAAGTGGAAGCCCACGCCAATTAACTTTGCTCATTCCCAGTAATGAGGCTCTGACTGGAGGCTGTGCAGAGCTCAGGGGGGAGCAGAGACCATCCCTGGAGAGCACTGGAGCACAGCTCAGGGGGGCACAGAGCTCGGGGGGCACAGACCATCCCTGGTGAGCACTGGAGCACAGCTCAGGGGGGCACAGAGCTCAGGGGGGCACAGACCATCCCTGGGGAGCACTGGAGCACAGCTCAGGGGGGCACAGAGCTCAGGGGGGCACAGACCATCCCTGGGGAGCACTGGAGCACAGCTCAGGGGGGCACAGACCATCCCTGGGGAGCACTGGAGCACAGCTTAGGGGGGCACAGACCATCCCTGGGGAGCACTGGAGCACAGCTCAGAGGGGCACAGACCATCCCTGGTGAGGAATGGAGGCTGTACAGAGCTCAGAGGAGCACAGACCATCCCTGGACCCGTGGTAAGGACTGGAGCACAGAGCTCAGCTCCAGACCTTGGCTCAGGGCTCCATTTCTTGGAACCCTGGGCACTGAGAATTTTAGGCTTTCTATGCTGACAAAAACAAATACACTGATGCTGGTGGTGTCACTAACAGGACTCTTTAGTCACACTTAATTGCCTTGCTAGATCAGAATTTTAGGCAGATCAAAAAATTGAAGATAATGATTTTGACCTATTCTGGCCTTGGGAAAAGGCTTTGGAAATGTTGAAAAATACAGGGTGGGGGGTGGGGGACTGAATTTTGAGAAAGCTTTTTTGTCTATTTTGATTCATCTCCCTGTAACCCCAAAAAGCATCTATTTACCCCCTCAATCGTGAGTTACAACTCTCCCAAAGCAGGGTACATTTCATTTTTGTCACTATTCCAAGTGTGTTTATTGAAGCTGGGCTAAAGAGGATCCAGATGGAGCTGGGGTTTCACTCCTCTATGGGAAAACACCTCTGTCAAGTTGGAATAAGCACTCAAATAGCACAGACATAGTTTTTTCAAAACCAGGTTTCAGCAAAATCTGATTTTCTTAGTGCAGAATGAAATATTTAGATTGCTGAAAAAGAAAATGTATTTCAAACTGAACATGCATTTGAATTTTTCAAAGTAACTCAATAATAAGTATTGAGAGGAATTGAAGTAGGTTTGAGTTAAGATTTCTGTAATTTCCATGTTCTCCTCCAAGAGAACTGTATCATATTTCCCTCCCTTTGTTTTGAGGGGAGAGCAGTTTCTGGTCAAGGTGCTACTGAAATCTGTAGTGTTTTGCTGTCTCTGCGTGACTGCTGGTGACCATGTATGCATTGATTCTTAATATACTCTATGAATTTCAATTTCTAAATATACTGTGCTGTAGCAAAAAGCTCTAAGCTTCTCATTATAGCTCAGTATATATTGTCAGCATAAACAATCTTCAAAATTGTATTAGAAGTAAGAAATTATTTGCCCTTCATTGCTCAAATTAGCTTATTCAGACTGCTGAGTGTCCTCTGCCTTAATAACATTTTCTTAGATGAAAGATCTTCTTATTTCCTTAGGAATACTTGGAATGAAGCAGTTGATGTGACACACTGTGTCATTGATTACAAATTGTGGGTGATACTTCACAGGGGAATTGCTTTGTCCTTCCATTTTCAAGAGCATATGCACACTCTTGTGTCTGTTCACCTGTTTGTCTATATTTTGATATATTCAGAGAGACGACTTTTTAAAAGCTACTTAATTTAACATCAGTAAAAAGCAACTCAGAATGGAATTTTGATGTGATACTAAACAGAGTGTGTGAAACCCAGATTGTGTAAAGTGCAGATGATTTTCTCCAGAGTACTGGCAGCTTTCATCTTCCACGTGAAGGGGAATGCAAAAGCACAATCTCCCTGCAGTCTGGAGACTGACTGACATCCATCAACACTGCTCAGTACCTAAACAGCAGGAGGCTTTTCCAGCAGAACATGACAGCTCTTATCTAACAGAGCCCATGTGCCACCAGGGCTGAGGAGGGAACAGACACCAAAGCCTGCTGATTCTGCATTCAGTCCTGCAAGGGAGAAGGTCACCCATGGCTAATCAGGGATGGAAAACTCACTTTGCCTGGTACTTGACAGCTTCTTCCCATTGAGCACAAGCCTGCAGGATCACAGTGGTGTAAAGGTGCACTCTGCCTTGGCAGCTGAGGGAGGACGAACCAACCCCAGCCACCACCCAGGCACTGGACACACAGCTCCCACAGTGGTGACACCCAGTTCAGTTCTGCTCCCACAGCAGTGACACCCAGCTCATTTCTCCTCACACAGCAGTGACACCCAGCTCATTTCTCCTCACACAGCAGTGACACCCAGCTCATTTCTCCTCACACAGCAGTGACACCCCATTAATTCCCTGGGTGTCAGCTGGGGCTCCTGACTGATGCTGCCCCACTCTTTTCAGCGTTTCCTCTGGGGAAGCTGCTGTGCACATCCAGTGACAGCAGCATGGTCAGCTGAAGCACCAAGAGCCCTTTGGGAATCTGGGTCTGCAAATTCTGAGGTCATTCAGATCTGCAGATGTTGTTATATTGATCCCAGATAAAACATAAATGGATGAGCACAAGCAGAGAAAGGGGTAATTGTATGTTTGTTGGGATGGAGATTTGATATAGATCAGTTGGAAAGTGAATGCAAAGCAACAGAAAGAGTCTCTGCTAAATTTGCCAGCAATATAAAATGCTCTGTGACTTTTGTGTGAATGCCAGTTGTCTTTTTAGTCTCAAAATTACTTTCATGGCTTTGTTTAGTACCTCAGTGCTCAGCAGGATAAAAAATCTGAATATTTATATATTGGGTGAGAGGAAATGACCCTTACAAATGACATAACTTCAACACAACTGCAAAGATTATAAATCATAATGTGAATTATTTTGTCTTTGATAATCTAAAAGGCTTGTATGATTTCAGCACTACTCCGTGCTATGAAACTTCTCAGTGAAATTTAGATGGGTAGCCAGGATCATCTGTAGAAGAAAACTGGATATATTAAAATATGCCAGAGTAGGGTACAGTCAGATGGGTAAATGATATATCTGAACCACAGTGAGCTCCAAGTGCTTGTTCATTTAACCGGTAAAATTGCATTCACACTAGAAAGATTTCACAGCTTTAATTATGTTTTTGGATTAATTAAGGCAGTAAAACTTTCCAATGCAGATGAGCCCTTGTTCATCTCATTTCTTTGCTTCCAACATACAGTCTATCAGATTTGCAGTGCAATTTAGACACCCTTGTTTTGTCATTTTGCAGAGCTCGGTGTGCTCCTAGCAGCCTCACCTGGTCTGTGCTAGCTTTGCTCTTGCCCTCTGCACCTCACGGCTCAGTGGGGTTCCCCTGCAGCAGCTCCTGGATGCACATTTAAGGCTCTGTCTGTCAGGCATGGGGGGTTCATTAGTAAATGTGGCACAGTACGATCAGCATGACAGCTGAATGCCCTTATTTATCTCTGGGTCTGGCCCCGGTGTCTGTGCTGTGCTAACAGTGCACAAACCTCTCCTGCTGTGGCACCCTTTGCACTTTGGGCACAGCCCCAATTTACTGAGGCAGTGGCTGATGGGTGGTCCTGAGAGTGGGGCCAGTGCTGCCAGCACACCCGCAAGGCTTTGGTCCTTCCAGCCTTCCCCCCTTTTGGCACAGATTTGGGGATCAGAGGGGTAGGTAAGAGATGAGAGTGCAAGATGGAAATGCACACCCTGTGTGAGGAGCTGCGTGAAGGGCGATGCTGTGAATTCCCTCATCTCCAGTGGGCTGCAGCTTTCCACCTTTGCCAGTCAGGAGCATGCAAATCAACTTCTTCTGCACCCACTTGTACCAGTGGAGTAGCATAAATTCATTTTTCAGGTCATGGCTTGGTACTGAAGGAGTCTCTGTGCCTCTCCAATTTCCATAAAAGTTAGATATTGGGGTAGAAATGGCAGTCCTAAGAGTTCTAAGTTTATTGTTATGGTCTGCAAATCACAAATCTGGATTAATATCAGAAAATTTGAAAATGAATAAGTTTAAAGATAATAAAAATTTTTACCTTTCCTTTCACTTTATCAGAAATTAAAGTAATTATTTTCACAGAATGTTCTGAAAACTTAATAAATAACAATAGGCTTCATCTTAAGTCACAAAACTGTACAAAAATGCTAAAGTATTAAAAAAAGTCTTAAAAATTTTTAACAGTAGAATTTATGCTATGAAGTAACACAAATCAAAATAAGAATTTCTACAATTTAATGGTACCAAATGAGCTAGTTTGAAATGCAAAATTACTGAAGACTCAAACAGAATTCTGCCCTCTGGTATCCTGTGGACAATTTGGAAATGAGTTATAAAGCTTGTGCATGTGCTGGTTTATGATTTAGTTCCTAGGGCTATGCTGGGTCACTGAAGTGTTAAATGTATGCATATGTTTGTCTGATTTAATAACAATCTGCTGATAAATAAATTTAAATTTGAGGCCCTGAATTGTTATGGACCTTCACAGGATTAACAGTTTGTTGTTTTCAGTTTTGTTGCAGTTGTAGGTTGTGTGACTGTCACAGTGATAATGCAAGGGAAAATTGAATTTAAATCATGTATTGGTTATTCAAAAAACTCCAAACAAACACCAGCACTACTGCCAGCTGCAAAAACTACTCTCTGGTAAATATAATTGGATGTAAATACAGGGCATTAATTATTCATGCGTCTCTGCCTCACCAGACCCAGGAGAATCAGAACTGATCTGCAGGATGGAGCCAGAGAGGCCTCCAGGCTCCCTGGGGAGCAGCACAGGTTTCTCCCTGGGAAAGAAGCAATCACAGAAATCACTCAGGGGCAAAGCTTATCCTGTGGGCAGCACAGGAACACAAACCATGGCCAGGTTTCCATTACACATGGTTTCTCTCAGTCAGAAACATGTGGCTGGCATTGCTGGCAGCAGTTAAAGGCACTACAATATTGCAGCTTCAGAAAACAGAAATAAAGAGTGGCTCCAGCCAAGTTACTTCTACAAGATCTGCAATAGCTGGGAAATAGTTTTATTTTTAATAGCAGAGTCCCAAAATTGAAGACACCCAGGAGTAAAAGATGGGGATATCTCTGATTGCAAGAAGGTGGACAGTCTTATATCAACATTAAATGGATTTCAGATATAACCGTTTTAAGGCTTGAGTTCATAAAGAGAATGTGACAAAAGGTCAGCCTGGCACATATGGCTCATTTACTGTTCAGCTGTACAAAGAACCTTGTAATAGCTGGGGTTTATAATAACTAAAAACCCAACGGATGGCTGGGTACAGAATTAACTCCATAATCTAAATGTTGCATTTGAATGTTATTGAAAACAATTATAATTGTTTGAATGACTAAACTATATTTACATGTTTTGAGTTTTCCCTTTGGGATAGTTCCCTGCTTTTCTATCACACACCACTGGCTGGTAGATATTAGGCTGCAGTTAATAGCTCTGTTTTACATGGCAATATTATTTCAAGTACTTGAATGTAATAGCAGCAAAACACATCAGGGGCTGTAGCTGTGGTCAAATCAATACATTCATACAAAATGAGGAGAAAATTAATGTTGTGCTGTGAATGGCTCTAGCTAGAAAAATGTCTTTAATAATGAGCAGACTTAAATCTCCAGCACAAACACAGAAGAGCAACACGACCCTTCAAGGAACACAAGGGAGCTTTGTGCTATCAGAATCCCCTGTATCCCTCTAAAGAGAAACAGGATTTCCTCCATGGTAGGCTTTTCTTAAGATAATAGGGTAACAGCTAGAAATGGATAAATATCTGGGTAACAGCAGCCAGCCTAGAGAGCCTGGGTTGGAGTCACCCTCTTGTGACCATCTCTGCCTC
This sequence comes from Aegithalos caudatus, assembly GCA_013389925.1. NCBI lineage: Eukaryota > Metazoa > Chordata > Aves > Passeriformes > Aegithalidae > Aegithalos > Aegithalos caudatus. Next base: position 250,208 of record WEIU01008869.1, read on the forward strand.
CTGCCTGGGAGATGAACTTGTGCAGCAGGCTGAAAAGTGACCCCAGGGAAAAGCCCAGGCTGATGGAGGAGAGATCCTTCAGCTCTCTGCAAAGTGAACTTTTCCTGTCTCTGGGAATGTGAGACTGCAAACCAAACAGCTGTATGGGAAGACTGGGTTTTACTGCTTCCCTGAATGGATTAAAACCACGAAATAGAAGCACTCAGGGCTGACAGTGACTCTTCAATATCAAACCCAGCAGGAGCTGGAAGATGAAATGCCTTGCAGCAGAGCTTGCTGTGAGGGGACACCCTGCTACCAGTGCATTCACTGGTACCTTGCCTTTCTTCTGCTGACGTGTCACCAGTCAGTGATACAGTCTTCATACAGTTTCATACAGTGTTCTTATAGCTTGGAGCAGAATTTCTCTTGCTGCAAACAAAAAGAAGTGCTGAGCTCAGGAGTGGTAACAGGCTGCTGCTTCTGGCAGGGCAAGATCTTGAGCATCTTTTTGTGATGCTTTAGCATGGACTTAGAAGTGCAGATCTTGTAGCTGTAGTATGAAACATCATTGGTTTCATGAAATCTGTGATTCTTGTAAACCAAGAAAACAATTCACACAATCACCAGAGTACTCCAAGTAGGACTCTGCTGCCTTAATTCAGATATCCACTGTACAGACATCCTGAGCTGAGTGTTCAGAGTGCTTTTATAGCCCGTGGAGAGAAATAAGGAATGATTTGTCTTATTCTACAGTAAATGCCTAAAGTGCCATATAAGTCATCCTTTAGAAATGTCTGTCTCTCTGAGGACTGCTCAGGTGGTGCAGATAACTGGTTGAAGACCTCTGAATTTACAGGCAGGTGAGGTGAGCCCCTGGTCCTGCAGGAGAGCAGCCAAAGACCTGCTCAGAGCTGGCATTGCAGAAGGGCAAAGCCAGGTGTGCCAGCCCAGCCCTGCCAGGTGCCCCCTGCCCTCTGTGCCGGGCTCCCTGCAGGTGTGCTCCTCCCAGACCGTGTGCTGCCACTCCTGAGCTGTCTGAGGCAGCCTGCACCGCCTGCTGTCCCCTCTGGGCCCCTCTCTGCCTGCTTTAACCCAAGGGTTTGCACTCATAGCCACAGATCACGGGGTTGGTTGTGCTCAGAGTGCTTTTACCTACCGGGTTTTTAATATATCCGGATGAGTGCACGGTATTTACCTCAAGTCTGAAACCTGCAGAAAAGGGCATCTTCCTTCTCATGGCCTAGCCTTATGCTGCTCTGCTTTCATCTCCGTCCCAAGGTGTTTCTCAAGTTTATTTATAGAGGACACAAGTGCTGAGCCTGGTTTTCTGTTTCCTTGCACCACACAGTCATTTACAGTAATGAGAACAGGATTCCAGCTGCTTCACAGTCCAAATGAGGACTTGAGGCCAATATTTCGGGCCAGATTAAGTTCTAATTGCATTTAATTCTGGATGAAGTAGCTCTCCTTCTCTTTTCACTCATACCAGATCTGCTTGAACGTGGCTTTAAGGTTTCCTTTGTCCTGCTTTTGTGTTGTGGATTTGTTCCTTGATTGCAGTGTGATTTCAGTAATTGCTGAAGTTTCAGTAGCTAACTATGTTAATTGAGGAGCTGGACAGATGGCTCAAGCATCTGATATTAAGCTTATTGTGCTGAAAGGATGTAGCCATCAGGATTTGAAGTGTTACCATGGGAATGCTCTTCCAAAGGCTACTGAGAGCTGGAAGCTTTACACAGTGAGGCTATGCCAGGGCTGTAGTGACATTAGCTTTTAAGAGATAAAAAGAGGCAATAAAGGGTCAGTTTAAAAAATCCTTGGAGAAGTAGTGTGATCTATTGGTATCCTCAAATTAGCTGCTGTGTAGTCAACCAAAGGTTCTTTGTACATGCACTCGAGGAGGAGCATCAAAGCTGTGATTAGCCTTAAAACAGAGCTATCATTTTGTAACTTTCATTGCGGACTTCAAATTGATACAAAAACTTTCTGGTCTTCTGAATCCTCTGTTCATTTCACTGAAAAGAATTTTCAGTGACCTTCAGGAAAGGAGGATGGGTTGGTAGCTAAGAATTGGGATGTCATTTCTGTAAGACCCACAATTGTTTGGGTTTCTGTAGGACTCAAACATCTCACATGAAACCTGCAGAGCTGAAATAACGTAGACTTTGGCTTGAAGCAGCTTTAAATCCCTTTGGGCAAGTAGTTTCATTCTTTCATAGCAGAATAATTGAAATTTAGTCCAACATATTTCTTTGAAGCTGCTATCTTTCTGAAACCATCTACTCTGTATTGAAAGGCTGGATTGGATGGCATAAGTTGTAATCTTGATGCCCCCATTTCTGTTTTTCAACAACAAAAGGGAGGCTGCCCAAGGAGGTCACTCACAAGTAAATCTGTTTCTGTTTGACAGACACCCACTGTCAGTAAAAACACAAGTTACAGGAAAGAAAGAAAAGAACCAGTTCAACTATTCCATTTTCCCATAAAATGTGATTTTATTGTAGTGTCTTATCTCGCATTTGGTATTTTTCCATCACTGAGCACTTTTTTAGAATTTGTACCTTTGTTTTGGAATTTAGAGCATATCTGAGATATCTAGAAAATCTCTCCCTAGAGTATAATCTTCAAAGTAATTGTCTGGTCATAGAAAAAGCCATAAGAGGAAAAGGTCTGTTTGTCTGTCTGTCTGGGGCCTCACCAGAGCTCTCCCTTGGCCTGTGTAATCTCTGTGCTGTGATTTCAAAGAAATGCTGGTCTGAGTGGCTTTAGGCAGGAGGGCCAACTGTCCTTGCCATTTTTATCCTTCTTAAGCAGCAGTCCTTGTGCAGGACTTGTAGCTGAAAGGAAATTCTAAAACTGTCAAATGAATCACACTTAGGTAGAAAAGGAATATATGGCAGCCCTGCTGGGGACAGGGGCTGGAACACACGAGCTTCATTTCCCAGTGAAAGAAGCCCTTTAGTGGTTAAATGCATTTGTGAGTCAGGGCTGTTCAGCCCTGCTGAAATAAGATTGCAGTGATTTCTGGCTTGTGCAGTATGAACTGAGCCCATGATGTTGTATTGTTTCCTTTGTGATTTTCTGCTGCTTTTAAAGCACTGCCCCTCATTCTGGACTATGAAATTACCCGCAAACACACTCCTTATGAAACAAACAAAAACTCATCACTGGCTGTCCTGTTCTTCAGGCCATTTAGAGCACCATGTTCTTTTATTCATTTTCTTGAAGAGCTTTGTGTTGCTGATTCTGACTTTTCAAAAGCCTCCTTCATTGCCATGCACCCGGACAAGAGGGTGAGAAGTGCCCATGCTTCAGATCTCATACCTTGTCTGAAGAGCAGTTTCAGTCAAAACCTAATTATACAGAAACGACAAGCAATTATTGCACAGAACAGCTCCTTGGTAAACTTTGAAGAGCATTGCCTTTTGCCTAGCAGGCAGGCTGGGTGCTCTTGTGCCTCTGCTGTTATCAAGGAGAGGCACTGCAGTGCACCTGCCTTCCCCTCACCCTGCCCCTCTTCCCAGAAATGTCACTGGAGTTCCAGCTGCACAGAATCCACAGGTGAGAGGTAGACACTGCTTTTTGCATGGTCCAGGTCAGTCTGGAAAAAGGGCTGTCTTTACTCATAATGCTGTGCATTAAGTATTGTTCATATGCACAAATATAATAATATCATATGCATGTGAGAGGATGGAGGCGTGGAGATGGTCAGGCCCCCCAGTCACAGAGGTGGGTGAGGGAGACCTCTGACTCATCAAACAATGTTAACATTGCTCAGGGCTGTCGGCAAAGCTAATTTATTGTCCCAAATTCCACGGTAAATTCACACGGTGGTCTTTACTGGGGTGTAGAAAGGCTGCTCAGCTGTCTCTGAAAGATGCCCAGTGAAAATGCTGTGCCAGAATGCAGAAAACCAAGTTTCTTGGGTTTTATCAACATTACAGTGCTGGAAATGACAATGCAGCTGGATCATTAACTTCAACAATGTCAGCAGGTTCTCACCATGGCATTTACATTAATTAGTCTGCATGTTATTTAACAGCACACTTCTCTTAGATGAATTCACTAATGTACTTTTTGGCTCCCACTATTGTGGAGTGCCTCTGCTTCAAAAGTAAGCTATTAAATGCTAGAAAATGTAGGAAGATTTGTGGAAACACACACCAGTGTGTTCACAGGTGAAGAGAATCACATAAAGACACTGGATGATAACTTTTTTGAAGAAATCTCTTGCTGCTTACTATGCAAAGTCTTTGTTTCTACCTCTTGTGCAAGCAGGAAAGAAAACAAAAATAAGAATATCAAATCGAGAGGAGGAGCAAATGTTTATGAACCTGAAAAGTGAGATGAATGAAGGGTTCCAGCATGAATTGTTTTAGCATAAATCAAGACACTGTTCACAGTCCAGAAAAGGAACACAAAAATATAATGAGAATCTTATATTCACAGATCCATACACAGCTGCTCCCTCTCTGTGGAGGACTCAGCTTGAACTGCAACCTCTTTGGATTAAAGAGCAGCATATGTGGGGGTTTTATTTAAAATTTCTTTTCATAAATCTCAGAATTGAGAGGAGCCTCTCAACTTGGTCAGGAGTTCAGATGTGAAATACGGTACTTTAGCTTTGCCTTAACTCGGAGCTGTTTTCTGCTGCTGAACTCGGTCTGGCAGGTTAATCAATCAATTAACTAGGAATGGAGGGAGATGGGAATAGAGGGAGCTGGGATGGGAGGGAACTGGGATGGAGGAGGTGGGATGGAGGAGAACTAGGATGGGAGGGAGCTGGGATGAGAAAGAAAGGCTGGGCTGCAGAGCATCCCTCAGGGAAATGGCTGAGGCAGCCCCAGGACAGAGCTGCTCAAACTGAACCAATATTTGAGAGGCACAATAGATACACACAAAGATTTATTTCTTTCTATTTTTTTTTTTCCCCTTTCTCTTCCTTAGGCTGTGTCTTTCATGCTCCAGATCTTGAGATGCACAGCACGGAATGTGCTGTGTGGGAGGCAGCAGCTCTGTGATTGAGCTGCTGTTTTAAGTTAAGTTATATATTGCCCATAAATGGTTATTTTCTGGGGCTTGTCATCTTCATTAAGAATCACTTTGTACTGAGCATTTCTATTAATCTGCTTGAAGCTGGCTGTTTATGTTTCTAAAACTAAATTCACTCTACAGTTTCTGAGTTTTTAAGCTTTTATTGACCACTGTCAAAAGGAAAATCACTCTCAAGTCTTTTTAAAAGAGGAAACCACAAACAACATCTTTGACAGAATTTCTCTTTATTTTGAAGAATTCTGAATCAAAATCATGAATGGTACTGTGGAAATCAACAACTTTTTAAAATTACCCAAATCCAGATTTAGCTGAGATTGCTGTAAAACCACTCATTATGTAATGATGGCCATAAAACAGCAATTATACTTTTTTATTCTGAGTTTTAATTATGTAATTGCAAGTATGTTGATTGAATTCTTAGAATGTTTAATGGTGTTAAAGATAATATTATGACATTTTAGCCCATGTTCTTCAGAAGTACTTCTAAATGACACCAGAATTCACATGCTCCACCTACCCTCCCCTGCATGTTTTATTTTTCACTGAAGTGGGAGTTTTGTTAAATGCAAACATGGTGCAGTTCTCTTTACGACCCCAGGTGACAGAACCCTGTGGCATTTCTATCATCACACACTCACTGCCTTCCCCAGGCATCTGAATCCTTTTGTTCAGATCCTGGCTCATCTAATCCAGTCCAGTTGTTTTCAACTGGATTTCATGGGGCTGTGCAAAACCTCTTTAAGGACCCCATGGATACTGCCTGCTTCTGGCCCTGGTCCTACAGGAAATAAAGTTTTCACCCCAATAAGTTTGTTAAAATAAACAAATAAATAGACAAACAAATCCATTTACTTTTTGTCAAAAAATAAGTTAGGTCATCTGAAATTTCTTTTGGTTGTACACTATGAACATCAATAGATTGTAAATGCACTCAGAGAATGTAAGTAAGTAGGAGCACAGAATTCTATTCTAGAGATCAATGTACAGCTCTTGGCATCATTAGGGGCAAGTTTCATGCATAATATAATTACTGCATCTCATAAATCAAATGATATTAATAAGCTGATCTCTTTGGGACAGAAGCTGTCACTTGCTATATTATTGAACAATGCTTGTAATGCTGGGCTTGTAACTTGATTGAAATTGAGATGACTGTAAAATTTTAATCAGGAAAGCTTGGTAGATTTTCTTTCCTCACAATTTATGCAATTGCTCAATACATTTTTCTCTATCATTTTAGCCTTTTTCATTTGACAGATATTGATGTGTTTTCCCAAGCTTTAATGGAAATAAAATTGTCATGAAAAAACCCCAATAATTGCATGTGTTTCTGTAACAGTTACAAGCCAGAATACTTTGTTCCAGGATAAGAACTCAAATTAATGTCGTCTAAGCTACTTTTTAGTATTTTTTAAGTTTTCTACTCTGAGTCAATCACAGCTTCTCTGAATTGTATCAACCAGCAGTGCCTTTACAAAAGTATGTGACTGTTGCCTGTCCTCGTAAGAGACGTGCAGCTGTTTATTACTGTCAACAAACATTACACACAGGTATCAACAGGAAAGCTCACAGGACCAATATTAACACCTTTATCTGCTTTAAATTGTAATACCTAACTGCAGAGTATTCTTGATGCTGTAATTCTTACTCAGAATTTAATTAAACAATAAGCAGGGGAATTTTTCTTTATTTTATCCTGATACTCTTATAAAATCCAAAATTTCTAGTGGTGATATCATACAAGTCCAGTATAAGAAATAACAGTGCTGTATAATAAAGTATCACATTTATTTTGATCCAGCACTGTTTTTTTTCTCTGGAGTGAGAAGGCACAGATTAATCTGGATGGAGAGGAAGGTAAAAAAGCAAGGCCAAGGTAGACAAGCTCATTCTGAATGTCGAAGGTGATCTCTCTTGGAGTTCATTACAAAATTACACATCTGTCACTTGTCAGGGGCCAGCCAAGGCAGGTGACAGAGCAGCTGGAGGTGGAGGGAGGCAGCAGTGCTGGGGAAAGCTCTCAGGGAATCAGTGAGATAAATCAGTGATTAGAACAGAGGGGACAAAAGGCTTACAAGGCAAGCAATGTCATCTTCTTCTTCCGTTCAGCTGACTATCAAAGTGGCTATTTCTTCATGTTCCAGATTTTCTCTTACCTCTTGCTTGTATATAAGATTTTCTTTTCTGCTGATGATTTCTGTACTTTTGGCCATGTTGGAATGACAATACCATGACATCTGGTAACTGGTTCTGCATATTTTTTTTTTTTCATACTTTGCCGTGAAGCAGTTACCCCAAATTCCAGTAATTACTGTAAAAAATCCATTAATAAAGAGATAACCTCAGCAAGACCCACAAAGTGTATATGGATGACACATTTTTTTAAATATTAAATGATTTGTTATCCACGTAGCCGACTGTCTGCTTCCAGTCAGGTCCTGCATCATCCTCCTGTGTCACCCACATCTGCTGGGAGTTTGGCCTGGGCTGTTGGCTGCCCACAGACACCGAGGGCTCTGTGTTAGTTTGAGATGTGGAGGAGGCAGTCATTGAAATGGGGCTGACTTCTCTAGACACTTCTTCAGGAAAAGCCAAAGCAAAGCCCCCCAGCTCCTCAGCCTTGTTTGCTGTCACAGCTGTGGTGTTTTTTCCTCAGTGGGTGCCAGCAGGGCTCCTGCTAACAGCCCATGTCTCAGCTGGCTGCGCTTCCTGGGCCTGTTAATTTCATAAACAGAAACATCAGTGCTCCTCCTCCTCCGGGCTGCAAGGGATGTTTATACTCAGTACCAGCAGCTGCTGGGGCTGCTGAAGCTTTATCTCTGCTCCATCACACTGCTGGATCACATCAGCATCACTTCAGCTCTCCAGTGTTCCTGGGGTTGTTCTGATGATATTGGAGAACAGATTGAACTTGTCCAGAGATGCATGAACAGGAAAGAAATCAAGAGCAGTAAAGTACAGAGCTGCCTCTTTAATCAGATGCTTTCCTGTGCTGTCCTGCACAGGGCTGAGGATGAATGGCTCTGCTCTGGGCTGTCAGTCTCCTTGGCACTGCTGCCAGCACTCCTCAGGAGGAACAAGCTCTTGCTGTGGGAGGATATTGGATCCAGAGCTTTATTATCCCCCCTGGCACTGCCTTGGCTTTATTATCCACTGCCTTGGCTGCTCCTCCTGCTGGGGAGCTCCGAGAGCCCCTGTCCTGTGCTCTGCCCTGCCGGGATGCTCCTTCCCTCCTCCCCTGTCCCTGCTCTCTCTCTCAGGTGACACCTGTGCTCCTTCCCTCCTCCCCTGTCCCTGCTCTCTCAGGTGACACCTGTGGCTCCATGGCCACGTTGGGCTGGGCTCAGTGGGGAATTCCTGGGGTTAAACCCCACAAATCCTGCCCTGAAGGGGAACTTGGGCCGAGTCCTCACAGAGCCAGGCTGGGAGCACAGATCCCACCCCTGTCCTTTGTGTGGTGGCTGCCCTCCTCTGCCATTTCATCGTAGTGTCTGGAAATAAATTTAAATCATCATCAGTTACTAATCTGTGCTATTACTATCTCCACTGAGGTGAATAAAGTGCTGCAAAATTTGTATATCTAATTTTTCTACATGTTGATTCTATATTCCAAGCTCCTGTGAGTTTTGTAGATATGCAAATTACGTCTGATCCATTTTGGGAGTAAGTTTTAATTATTAATATTTTTTTAAAAAAACAGAATCATTTTGGCATTGTTAGATATTGTAAGTTAGTGTCATTTTTTCTGTCTATACCCTTGGGTACAAATAAAAACAGTGATTTGCAGTCCCCTGACTTTATGGGAGTAACCTGGCAAGCAGCAGCATTCCAAGGCTTTCTTTCAATCTTTCCCTTTTTGCCATCATTTGAGCAAAGATGGATTTTTCCATAGTACCATTATAAAACATTCATAAACAATAACATTTTCCTGATTGTAAGTGGTATGTTTTAAGTTACATTTAAAGCATCTGAAAGTAAGTTAACCCAGAGCTACATGGTGTCACTTGAGAGAAGAAAATCAAAATAGGTTTTGAATTTGCTGTGACTTCAGTAGTGCTTGGAATGGCAGCTGGAGGTGCTGCTCAGAAAAAGTCCCTGAGCATCCTGAGGTGGGAGATGTGTCTGTGGGTGGAACTGCCCAGCTCCAGGCGTGCTTAAAGCTTCTCTGCCTCCTTCAGGTGTCTCTGATTCCCTTGACCTTGTGAATACTTTAGCATTGTACTTTCCAAAAATTACTATTGCAGCTGCAATTTAACATTTTAATTTGCTTGGAGTGCTGTTTTGCAGTGGGTAATGCTATAAAGCCAAATTAGAAAAATTACAATGTATGTTCATACAAATTAATTATTCCTAATGATTTCCTGCCCAAATATATATTCCTTTCTGTGAATGAAATGGAAAGATGATTCTTTACTCTGGGAAAATGTCCATATGTTTATGCAGATCTTAATTTACAATCTCATTATATTCTGAATTATACTAAAATGTATTTCTATTATAATTTAGAGGATTTTTTTTCTTCTTGACTCTTGTCCCCCTCCCTGCTGCCTGCAGGTGGTTTGAAAATGCAGCTGGTTTATTGTTCTGTTCAAGGCTGCTTTGGTACTGTAGGAAATAAGCTGGTTTTTCTTGTGGCCATGAGGAACCTGTTGCTATCTTCAGTGAAATTTCTATCCTTAAATCTCCACTGTGCATGGCATTTGTATCCTCAGCTCCAGGGAGATGTTACTTTTCAGCTGATGAAGTGCTGCAGATGCTGGGCAGGTGGGGAGCTCAAGTACAAAATATTTCTTCTGCATCAGGACACAATAAAATACTGTCAGTGTGGGTCTGTTAAAATATAGATACTATAATTTTTGTGGTAATATAAGGTGTTCCCACATTCTGATAATCACTGAAATCACCAGCTTGCACCATTTCTTCAGGGTTCATTTGTTAGAGAGAATTTTTGTTTGTTTCTTTGATGGTCTTTTTGGTTTTTTGTTTGGTCTGGTTTTGTGAGTTTGGTTTTTCTGTTTGTTTTTTTGTTTGGCGTTTTTGTTTGTTTTGTTTGGGGGTTTGTTTCCTTTGTTTATTTTTAGTGCTCAGTTTGATTTTTGTTTGTTTGTTTTTTTGTTTGTTTTGTTTGTTTTATGCTGGGGGTTCTTTTTATCTGGTGAATATTCTCTGTATTACATATATTACATTGAAAAACCCAATCTTCTTGGATGGATAGTCCTTTACTAAATCTTGTGTTATATAAATGTGACATCAAAGCACTGCCTATGGAACATCCCAGGAAATAGAGGCCTGGAAAAGCAGCAGAGTTACAGTAATAAATAAATAAATACAGTAATAAACTTCGTGTTTTTCAGAGGGAGCACAAGGATGTGGGTGGGGCTCAGCCTCACCCCCCTGGAGAAATGCAGGGGGCACTCAGCAAAGCCCTGCAGGGTTCAGGAGCCCAGGGGGAGCAGCTCTGTGTCCCTGACAGGGGGTCAGGAGGTGCTGCAGGGGTGGCTGGGGCAGGGGACAGCAGCTCTGCCCTCCCTGCACACGGGGAGAGATCCCTGCAGAGCTCAGGGAGCTGCAGCAGTGCCGGGGCATTGCTGAGATCCCTGCAGAGCTCAGGGAGCTGCAGCAGTGCCGGGGCATTGCTGAGATCCCTGCAGAGCTCAGGGAGCTGCAGCAGTGCCGGGGCATTGCTGAGATCCCTGCTGATCTCACACACCTGCAGCAGTGCCGGGGCATTGCTGAGATCCCTGCTGATCTCACACACCTGCAGCAGTGCCGGGGCATTGCTGAGATCCCTGCAGAGCTCACACACCTGCAGCAGTGCCGGGGCATTGCTGAGATCCCTGCTGATCTCACACACCTGCAGCAGTGCTGAGGCATTGGCTGTGGTTTTGTGATGGACCCTCTGCAAAGACTTTGATTGTCACAGATGGAACCATCTCCCCTCTGCAAAGAGTTTGTTTGTTTATCACCATGGAGCCATCCCCAGTGATGGGGCAATCTTCTTTAACCTGGGTTAAGCTGAAAGCATCTGAGCCTTGTTCTGTGCTTGCCCTCGAACAGAGAGCTGGGGATGGATGTACTACATGGGCCATGATTTATTCTTCAGAAGTGAGTAGAAATCTGATGGTGTAAAACATGAAGCCTTTAAGTGTTCTGCAGTTTATTTTATTTTGATTTCTTTCAGTTCTCACCTGTAGCAGGGGATAGGTAAGTACTGAAGTCAATAGAGACTGTAAGAAGGAAAATGTCCAAGCAAAGATGCAGCTGTGCAGAACCTGCTCCCTGGGCACTGCAAGTGCTGCAGCATTTCCTGCTCTGTCCCAGGGGAGGGCCTGACTTCCCTGCTGCTGTTCAAAAATGCCAGCCCAATGGATGACCTAAAAATGGTAAATAAGAGTGAATTCAAAACCAGCAGACTGCAAAAAGTTTGGGGAAAAAAAAGAAAAAAAGAAAAAAAAGGAAAAAAAAAAAAGGCAGGAGCTAAATTTGGAAGACAGCAAAAAATCAATTAATAGAAATGTATTTGAAGGAACATGCAAAATGAGGCATAAAAACTTATATAACAGGCTCTGTTTTGGCAGGAAATATAGAACAAAATACGGAAAGACTGGTGGAAGAGGACAATAATGGTTTGAATGTTTTAAGCAGGTTAGAGTTTGTAATATTTTCCACTTAAAGTGACTGCAGACCTTGTGTGTTGTTATTCAAAGGCTTGGAAGTCTTTCTCCCTTAACCAGGAAAAGCAGTAATAGATGGAGGTCAATGCTGGAGAGTTGGTTCAGTGACAAAAATTAATTCAGAGGGACAAGAAGTTGTGTTGTTTTTTTCCCTTTCTCTCTCTGCAGTGCTGTGCAGGAGCTGTTTGATGGGGACAGGCAACATTTTCCCTCCCCACTTTAATTCCACCACTTCTCCAGTACCACTAACAGTGGACTCTGTTCTAGTTCAAGAAGCATCCTGATTTATGACATTGTAACAGGATCATTTTTCATGCTCAGACCAGCAGTTATCAGCAGTTTTGGTGATGTGTTGGAGTCTGCGTGGCTATAAAAGGCTCTTTCCAGTTAAATAAGTCTTGAAGATAAGTTGAGGCATTTGCTATTGCAAGAATCATTTTATTAAACAGTTTCATAGCTATTCCATTCCAGCATAAACCCACTTGACTTCACTAAAGAAAATTGTGTTCCTCAATGATTTTAAGTCATTGATGGCTTATGTGGCCATAACTTGCCCCTAATGTCAGTGCAGAAAGATAATATTTAGGCAGCCCATTTTTCCTTTCCTCGAGGGATGCTCATGGGCTGGTGGGGGATGACCCTGCCTGCAGCAGGGGGTTGGAAGTAGCTGATCTTTGGGGTCCTTCCAACACAAGCATTCCTATGATTGAATTAGTATGGGAAAGGGGAAGATCCACATACTGTGTGTAATACCTAGAGCTAAAGAAAATATGCCATAAGATGTGAGATTCCAGGTAAAAAGAAGTAATTTTTTTCCTGTCTGTGGTGTTTCACATAATTGCTATGCTACTGTTGCTATGGTAGTGACAGCAATCCTCTGTCTCTATATTGTCCTCTTTTCAGTCACTTACATCCACTTACATGTGCTCATTTCCACTCAACAGATGAATTACCTATCTACATCATCTTTTTTTTCATCTTGCTTTACAGCCTCATGCAGGAAACTTATTTTAAGTCTACACAGAACTTAAAAATAGATCTATGCTTAAAGACTCTGCTGGGCTGGTACCAGTGCTTGTTTCTCACAGGATCAGCCACTACAGAAGTGATGGAGGCTCTCTCCTACTCTCCACAGAATATTTCAAGGACCTCTTAAACTGAGGCAGACATTGTCTCTTGTGCTGCTTTAGCAAATTGGCATGATAAAGACTGAAATCCAGTCTATTTTAGCAACTATAAACTCTCCTCATCCTGTGTGATGTTACACTTAGAACTTGGCTGAAAGGAGAGGGTTGGGGGTGGCTGCTGAGCATTATTCACCATTGATGCTGCAGCCCAGGATGCAGTCTATGACTGGGGCAGGAATTTGTTTCTGTTTGCAGAGCTTCACAAATTTCACTGACAGTGGGCAGACAATTCCAGCAACGACAGAACATCACAGAGTAGGAGCATTGATATTTCTCAAGCATAATTGACACTTCCATTTCATATTTTAGAAAACCAGAACTATTGACTTCGTGGGTGGGAAAAGGATAATGTAGTGCAAACTTTTAAGGTGGAGAAGTTTTATTACAAAAATGTTTTTTTTGTAGCTGATTATCCAGATTAATCCTACTTGGAATGGGTTCCTCCATAACAGTGACATGCAGTGGCATAGGAAGAGTAACCTGGGGGTATCATTTGTGCAAAGAAATAAAAATGGTGCATATCCTACAGGAGGGAGAAAAGGAAGCCAGTGCTTCCTGGATAACAGAGCCCATTCTAGTTGTTTCCCTATACTGAAATTGTGATCTTGGGAATCAGTTTGGTTTGGCTCCTATTCTCTCTTTTGCACAACAGGAGAGACATCCTGGTTAAATTATCTCTGTGGCTCCTGCTCTGAAAATGATCTCTGGGATCCTACAATCACTTAGAGGAGCGTCTGCTATTTTTTCCATAGATAAAGATAACTTTGAATTGGAACTCTGAACCTTTCAGAATCAAAGCATCCAAAACTGGCCTCTGCTTCTGCACTGTTGAAAAAAGCCAACAGTGGACAGACGGTGAGATGTTCTTCTTTCCAATATTATCTTTTCTTAGCCTCTTGCCCCAATTTCTGCAGCAGACTTTTATGTTCTTGGAGAAAACCACGAGAATCAAAACATGAGAAAATTAAAACACTATAATAGGATAGACTAAGCTAGAAAACAAATAATGCTGTTTTCTTCCCATTTTTCAGATAAACATTAATCTTGTCTTATTCATCTGCAAAATACAGTTTTTCTATTTCCAGTTGTTCAGTGGCAAGTTCCAGCTTGTCTGGAGTCCAACTTGTGTGGGACTGGCAGCTGTACCAGTGTCTGTGATTTGTCTCCTGCCAGTCTTGGGCCTTGGGCTTTCTCCAACTGCTTTCCCAGGAGGCTGTCCCGGGTTTTCAAGCCTGAGCTGTGCCCACACCATTCCCTGCAGAAGTCACTGGCCCTGGCAGCTGCACCTGGGGCCCCAATGGCAGAGGCAATGCTGGCCCAGCTGATGCCCATGGGAGTGTCTTGTCTCCTCTGCATGGCACAGTTCCTCAAAAAGAGCAAAACATTCTTTGCTTTGAGTTTACACTGCATAAAATTTGTGGTTTAGAGGTAGAAAGCTCTTGGAATTTATCCACAGATTTGTGTGAAGGTAGAAACAAGGCACACTCCTTATCTGAAAGTTCCCTAAATGAAAGAGAACTACTGTAGGCTCAATTAACTGCTGAAGCTGCATGGAAAGCTACAGAGAACTGCTAAGGCAATTTTGGCTCTTTTCTATTTTTGTATTATACATTATAATGGCATTTATGTATATGCTGCCTTTTTGGTTTCACTCCAGGAAGGATTGAACCTCAAATCAAAGCAAATTCAGATTTTGCACTCACAAAGACCAGAAACTGGTGGAACAATCAAATTTTTGAGAAAGTCACTAAGGGAATTCAGGAGCTGAGAAGGTGACTTTTGGGAAGATAAAAAGATTAAAGTTTTTAATGGTTCACTCTCTGAATTGACTATTGTATTTGTATTACAGGAATTTGTATTTGTATGTAAAATTTTTTTGTGTTTGTTTTACAGGGATGATTACCAAGTCATAGTTCTTGTAAGCTCTGATTCAAGGTCTGCTATGTAAATCTGGTTAATTTTGCATTTACCCCATAATGGTATTTTGAAAACAGATCTTGAACTATACTTGAAAGGAAGATAGACTTTTATCCAATTTACATGCCAGAAATTGGCAATGAAAACTGACATGAAAAAATCCTTGTGGTTCATCCACATACTTACATAAAAATCCAGCTTTGCAGTCCATAGCAGAAGGTTTTAATTAAGCCTGTTCTGGTCCACAGTGCAGCAGTAACAGGAAAACATTAATTACCCTGAACCATTACAGGATGTCTCAAGATCCTGCTGAGAGCCTCTTTCTCTGAAGAGCCAGAGATCCCTGTCATATTAGCTGATATGATCTTTCAGATAGCAAAGGTTTGAATTGATTAGAACTTCTATTTTTCATTGTGAAGAAAAGTAATTCACAGTAATCAACACTGGTTAAAGAGAAAAGATACCAATTTCAATATCTCTAATGTGTGACAGGCATAAAGTGTTTTTTTTTCCATAAATCTGCCATATTTTGAGCCCTCTGTAAGAGCTGTTAAAGCCGTTTCCATTGTGCAGACCCTGTACCAAAATTTACTTCTGGCTGGGTGGTCTTGTTCTCTCCAGGTGAGGTTTTCTGGATGATGTTGTCACTTACTGTATTGGGATGGCAAAGAGTTTTCCAAAGGCTCTGGCAGGAACTGTGCCTGCCTAGCACCATCCTGGAGCACTTGCAGTAAAGAGCAAAACAGATGTGGGGCAGAGGTTTGTCACCCTGGCTGTGCCATACTGAGGTGGTGTGCAGTAGAGCTTCATTCTTTGCACAGATAAATACGTGGGAGGTGATCTCAGACCCCCCGTGGGGCTAAGATACAGCCCTGCCCTTCTTGTTCAGCTTAATTTATAATAAGTATTCATTTTTTACAGTGCTTCAGTATAAATCATTTAGTAATGATCCATCCTGCTGGAACCAAAGCTATCACAATCAGCTGGATATGAATAATTGGTGCTAAAAGATAGGTAAAATGTGCCTTTCTCTATAAAAATGCCTCCCTTTCTGAATCAGTTCAGCATTTTCTTTCTCCTTGAGAGGCAAGGATCTTTGGGCTGCAAAAGGATAGAAAAAGAGTTTTGCTTTCATTAAAAATTCATTTTTCAAAGATCAGTAAGAAAAGCCCCTCCCTTCCCTTACACTGAGCACGTGGAGCAAAGGATTCTTCCAGAAACCCACAAAACATCTGTACCGAGCTGTCAAATGGCCTGGGGCCGTGGTGGCACCAGGCAGCTTAGGATTCATTAGCATTACTGGCTGGAATGCTCCTAATGATGGGCCAGGTCCCTCTGGGGAGCAGTGGACTCTGTATGGCTCTGGAATTACAGGGAAGGGAGAGGGCTGCTGCACACAGAAGGTTCAGTGGGTGCTTTGGGCATCTGTGTTCTCTAGATGATCAACAAACCTCCTGTCTCAGAGAGCTTTGTTCTTTTTTAATTCTTTGCACAAAAAAAGTTGATTTTGCTTATGACTGCTTTAGTTTAGTGACCCATTGAACCAAATTTATAACTGGGAGGCATGGAAACATCCAGTGATGACTTTTTTTAAATGGAGGCAGTTGGTTTTTCCCTGGATTGTTTTCTCCTCACTGCCCACCAGATCCCTTGCTATCCAGGAAGAAATACCTTTATTTCCTTTCCTATATCATTTTAGGAAGGAACATTTTTGCAAACAGTTAAAAATACTTTACAGAGAAACTAAGTGCAATGAGAAGTGCAGATCAGGAACTCTTATTTTCAAATTCTGTCAGCACATTTTAAAACTAATCATCAGTAAAGACAATCCTTAGAGAAACAGCCATAATTCTGCACTTGCTGGGAAAACAGGTCTCTATGGGTGTCTTGGAGCTTTCTCTTTTCATACAGCTTTAAGTCTCATTCCATGTGGCAAAAAGTGACAGGCCACAAAGGTCTTACATTGATGATGAGTTTAATCCTCCTGAAATCAAGGAGAGTTTTTCTAGGAACTTCAACTGGGGCTGAGATTTCACCTTTGGTTTTTTGAAAAGATGTTGGCTGCTTCCCAGTTTAATGTGATTTATTCATCTCTTCCTTTTAAGTTTATCCTCTGATTAGCTGAGTGAGTCTTGTGTGGGACCTTACTTAAAAGAGGGAACAAAGTGTGGATTAGAGAAGTTGAAAGAGCCAGACATGCAAGGGTGTTTATTAATGTTCTCTATTATTAAGTTTATTCTTTCATGTAGCCTTCCTACAAAAGGTAAAAATGTACAAATAACTGACAAGGAGAATAATCAGAAGGATGAATGGCTATGAGATGGATTATTGTGTTGTTAAAAAGGAAAAAAGGAGTAAGAGGAATTTAGAAAGAAATATTAAAATCACATGCCATGAAAGTGGAGCTGCAAAGCCTGGCCACAATTACAATTTCTGTGCTGCTCTTTGCTCCAGCCAGGCCAGCTCACACAGAGCTTTGCAACCAAAGGGCAGGAGATTTTTGCTAGAACTGAGTAGCTGGTATAGAATGCGGAGCCAGGGCCCACACATTCATTCTCATGCAGATGCACAAGGCCCTCAGCTTTGGGTACCTTGCACAATTCCCCCAGTTAATGTCCCATGCTGAGTTCCAGGCTCCTTTTCTGGGTCCTGTCTCTGCTCCTTGTCCTTGTGCACAGTCAGCATCAACACCTGAAACAAAAAACCCTCTGCCTAGAGAATTTCTATTGGAAAATTGTAATGTGCAAACAACATTTCTAATGGTCTGTCACCTTGGCAGGTACAAGAACTCTCTGTTGGTACACTGAAAGCAAGGGCCAGAGTCCTGGCTCCTTCTGGTCAGCCACTGACAGTAACCTGCTCCCAGAAGCCTGCACTGAGGTCAGTTTTGCCTGTCTAGGCAGGAATACAGGGCTGTGAAATTAATTGCTGGCAGTGTGTAGGATCTATGCTTGTATTAAAGGTGTGATATTAAAGGTGTGACTGTGTATTAGAGGTGTGATGGACACCTGGCTGCTCTGTAATCCAGCCTGGCCTGATCTCTGCCCTGCACTGTGACCTGCACTGAGGGTCCCAGAGCAGCCCTGGGGCTCACAGGGGCTCTGGCTCAGGAGAACCAGAACTCATTCCCAGAACCTCCCTCAGGTAAGGGCTCAGGAGAACCAGAACTCATTCCCAGAACCTCCCTCAGGTAGGTGCTACCACTGCCCCACCCACCCACACCCAGGGAGTTCTGACATTTATTTCTGGCTGCAGAACAATCAGATCACAGTTTTCTTCTCTAAATTTACAGCTGACAAACACACCTAGTGGGCATTGCTGTAGTGTCATTGGTTTTGAACAAGTACATCACAAAGTCTTAAAAAAAGTTTTACCCCGTTCTTTTTTCAGATAATGTGGGTTATCTATAATTTTTTTTCTTCTCCCTGTTGCTTAGCAGCCTTTAGTAGTTGTTGACGTATCATTGGATATGTACAGATAGATCATGGTGCAGCCACAAGAGTTGGAAGTTCAGATTTCCATCATATGATTTTTACATGTGTTCCATATAAGCCTCTACAGAGCCTCAAATGCAGTTTGGCACATTTACTCTCATGGAATTATGGAATTTCTTATCCTGCTGTCAACAGGCTGTGTACTATTACTTGGAAATCCACTTCAGATAGCCATTAATTATGCCTAGTTAGTGTCAAAATAGTTAATTTCTTTTCTTTTTTTTTTTTTNACAATTTTTTTTTTTTTTTTTTTTTTTTTAGACTAATAGCATGCTATCATCTGGCAACCTAATCTTTGCTTTAATGAACAGTACCAACACATTAAAATGCTGTGAAAATTATTACTTTAACTTCAGAGAAAAAAAATACCATTAGTACAAGAAGCACATTAAATTCCTCAAGGATACCTCAAGTGCATGGATTTTGATGTTGATTAGAAGCCCTTCAGCAGAAATTGTTATTTTAGGATGTTAGCAACCCTTTTTTCCCAATTTGCAATAAATTACCATTCTCTGTCATAGATAGATATATATTTTGTGTACAGATAGGATCTTAACGCATATAAGAACATCTCAGAGGGTATAGCTAATTTGTTAAAATACAAATAATTGCGGTTTTTGATGGTTTTGGCTGGAGGTCTAGCAGGGAATTAACACAATATACCTGTGTCTAAACAGTTTTATGTGGAATAGTACCAGCATATGGACAGATGCTATTTTTTATTGCTTTGTCACTGTTATCTGTTTTTCCATGGAGACTTTTCCAGTTGCAATAGCTTTTGTGCTGTTCTGGGTGTTGAGCTGCTCTGTACCACTGAAAACCTTTCCGGGGCATCACACTACTCATTTGCTGCCATAAGTTTTATGAACTGGACCAGGTTTAGCTGCACTGTAGGATTGTGTCAGGCTGCTGCTGTGACACAGAGCAGCAGTGGATGTGCCATAGATCAAAATAACCTGAAGCATCCAGTTCTGTGGGGAAATTCAACAGTGTAAGGCTGTAGGATCTCCTGGGTTTGGCTTCACATCCACCACTGCATTTACATGGGAGAGAGGTGTTGGCAAATCTCTCGTGTCATGTACCACACTGCTTTCTGATCTAGTTCATTGTACTTGGGCTGAATTGGACCAGGAAAGCCATTGTCTGACATTGTTCATCCTCTGCTTCTCTACAGGAGCAGCAATGTCCCTTGGTATTTCCTCTCTGGGAATCCTCTCTGAATTTCTGCAGTCTCAGAAAGGCAGCTCTGTTCTCTCAGTTATCAGACACTCTCATTATCTTGGTTAATTTTCCCATGACTGGGTATCTAAATTTCTTCAGTGTGAGAATTGTCCCGGACCCAGAGCCATGGGATAG
The DNA here is from genome assembly GCA_013389925.1 of Aegithalos caudatus. Classification (NCBI taxonomy): domain Eukaryota; kingdom Metazoa; phylum Chordata; class Aves; order Passeriformes; family Aegithalidae; genus Aegithalos; species Aegithalos caudatus. The sequence goes on from WEIU01008869.1 coordinate 269,873, forward strand.
GAGGCAGTGATCCTGGGGGTCAGGGTTTGTTTCTGCCTGGCCAAGGGGCCCCAGCTCCCTGGAGGAGTCAGTCAGGACCTGTGGCTCAGCCCTGTGCAGAGCTGGTGTCACCCCTGGCAGTCAGGCAGTGCCATTGCCCTCCCTCCCCTGCACTGTCCTGGGGACACAGAAGGGACACATTGATATTCTCCAGCAGCCTCTTCTTTTCACCCTCACATTTTCCCCTCGTTACCATTTCTTTAACCTGCGTTTCTCATACGTCCTTTTGAGATTTTGAAGATGGCTTTATCTCTTGTCTCTGGAGGAATCTGACCCACAATGTAATTCAATATATTGCTTCAAAGCACCCAGAATGCTGTGACCCTGCATCCCATGCCTTAATCTTAATTTCTGAAAGTGTGTGAAATGAAGCCTGCATATAGATAGATTTGTCACGGAGACTTGAATTCCATTTTGTGCATTTACCTTTCTGCCAGTCCATGTTTTCACACACTGAGTTACCCTTGTTTATTTTCAGACCTTCTTTATCTGAGGGGGAAAAATATAAAGAGGTCTGTTTTGAATTCCCTGTCTGCCATATCTAGCATGAATTTTTATACCAATAACCCCAGCAGATTGCCAGATGTACTTTTAACTCCTGTGCTTTGGAGATAAGATTGATATTAATCCCATCTTTCTCAGCAGTCTCCTGAAGTATTTACCTGCTTGGGATGATCATATTTTTTTTATTTTTTGGATTTCTAAATTCCTTTATTTTTAATATCCCTTCTATATGCTTTTCATTTCAAGTTGCTTGGATGACTCATTACTAGTCTCAGGTAGAGAATGTATTTTCTGTGCCAGCCACTGAATAACAATTTTAGATGGATTCTTTTCCATGGATGATTTTTATGATTATTATTTTTAATCTTAGAAATGTCTCCTTTCATGATATGCTATGGGGTACTAGCAATAGATCTGGCTGTAGTTTGCACTGAAACTCTTTTCTGACCATTTAAAGGAGCATTAAAGTGGAAGTAAATTATTTGTTGCTTTTTCTGATCCTCTTAAACTGCCAACATAGTGAGAAAGGGATTTTGTATAAAAGACAGCTTTATTCTAAAAGTCTCTAAAGAAGCAATAGAGAGTTCACCCCCAGTGGATAAAGGTGAGAAATTTGGCTGCATATTCGTAAATAAAGTTTTGTATGCTAGAAGGCCTAATTTAGAAGGGAATTGTTTGAGTCCAATTCTCCCAAGATTAATGTTGGAGAGGCCAGTTCAGAAAGGTGATCCTTATCCCAGTGTTTTTCTGCTTTTGTCATACAAATCACAGAGCTCAAAGTGCCCAGGTAGCCAGGCTTACAATGAATTAAAATGGACTTGCGGGGTTTAAGAGATGGACAAAAGGCTGAAAATAATAGAAGATAGTAATTAAACTGATTAAACAACAGTCAAGACCAAATTAAATGCTTATAAGGTTGAATCAAATATATGAAAAAATATGAGGTATTGAGCCTCAGGAAATTTTCCATCTATTTCTCTCTACTGGAAGATACAAAATGCAGTTTCCTGGCTGTTTCTAATGTAACTGCATTTTAGGAATACACCTGGGAGCCCACCAGATTAATGGGGGCTGCAAATAATTTTGAAACCAAAATGAAACATTCTTCAAAATAAGGTAAGACTGCAGGCAAGTATTAGAATTTTCTTTCCCTAAGGGCAGAGCTAGAGGATAATTGGAATTGTATTTGAAATGGGGTTTGTTTTTTTTCCTTTATAATGCATACCAATTACTCCTACAGTAAATAGGTCTGGTTTCCTACTTAGATTATAGATAAAGGCACAGTTCTGTGGCCAGACATGCATCAGCAAAGAAACAACTCCTGGCATTGGCTCTGGGTGCCAGGCAGGGACATTGGTGTTGGAGATGTCTCCCAGCAAAAATCTCCTGTTCAAAAACTTCTTCTGGTTTCCTCAGGATTTTCACCTTAGTTTTCATGAGCAACATTTCTCACCAGGGAACTAAGAAATTATTTATCACCTGCTGTGTACAGGGACTAGGACTTCCAAATTTACCATCCTGTGGATTAAAGCCCATTCTTTTTCTGAGTGAAGTCAGGAGAATTGGAAACAAGTGAGGAAAAGAAAAGGAAGGCAGAGGAAAAGAAAAGATAATGCAGAGAGTGGATCTCAACAATTGAACTTAAAAAACAATAGACAGATCTGATGTTAAAATGCAAATAACACAAATCCTTTATGCCTCCTTCTAAATCTGCTCTCAAAACAGCTGCTAGACTTTGAAGCATTCATTGATGAAGGGAATTGGGGTTTATGACTCCCAAAGAATCAACTTCCTTTTGTCTTTCAGTTAGTACATGACAGGAACAAGAACCAGTACAGAAATAAGTAACAGTTTGCTTTCTGGTTTTAATTAAGTTAGGCAAAATAAGGTCAGAAGAGAAGTATTTGAAGTTGCCTTGGGGATTTTTCAGACTTTTTCAGTCAAACTAATGCTAAAAATGTAAAGAAAAATATGAGATACATTTGGTCCATCATTGTCATTGCTGTAATTGCTTTAGAATCAGCCTTGTACTCTATAAAAGAAATGTGAAAAATTTCTGTTGGCGTGTTTGTAAAATGGATTGACCTGGTGTTTACTCAGTAAAATAATTTGATGTGATCGTGCTCCACAACTGGTTTTTAGCATTTGCAGAAGCCAAGAGTTGAAGGGGAAAAAAAGAGCAAGCAAATGTTGGATGCGTTGGAAGTGTTAGAAGCATTAAGGATATTAAATATTTATAGCAAATAATTGTTTTTGCATTTTGGTGTCTAAATTACTGTAGCTCTTGTGTACTGGGACGTGCTTCATTTGTTTTTCTGAACTGTGTGAGTCTAGAAGCTCCCTGCCCTGCTTGACTCAGGCATCCCAGAGGCCACGGGCTGCTGATCCTGCCAGGCTCCTGCAAAGAGTAGGCTCAGAGATGGGAGAGAAATCCAGTGAACAGCATAAGCCAGCTCTGTGCATCACCCCCTTCCCATTCTTTTCCCACATCCTCTTTATCCTCTTCAGCACCTTGGCAGCAGCCAAAGGATCTCAGGCACTGAAGGATTTTGGTCCAGTCCAGCAGGGCATCAGCCTCAGTGATATTGGCAGTGTCCAAAATGACTGTGCCCACCTCAACTGAGCTGAAATATGCCAAAAGCTGAGCAATTGGTTAAATGCATCATAAATTCAGAATCTCAGCCAGTGATTGCAGAACACTTTGGAGGCCAAGAAGTTGAAAACCACTTTTAAAAGATAAATTAAAATAATTTACAACATTATATTGGTGATAAAACAATAACATACAAGTCTTTACTATTTAGTCATTCTGCATTTTACCAAGATTAATGTTGTCAAGGTAACTTGCAGCAAAACTTGACTTTTCCACCTTTGGAAACAGTCCCTGTAAAAGGGTGAAGAGCTGCCTCTCCCAGCAGCAGGCACTGAAGCTGCAGCAGCCCAAGGGGCACACAGAGGATTCAGTTCTGAGTTCAGCTCAGCAGAGATGGACACACAGGGAGCAGAGGCTTTTCCCCCGAGTGCCTGTGACACCTGTTTTTGGGGATGGAAAAGGGCTCCAGCAGAGTTTGCTTTGAGCTGCAGCCTTCAAACACCAGGTTGCACAACATCCACCTATGAGCCATTCCCACTGCAGGAGAGCTGTGTGCAGGCACAGCTCCTCATCACTTTGTGCTTAATCAGTCACATTAATCTGCCATTTTTTAAATTCACTGATTTGCAGAGCTACATTTGATAACCCTCTTTGTTTTAAAGAAATGCCATTGATACAGGCTGGCACCACAGAGGAATCAGGCACCACTCCTGGTTAGTCTGGCCTATTGCCAGGTGTCGCAATGGAAGGCAGGCACTGCTTTTAAACCTTAGCAAAGAAAGGTTTCCCTCTCCTCTCCTTTGAATCTGTGCTGCTATAATGATGAAAAGCAGCTCATTTTCAGCATCACCTCTGGGCAGAAGCTGTAAGCTGCCATTTCTTTTCCTGTACAGCTGTCTGGTTCAGTAAATACATCTTGGGAGACTCATTTGCATTGGTTACCAGGAGATGATTTGGAGCTGTGAATGGTGGTTTGTGCTTCATAATGGGCCTCCTCAGCCCTCCCTTTCTGATGTGGTTATGTGCCCTGCTGCTGCTCCAGAGCTTGCAGGAGACTGAAGGTTAGAGTGAGCAGGCAGGAGGGACAGCATCTGCCATTCCCCACAGCACCCTGCTGCTCTGATGCCAGACCCTCAGCCAAGGTTTCTGTTTCTCAGGCCTAACAACTGTCCCAGGGAATTTTGGTAGGCTTCTGTTTCATACTCTAGAAGCTCATGAGAAAGATTAAATTACCCCTTGTTAATCTTTGTAGTTATTAACAAAGCAGAACAAAAAGCCAACGGGGTTTGCGTCTAGATTATTTCCAAGTATTTAATGTGTGGATGCATTATGTCAAAAATGTGATCAGTGAGAACCCAGGAGATGGAGCATTTTGGCTTTTGTAGAAAAAGGGAGATGCTAAACCCTTCATGAGCAGGGAACTTTGTCCCTGAGACAATTGTGCTGGCAGGTGAAGTGTGGCAGGGGGAGAGGCACAGTGACCCAGAATTAATGAGCTCAGAGGAACATTTTGCAATGCACTGGAAAATCAGGAGAGAACACACCCAATGTTTCCAGAAACACACTGTTCTTGTTTCTTTAGATAACCTGTGATTTCAGGTTTCTGTGTTTTCAGTAGTACACTCAGGGTAAGCCCATATTGTGAGGGGTTTCTCCGGACTGGCTTACACAGAAATGATGGCATGGATTTTCAGTAACAAACTCGTGCCTGTGTTCCAAGCTGAAGGAGAGGTTTTTAAAAAACATCTGAGAAATATGATATTTTTTGTTTAATCTTCAGTGCTTTTCTAAGATTGTTCAAAAGCATATTGATGTACAAAAGACATCCAATTCTTTGTTCTCAGCTATCTATAGGTGTTTTAACCCATCATTCCAGCAGTCTTTCAGCTTTATTATATAGTGTTCACTATATTTTTATCTTTCCTCATTACACACCATTGTTTCATAGATAATGATTATGTTCATCAAGGCCCATTTTAATTAATATATCCAGTACTTTTATTCTTAACATTTCAACCTCTATTTTTCCCCTCAGACCATTTATCAAACATATCCATCAAAAATACTTCTTGCCAACAACAAATACTGTTTGAAGCTGTACTCCAGATGTGAGAAGAACAATCTATTTGCTCCCAGCTAGGGCTGCTCCATGGCTGATCAGAAGGGAGGGGGTCGTTGTGAGATAATGGTTGTGGGATAAATGATTGATGTCCCTAATTGGAGCGTGTGCTTTGAGGCTGGGCAGACAGAAAAGGCTAAGTGGACATGAAAGCTGAATTCCCACCTTGGCCCACACACCAGGCATCCCAGCTGGCTGGGGCAGTTGTTCAGGCAGCCAGGAGCAGCCTCTGCTGAGACCCCGGTGTTGTTCCCTTTGTCACTAAGTGGGGTCGGCAGCCTCCGTGACTCTCCCTACAACCTCGGTATTAAATTTGCTGTACAGAAAACAAAGGCACTGATTAGTGAGGCCTGGAGATGTCTGTCAGAGCTACAGGTGCCTTTCCTGATGGGAGACTCAGTATAAAAACAAATCTCTGTAAAATAGGAAGCTTCTGTTTATCTTGAAAGGTGGGGGGAGGATTATGGATAATTGAAGGTGGGAGAACAAAATTGCTGGATTTGAAACATAAACACATTGTCTTTCTGTCCATCAGAAAATCGATTTTCATTGCTCTTTTTCCTCAGCTGATTTGCCTTGGGGGAAGTTCATCTTTTTGAGATAACAAACTTCTTTTTACCTTGGCGAGCAGCTTGTAGAAATACAATTTTGCTTCTTTAGTCACAATATAATGCTGAGTGTTTAGTATCATGCTTTTCCTCACCCTACTAGCTTGTGGAGTATTGGGTTTGTTGCCAAATACACATCCAAGATTCTGGTGAGGCCCTTCCTTTCCTTCCTTTCCTTCCTTTCCTTCCTTTCCTTCCTTTCCTTCCTCCCACATCCAGCTCTACTTCTTCTCCATCCTGTGCATTTCCCCAGATCCTTCACCTTGCTGCCTTGAACACAACTGAAATATTTTTATCCTATTTTTAACCCCTTTTGAGTTCTCAGTTTGTCAGGAATTGTAAATTCCAGTCAGTTCTGACTGAGGTGTATTGCAGTTCCAGAGGTTTGCCTCACAACAATAGTTTCACAGGTGCCATTTAGCCTTTCTTTGTCTCTCATCTGATCTCTCATCAGTTCCTGGGGGAATTGGTTTCCAACCCTTCCCTTTCACACATCTAAAGCATCACTTTTTTCTGTTCTGAAAACCCAGCACCTGGTTATGCTCATGCTGAGCAAAATGAGATGATAGAGGCGAGGGCACACCAATTAGAGCTCAGAAGAAATCTCTGTTTCCAGGAACACGTAGTACTGCTGCAGGATGATGCTGTGATTCCCTCGTGTTTGAAAGTGCTGCAAACTCTTTCGACAACTTCCACGGGTGTTTGCCTCAAACTGAATGACTCCAGTTTAATTTAAATGTAAATGAAAAGTACATAATGTTTAAATGTTTAACAGACACACGGAGGATTTTGCACAGAGCAGAACTGTTCACGTGCTGTGTTCTGTCGTGGTTATTATTCACTTATGCCACATCTAAAATCTTTAATCAGCTCGAGATGATTTTCTCCTTCCCTCCCTCCCTCCCTCCTCTATCCATGTAGAAGGTCTGTAGAAGACTTCCCAAGAGCTATGCCAGCTTGGCTGCTGCAAGATGCTGCTGGTTTCCTAAATCCTGCTGCAAAGCAGCTTTCATGATTGCAGAGCAGAACTAATGCCTTCTGATACTTTCTTTGCAATGAATAGCAAAATCCAAGCAAATGGCTGGTGTGAGTTCTGCAGCAGTTCCAGGTCCTGGCAGGCTCCCCTCAGGAGCTCCTGGCCCCTTTTCACTGCAGGAAACTCTAGGTTTGAACACAAGGACAACAGGGAGTCTCTTTAACTTAAAGCTTGCAGGGGTTTTACAGAGACTGTAAAAGGTTTGGAGCTCACCATAAGAAGCCTGGTCCACATCTTCAAAGCCTCCAGGACGTTCTGCTTTCTGCAGAGAAATTCTCAGGGGTTCACTGTACTTGAACAGTCTTTCTTACTGGTAATTTAGATATTATTCCAGGCATTCCATTAGTTTCACTATGGATTTTGATCTACTTCATGTCTATATAGTCTCCAGACTGTTCTTTTGTAATTAGAAAACATTATTTTTTAAAAAGGCACAAAAATAGGATCAGGCCAATGCTTCTGTTGCACACACCTGTAGTGCAGCAATGCACACCTGTAGTACAGCAATTCTCCCAGTGCAGGGTCTGAGGTATCCAGGTGAGTGAGCAATAACAGCACACCTGTTTGGACCTCCTTCAGCAGGGGCAGTTTGGTATGATTTTATTTCCTGTGAAACAGCAACAATATTGGGATTGCAAAACAAGTTCTTCTCGGCTGTCTGAATTGTTGAAGGCTCTCGTTACAGGACCTTGCTCCAGGCTTTTTGATCTATCTTCCCCCCAGAATTCCATTTTTTATCACCTTCAGCCTTTGCCAGTCTGGAGTTTTCCTTATTACATATATCTCTTCAAAGTAATAAGTGTAGAAATTGTTTTTACTGCCATAACATTAAAAATAGATATACTGAACCCTGCTGAATGTCACATTATTTTTACTTCTCTGACTTGCAGGGGATCAGTAGCCTGGGAATTTGTGAGTAGTATGGACAATTCATTCTTCACACTGTCCCAGAGCTATGGACTTAATCTTGTAGGTAGCAAGTTTGTCAAATTAACAGATTTTTCAGTTTTGTTCTGGCTGCTGCTAGGGATAAGTAAATAAAGATGGAAAATCTACCCATCTCACCAGGAACTGGCTCCAGCCTGGGACAAGTTGCAGCCATAGAAGTAGGAGATGATGGCTCTTACAGTGAAAGCTGTAAACCAGATTCTGTTGTGCACAAATTCCTTGGTGTAACCCCCAGGTTTCCTTGTGTGCCAGTCCTGCTGAGTTCATGCTCAGAGCAGCTGAATTCACATTAACAGGGCCTGGCTGACACTCCCTCAAGTCCTGTGCTGAGCACTGGGACACAAGAGACCACGGTGTGAGAGCAGAGGTTCCCGAAGCAAGTGCCATCACACACTGCACGTTAGCAAAAGGTATTATTGAATTTACCCTGCAGAGCAACTGCCTGATAAATAATTTCAATCCTTTAGTTAGTCACTGTAAAGGAGCTCCATAAATAATTACTGATTCACTGACAGCAATTTAGTTGGTCTAAGAACCCAAGATTAATAACACACTCTGCTTGTTCTCTGGAATAATAGCTCAGGTGCCATTTCTAAACATTATATATCTTTATCTTGGACTCTGATAACTGTCAGCTAATCCTGTCCAAAGGAGCCATCAAAGTGCAGCTAGAATGGAGATTTCTTTCATCTCAATAAATCTCTTTCCCTTAGTGCCTATTTTTTGCCTTAGTCAGGTTTCTAGTAAGGCAATCTTAATTTATTAGTTTAATCTAGGAAATTAGTTGCTGTAGGTTTTGGTTATATAGATCAATGGACAATAAAAAACATTTTGACTTGAGTGAGATTTCTTTTCCTTTTGCAGGGATGCAAAGAGAATACTGAAATATTTTAGACCATTATTGTTTCAGAGACTTAAAATCAAATACTAAAGAAACATTGCACTGAAATCTCTGGTAAAGGAAAGTCTGTTGCTGTCAAACAATAGCTGTCTGTAACTGTGTAAATACATCACACATTAAAAGTTTAAATAAATAACAACTGTTAGAAGTGCCCCCTCCCCCAATGTTATTATAAATTGTGTTTTAAGGAAAGAAAAAAGGAAGCATTTTTGAAAGCTTCTAGCCAGTTTAGGAATCTAAGTCACGTCACTGGTGACATGCACCGAAGCCACACTGCTGTTATCATCAAAAACATTTGTTGAAAGTAATTGGGCCATAGCTGCTATTGAACTTTTTTCTGGGCCTGATTTGTGTTTGAGGATGTTTTAATGTCTGTGTCACCATGATTTAGACTTTAAGACCTGTTCAATGCTGTTTACTCTTGCCCTTCCAGCTGCCCAGTCACTTATGAAAGCAGGATTTAGCTGTTCAAATCCTTTAGACCTCGTGGTGCTTAGTGCAATGGCTTGAGAAAAATTGAAGCTGCCTACTTAAACATAGAGCTTAAGTACTCAGCAGCATATTCCAAAATGCCTCCATAGGTTAGGCTTGGACTCAGGCTAAGCAAGAAACACCAAAGTGCTCATGGTGTTTATTGAAGAGGGTCCAATTAGTGTAGAGAGAGAGTAATCAAATCCTTTATCCTGGTGCAAATGGGGAATGATTCTCTGCTCTGACACTGTTCTGAAATGGGAAATGCAGGAAAAATTACCAGGGCAGAAAGGGAATGCTATGCTGTGCTGTGGTGTGGAGCTTCCCAGTGCCCCCAGCTGCCACTGTCACCCCCCCAGCTGCCACTGTCACCCATCCATGCCTTGTTTAAAAGCACAGCCCCTGATGGCCAGCACCAAGCAGCTCTCAGTGCCCCAGAGCAGCCCAGGAGAGTCCTGTGCTCCCCCAGGTGAGTTCTGTTCTCCCCCAGGAGGGTCCTGTGCTCCCCCAGGTGAGTTCTGTGCTCCCCCAGGTGAGTTCAGTGCTCCCCAGGAGGGTCCTGTTCTCCCCCAGGAGGGTCCTTTTCTCCCCCAGGTGAGTCCTGTGCTCCCCAGGAGGGTTCTGTGCTCCCCAGGTGAGTCCTGTGCTCCCCAGGAGGGTTCTGTGCTCCCCAGGTGAGTCCTGTGCCCCCCAGGAGCCCCTCCTGGAGCACTGGAGGAGCCGAGGGCAGCACAGCCACAGTTCCCCTGGTGCTGCTGGTCCTGGCTGCTCCTGCCTGCCTGGGAGAGGGCACTGAGCCAAACGAGCAGCTTGCTCTTTGCCTCGATGACAAAGAGATTTTAGAGAGTTCTTTTAACATTTGGCTGTTGGCAGACTTCTGCTTTTCCTCTAAAGGGTTCTGTAGGATTGGCAGGGCATCTTCACTTGGCTTTTTTAAGTCTAGGTTGCATCTCGGTACACTTGTGTTTGCAGGGTAACATTGAGTATTTACTTCTTTTCCTATTCCTTTAGTTTAAAACAGATGAAAATCAGGGACTTGTTTAATGGGTTGAAAAATCTCCACTGCTACTCTGATACTGGACTGCTGTGTACCTTGTGTTGCTTTGTTTCAGGTTAGGGCACTTTCCCTGAAACATAATTTTCTCCATCTCAGAATGCAGTATGAGGGAGAGGCTGCACTTCAGAGAATATACCTGGTTACAAAACATTAGTTTTTTTCACCTCACTGTTTCCATTTTTCCTGGAAATGTCCCTTATGCATTCATTAGAGACGATGGATCACTATGTCACAGATTTGGAATAAGATTCACACCAGGAGCTGTGGAAAGACAATATTGAGATAGAGAATGGAATTCTTTTCATATATGGGATAGAAATACTCTGAAGACACAGTATCTGTTTTTGATTTCCACAAATAGTTTTCTTCTCTTGCATTTCCATTCTGAAATTACATTTCTGTAGAAAGTCCTTGTATTTTTTCTTTTTTGAAGTGAAATGGCATCTACTAAAAACTGCTGTCTTAAACAGTAATGACTTGCTCAGGACTCCTTGCTGGTAGCTAGTGAACCACAAATACATCCTGAGATGAACAATTTGAGCAAAAAGTAGCACATTTTTTTCTTGAACTGTGCAGCAAACTTTGATTGAAGAGGGTCTGTATCTGTGCTTGTTCCCCAAGAACATTTGAAAGAGGTTCTTTCACAGAAGGAAGGCACAAACACAGAAAGGAGGCACAGAAGTGTGGGGTGATTTATTCCAATATTGCTTTCTTTTACTAGGAGGCAAGTTTGATGCACAAATTTCTAGTTCATCATGAATTCTATCAAATGAGGAAACAGACCCAAAAAGTGACTAAATATTTTCTAGCTGGCACTATGTATAACATACTGCAATATTGCATTTTGTAAGTCTTCAATATTTTTGCAGTTAATCACCGTCACTTGACCCGTACAACTAAAAATTACATGGGAATGGCAATCTGTAACCATTTGTGACAAGATTTCAGCAGTTACTCTGAAGGAGTTAATAAATGTTTATGTCTCAGTCAGTTCTAGAATAAGACCTGACATAAACCCTACTGGAATTCTTGGAAGTCTTCCGACAGATTGACTCCACTAGGCTTCAGATTGGAGGGTTTATCTACTAAAATGGGATGGTATTCAGTTGTTTGCATTATTTGTAGCATACTATTAATTATAATATATAATTATATAATTATGTAACATATATATTTATATATTTATACTTATATTTGAGTAATGTAAAATATTATATTTATCCAAAATATCTGTAGCTTTCCTGTGAGAGAAATCCTTCAATCCTGAAAGTTCCTGTCTTCTAAGCAGTCAGTACCACATTATGACAGCCTGATGGCCACTTGTGGTTTTCTGCTTCACCATCCTCTGTTTAACTGGAAGATAAATGAGACAAGAAAATTAAAAGTAATGAAAATGTGAGGTAGCCAAAACAGCTCCGATTCTCAGATCATAACTGTTAAGGTGTATAGACATACTGATATATATCTCTGTGCATACAGAAATCTCTCAAGAGTGGCAGGCTTGCATCTGACTTAGAATTTGACTTATATGTGGGAAACAGGAGTTCAGCTGAAATAGACAACTGAGGTTACATTGACTCAATAAAAAATGAAGTGCCTAACTCAAAAAATCCAGCATCTTTTAACAGAAGTCAAGTGATTTTTTTCTCATTTGTCTGGCCAGATTCTATCAAGTTCATTACTCTTCCTTGATTAAATCTTTTCTAATGATTTCTGCCTGAATGAGAAGCAGAGAAATGGTAGTCACCAATCACTCCTTAGACAGACTCTGACAGCAGTGTATATGACTCATTTCTGTTCAGCTGGATGTAAGTCTTTAATTCTTCTTAGCTCTAAGCAAAAGGATTGCATCAGCAACAAATATCATAAGGGTGTAAATTCTGAGGGAAACTTCTGCCATGTTATAGCTGGCAGTAATTGGAAGATTGGAAAAATAGTCGCAGGTTTATCAGGAGTAAATATAATAGTGAAAAAAGGGAGCAAATGTGTAATACTGCTAAGCATTTAAGTTGTTACAGCCCATTTGACTCACAGAATTTCTTTATCTAGAGGAGAACAAAAGGAATGTTTGCTTCTTTGTTGTTTTTTTCTCTATAATTGGAGTCCATAAACAGTTTGGTCTCGACTGAAAAAGAGTGATGGGCACAAAATGAGTTTTGGCCCAAGCTGGGTGACTTACAGGGAGAGTACCCTAGTCAAGAGCAATAGATACACAAGCTGTTGTGATGCAATCAAACTTCCAGTCAGAGTTACAGGCCAATTTCCATTTCATCCAGAGGGTTCTGCTCTGCTTTAGCCCCGGTGCTGGCATGGTGCTCGTGCCTGTCCCTGACACTGCCCTGTGCTCACCTCTGCAGGTTCAGGTGCTGCTGCTGCAGCCTGGATGGTGGATTTGGGTTGTGTGGGTCTGTTCAGCATCACAGGACTGCAAGGATTCATCTGCTCCAGGCAGCAGCCCTTGGGACAGGGGAAGGGAAACAGCTCCTCAGCTCCTGGAGCAAACCTGTGCTTCCAGAAAAGGAAACGTGCTGGCCTTCCAGATAGAAGGCAGGGGAAATTATTCCTTTCTGCCCAGCAACTTTTCATTTCTTATTTTTCTCTTTTATCTACGTTTCCTCATGAGGCTGATCATAAATGTTGCCTCTTCTGACAGAGAACTGGGCTGCTCTGGGTGAGATAACAAACACGTGCTCTTTCTGCCACTCTCCTCATATAAAATAACTTCTCTTATTCTGTTTGCTTTGCTGCCCGTTCTTATCTGGAATTTGGATCATAAACCATGACTATCTTTTCCCAGGAACACAAAATAATATAATATCTGGTAAATTGTGAGGATTTTTTTGTTGTTGTTCTGAATTTCATGATGTTTCAAAATAGATTTGGTAACTATTCATACCCTACAGAAAAGACAGAAACAAAAGCCTTTTATCTTCTTCATTTCTGGCTGCTATGTTGACTTGTTTTAAAGTGCTTTCTTTTCTTTCTTTATTGAAAATTGTCTTTTTCTGGTAATACTGCTGTGGGTCAAGGTCTGATCCAAAGTTTACTGCTGTTAGTACCAGAACTTTTGCTGTCTTCAAGAGTGTTATTTGTATCTATAATAATAAATAGTGTGTAAACACTGTAAATAACTGCACACAAAACTGCTCAAGAGAATACTCTCCACAGATTAGGGCACAGTTTACTGTTCTGTCTTTAAATCTCCTGATGTCTTCAGTTGCTACAGAGAAGTGAATGAATCTTTGACTGAGCTGCATCAAGGTTTACTGCATCTGTCACCCAGCAGATACTTCAGGACACTCCTGTCGTGTCTGTCCTGTGGAGCTTGGCTCCTGGAGCCCAGAAACTGAATTCCTTGTTGGCTGAGGCCACTGAGAGCCAGAGGACACCAGGAAATCAGGAGATGGGGTCTGTGGAGCAGGAGGTGCTGGCCTGGGCAAATGGACAGTTAACAGCTGCTGTTCTGGTGGCTTGTGCCAGAGGAGCCCTGACACAACCCCCAGCAAGGGCCTTTATTTCTCTAGAATGCCAATGGAATTATTAATAAGAAAATCCACTTTAAGTGGTGCTTCCAGTTTGGGTTTCCATGGAGACTGCTGACCTACTGTGGGAGCCAAGCAGGTTTGGGAAGCAACCCCTGTCTGGGAATGGGCTGTGTGTGATGGAAATACAGCAAATTACAGCTGTGCAGCTCTGAGGCAGGTTTATCCAGATGTTAGGAATGTCAGGATCAATTGTGTCCTTCTTCAGATGAATCCTTGCAGGTTATGGGATAGCAGAGAAACTAATTTGGAGAGCAGTGGCACAAACATCGCAGCCGAGGGTGGGCAGCAGAGCCTGGCCAAGGCCACAGTGCCACAGCTCTCTGCTGGCCTGCAGTGTGAAGGGTGAAATAACCTTGTTACCTTCATGATGGTTATGAACCTGTTCACATTCCCCTGCTGTGCCCGTTGCATGGTTCCGAGAGCAGAGAACTGGGTTCACTTGAGGGGCAAGTAACAATAATTATTACTTATATTCAAAGCAGCCACTTTGACATTTGTGCCCCTGTTCTATCCATATGGGAGAAATACCTTCTGTGGAAACTGGCATCTTTAGAGCCCCCAAAATCCCTCAATGCCAAGTTCAGGGCACAAAAGCAAAGAAGGCAGCAGGAGGTGGTGTTCAGCAGCAGCTGCCATTCCCAGCACCAGGGCAGCCCAGAAGGAAGCAGGAGGTTCTCAGGAGATGAGCCACAAGGACAGGACAGGCAGGGGCCAGGGTCAGAGCCTCAGGAGGGCTGGGGTGGGTGCAGCTGCTGCAGAAGGCAGCCAGATATTGTCCTCAGCCCCGTGATTTAATTGATGCTAATTCTCAGCACCTCAGGATCTCCTTCACAGAGTGTCTGGAGAGGATGTTCTCAGAAAAACTGTTGGCCAAGGATGATTTCTGTACGTGAGTATTCACAGATAAGCTGCTTACCCCTTGGCTTTATGGACAGCCACAAATTTCTGTTTTTCAAAGAACCTCAGCCCCAGCTAGGCAGAGCAGTGCCCGAGCCCATGCTAAAGGAGAAAAGGAAATTGCAGATTGCAGAAAGGGACATTTACAGTACCTGATGTAAGTTCTGGCAAGACCAAGTAAGAAATGCCTGCGGAGTTAAATGAACTGAGGAGGTATTTATGGGAAGGGAAGGGAAGTAATCAGCTTAAGAGAATGAAGAGGGGAGCAGGACCTGTGAACGTATTTGATTGCCAGGAACGGAGCCCAGCTGCCTTTCACATCCCAGACAAACACTGTTGGACTTGCAATTACTTTCCTTTTGTAAAACCCACCATCTGTAGGGAGATAAAGCCGAAGGTAGAAGTGGAGGTAACATAACCTCTTCCCTATGCCAGTCCCAAAAATTAATCCTGCAAAAGCAGCAGTACCTGTAGACCATGCAGGAGGCAATTGTCTGTATTTTGTGACATCTGTTCTGGTTCCACTTGAATAGATAATGCCAGATAGGTGGAACAGAGAAGTTAGGGGAATGATTACACAAGTGACAGAAAATAAAACTGTTCCTTAAGGATTGTGGGAGGCACCTAGTGGTAGTGATGCACTTTAAGAATGATAATTGACAAATTGATAACTGGAATTTGTGAGGTTGAGATGTGCTTATTTTTAAAAGTCATGAACTAAAAATACAATTCAAACTGAAAATGTTAAAAAAAGTATTAAAATAGTTTGTAGCTAATGGTCAGGTTAGAAATTCAGGTCTTAAATTGCTAAAAGAACACAATACTCTCTATTTATGCAGTGAAAACAAGGGGTCACAGCTCGAAGTTCTTCCTTTCTCACAGGGAAGGTGCAATGTCTCACAAATTATAGTACACAGAAAGAAAGTAGAGTTTAGCTGGTTTGTGCTTCCCAGTGTGCATTTCTTGTGGTGTCATTACCAAAGCTGTTATCTGGAAACAAAACAGCTCCATTAAAGGAAAAACTCTGATATGGGTAAAGAAGATCTTTCCTTGTTAAATCACTGCACTGATGCACAGCCAGAAGAGACTGTGATTTTCTTGCACTTAGATGTTCCTGGCCCAAACATTTTCCTAATGAGAAGATATTATTAAAAGTTGCTGTGCAGAATGTTTTGTTGTTGGTCATTCTGAGTTGTGGATAATGTGAGAGCTCCAGGGGAGGGTCAGGAAGGTGTTCAGGGAGTTTGCAGTGAGCTCTGCAGATGGATCCAGCTGAGGAGCCTGCTCCAGGTGGGAACCTTGCTGCAGCCTGGAAGCAAAGCTGGAAGCAAAGCTGGAAGCAAGGCTGCTGCTTTCAGTCCTGGCATTGTCCTTGCCTCAGGCTTCCTCAGAGCTGCCTTGGGCAAGGCTCTGCTGCTGTGCCAGCAGTGTGGGGACCTGGGGACATCTCTGAGCTCTGCCACCAGCCCCAGCCTGTGTGGGGACCTGGGGACATCTCTGAGCTCTGCCACCAGCCCCAGCCTGTGGGCTCACACTCAGGGGTTCTGCCTGTGTCAGCACTTGGGGAAGATGCTGGTGTCAGGGCACATTTAGTGTTGGGATCATCCTTGACAAGATGAAATACAGCCTCTGAATTCCAAGAACATATGGGATTATTGAGAAGGAAAATCGTGTGAACAAGGGCAATTATAGCAATAACTATCCATGACACACTACACCGAGTCAGCCAAGCGTAGCACAGACATAATGAAAATATTTTTAAAGGCAAACATGATGTAAGCCAGTGCCAAAATGATCAAATTTATTACTCTGTCATGAATGATAAATGTTAGTAACCTCTGTGTTTCACAAAATAGCAAGAAAGTTTTCTTTTATGTACACCTTGCTACATGATTTTAAAGGATACAAAGGGAAGAAGGTTTATTGAATGAGGATGAAAAACCTTTCTCATCTAAATTCCAATCTTTAATTTTTCAGCATATAATTGCTCTGGTTATTCTTCCACAGCTCACCACATCTGCACACCTATGCAGCACAGAGGAGGCAGCTGGCAGTCTGTTAATCCTCCCAGACCCAGCTCCAACCTTAAAAAGGAAAGCTGCAGGACTGCATCCCTGGGAGGGAGCTGAGCAGATTGAGATGAGACAGTTCTGGATTTACATCATCATTTTTAGATAAAAGTGCAAGAGTAATGAAGTTTTCATACGAGAAGAATTAGTTAAAAACCCATCACTTCTGACCTGCTGTGGGCTGGAACCGTTCCTGGAGCCAAACCTTCAGTGACAGCCACTCAGGCAGGGCCTGGCCCAGGCTCTGCCCTGGCTGTGCTGAATCCAGGGATTCTCCTTCTGCTGGGGAGGCTCAGCATGGGCACTCTCTGGGTGTAAAGTTCTACACAGAAATATTTCCTGCACACTACTCAGCACCCTGACAGGCAGCAGGAGCAAAGCTCTGATGTGTAATTGCAACAAAGCACTGACAGGGAACCTTCACTGCTATGCTGTTGTTTACAATCCATGTCAAAAGAATAATTGCAACAAATACAAAGTCCTTTTAGGAAATTAAGATTTCTTATTTATTTGAGGGGAAAAAACCAACAAAACTAAATTATTTTACTACTTACTGGCAAAGTAATCCTTGCTACATTACCTATTTTTAAAACTCACATTTCATTCAATTAAGATTTCATACTGTTGACAAAATGATGCTGTCCAAAAAAAAAAAAAAAATATTGTAATAGCTGCTATATACAAGCCCATAAATAAACTGCAAGATTTTCAAGCTTCAAGAGACTGAGGACAGGAAGAGATTGTTTAAAGATTCATTTGAGCATTTCTTATTCAGTACATTTGCTGCGTTCAGTACCAAGAAAAACAAACAAAAAGAATGGATATCGATGGCAAGAGAACACATTTGTACTTTGTGGGGATTTTCACCAGTTTATCAAAACCAGAAGCAGCCCCATCCCCCAATGCAGTGTGATAAATTCAGTGCTCCAAACCCCGTGGGCCATGGACAAGATGCAGCTGCTCCATCCCCAGCCATGCCCAGCAGTTCCAGCTCGGGCTGCAGGGGATCCTGCACCCACAGAGATCTCACAGGATAATCCATCAATGCCCTTCTGCACAGAACACTCCATGTCCCATTCAAACCTATAAAACCAAGCACTTTCCACATTTTTGGTGAGCAAAAAAAAGCTATAAAAACAAAAACTTTTATATGTTGTCTGATTCATTCACAGGACTTTGTGCTATAATACAGGGATTAGAAGAGAAATGATCAAGGAGGGTTTCAATCTATATTCATGGTCACAGTGTAAAAAAACCAAAAACAAACCAAAGAAACAAACCAAAACCAAAAGTGCTCATATACTCCAGCATAAAAAATGTGCTTGAATACATTGTCTGCACACTATACAAACTCTGAGCACTGTTATCAAAGTACTCTTCTATCCCATGTCCTCTGTACATTCCAAGGGCTCTGTGTACAGGGTCTTTTGGGGAAAAAAATCATTTTCAGGCCAAGAAAAGCCCATATATTTGCACAGCTGTAAGACAGAGCAGTGCAGAAAAGGCTGGGAGAAAACCATAAACAAAAGCCAAAATGCAGACACAGCCCTCTACATATTTACCTTTTACTGGACCTCTTTTTGGAGCTAGTTGTCAGCGATTGGAGCTATTTAGCATCAGGAAAAAAGAGATTAAATCCTATGGATTTCATGCCTGTGTATGTGTGATGTGCAGTTCTGCTCTGTTCCATCTGCAGAAACCCAGCACAGATCTGGTGTAATGAAAATAATTTCTGTAGAATGTTTTGAGCTGTAAGCTCTGGGGATCACACCAACAGGTCTTGGCTACAGAGGGGAAAAGGCAGGAAAAATTGGGCCAAACTGAGCAGATATTTTTCTTTTTTTTTTTTAGTGCAAGAAGGAAACATGGACAAAACTTGGTTTGGATCAAACACAAATTAAATGCGTTGAGTTTTTCTGAACTTTCAATTCCATGTATTTTGGATTAAACACTTCACTGAATTCAGTCAAAATCGGTGGGTATTTTCTGTTCCCTAAAGATCAATTTACTTTCATTGTTCTTTTTGATAAATTTACTATGCAATAGAAAATTTCCACTGTGCACATTAGAGTGCAAATACCTTTTCTCTTGGAAACCAATAGCACATTCCCTGGGATCAGGAGTGGTCTGAGCTGCTGAAGACACAAACATTTAATTAAGGTTAAAAAAACCCGCAACACAAAACATCTTAGTGAAACATGAGGCTGAAGCCTGGCAGATTTTCTGCCTGTTTGGGACCCCAGGGGATCAGGAGGTTGAATTACCCTGGTGATCTCTGCAGAGCAGGGTTAAAGGAGAGCTGGCATCAGTCCTGGCTGCAAAGCCACTCCGTGGAGGGAACCTCACCTGTGCAAGTCACTCTGGAGAGCCTGGATGCTGAGTCAGTCTTAGGGCAAGCCCCCCTGAGGGCTCTGAGCATGGCCAGGAGCCAGACTCTGCTTTATCCAGCTGGGAAGGTTTGGCACAGCTGAGGTGGCCCTGCCTCATGCTCCAGGCACCTCTCTGAGAACCTACAGAACACTGGTCAGAAGAAAAATTACAGTGGTTTTTTTCCTCTTTAAAGATACTTCATAGCAGTACTAAAGCAGAAGCTACTAAATGCTGAGCGGAGTTTAAAACCACAAAAGAGACTGCAGAGACCTGTTTAAAAGCTGTCTGCAGGAGACAATACATAGACTTATTTGTAGGCTGGCTGCCTTCACAGTATATCAGTGTGTTACATCTTTGTGGCAGGAATTCAGTGTCTGGAAATGACCAGGAACAGGAGAAAGATAAGTCACAGCACCAGGCCTTGATTTCTAAAAGCCACAGTGAGTTTGCAAAATGCACTGACAGAGAGTTGTTGATTGCACCCCGAGGCAAAGCAGGGGAATAATTTGTATGGAAGTGTCAGCAGACACAGCAGCAGCAGAGGTGCTGGGGGCTGCTCTAGGACACCCACAGCCATTTCTGCCCCTGATGAGAACATGGCAACAGAAGATCTAAAACACTAACAGGTCAATCCAGGAGATTCACACGTTACAGGCGCTGTTTATGTGTTTATTAGCTTTGCTAATCCAGACCCACTCTAGGAGTGGAGTAGCTGGAACCTGCTCCTCCCTCAAGTCCTTGCTTCCCTGTAGCACTTAGATTAAACACCATACCATGTATTTTGAGTCCACTTCACTTTGATAATTCTGTAACGTAAAAAATGTAAACAGAGAGCACAGCAAGTCTGGAATAGTCTCATTACATTGTCACAATGGGAAGCATTTCATTTTAGAGTATAAAAATCCATCTTTTCAGAGGTATGTTGCTTTCCCTCGGTTCTGGGAGCTGGAATGATTCAGAGAGCAATAAGCCCTTCTTGCATACCTTGTGTTTTCATCATTGCTGACAAAACCATCCAGTGTATATTTGTGCTGGTCATCTTTGCAGATATTGCTAATAGCCAAGGGCTAGAATGTGTTACAGCTTCAAAGGCAAGCAATGAGGGCTATTTACTCAACAAAACAATATGGCAATTCCCAATTCATTAGGCAGTGTTTTCAAACCCCCAGTTTTCTACTGTTCTTAGCAGTGAGAAAAAGCTGGTGGACACGGTGCCAGAGGTCCTGCAAGTATGGCTTGGTTTTCTCTGAGGAGCTGCTATTCCTGTCAGACTGCAGATAAATCAATGCGGTTCGCTGAGTTGGTGCTTTTATCCCAGGTGTTCAGCTTCGTGGGAGTTGTGCCTGGCCTGTTCCCAGTCATCTGGAAAATAAAATAGTATAGAAAATCGATTTATTTATTTTGCCAAGCCACTCTTGCCTGGATGAAATAAAAGCTTGAAAGCATCTATTTACATTACAGTGTTGTCACAGGGTCTTGAGAGCATATGCCATAAAGGATTTTTAAACAGTTATTGCCAGGATCTAGGGTGATTGGCAACGATCACTTAATAATACCTATCACTTCAGATGTCTGGTTCTTTATAAAAACAAATGTCTTCTGTCTCAAGACAATCTAAGCAGAGCTAGAAAAGGATATTCACACATTGGCTTAAGAGTAAGAATGCCTTATCAGAGCAATCCATTGCCAGAATGCTGCTGGAATGCAGAGGTCCATTGTAATTGGTGGGAACAGCCTTATTGAACCATATTCAGGTTCATAAAGCTCTGTTTGCTTTTATTTGATAGTTTCCCAGAAAGCAGAGTTTTGTCCTTTGCTTTTGAAACAGATACTGGAGCTGCAACTTGATGAACTTGCTGGTTCCACCTTTGTACACCTTGGTACTAAAAATACCCAGGGGCTGCTCTGTTTTTCCAACAGAATTTAATGTGGAACACTCACATACAACAGGGGGAAGAAAAGGAGCAATACTTACAATGTCTGAATTGAAGGGCTTCACATTGATGTTGCGTGTTGAACTACTGGTGAGGGACCACACCTTGGTTTTGTGCTTAAAGGCAGCTCTAACCTTTGACAAAAACAGTGAAACCAGTTGAAGTTGTGTTTATTTTCACAGGTGCAGACTGCAATCATTTTCCCTTTTTCCTTCCTCCACACAAACAACAACAAACAATCCACCCCAATGCTTTTCATTGTCTTCATGGACTTTCCACCAGGACATTTTCACATTTTCTAACTAAACACCGAGCCCCAGGCTGGAGCACAAGGTGCCCCCCCAGGCAGGCTCTCCCCTGACATATCCAAGTGCCACCAGGACACAGAGCAGCTGCAGCCTCTTGTAAACTGAGTCATTTGAAGATGGTGAATGAAACTCCCTAGAGATGGAGTAATATTCTTCACCAAGGTGAAAATCAGCTGCAGGAAGGACAGAAGTGAGATTTGTCAAGGATTAATGGCTGGAAGAGCCTGACCAGTGTTAGGTCAGAGATCAAGGGCAGCCCATCTTGGCCCATTCTCCTGTGATTCTTTACAGGACCTGTGCTTTTCTGTCTGGGTGTACTGGGAATAAAGCCTTTTTTCACCCAGCCACTTCTGTACCCAGTCTCTGGATGTTTCTTTATAATATCCAAGTTTTACTTCTCAGAAAGAAATTCTCAAGAATAATTCCTGCTGTTTAGCTAAAGGAATATTTTAGATATGCACAGCCCATGATGGAGCCAGTAGGACCTGCTCTCCAAAAATGACAGCTCACATCAGCTATGTATAAACATTTTTTAAGGTTATAAATTCTGAAAAGTTTCTGAATTTAACTTCTTTAACCCTAAATGACAGTAATCCAAATATTTGTATTTGATATGAAACATTTGAAACTTGAAGATTTCTAAGCCTGGGGGAGAATAGAATAAAGAAATATCTTTACTCCCTACCTTTAACCTGCCTGCTTAATTTTAGTTGATTTCAATAGAGATCGCAGTCGGACCTGACTTTCCAAACTGATTTTGGCAGACATCCCATCAGTGAATGCTCTGAGATGGAATAGGCTGGCAAATATTAACAAATAATAATTTCTCTGAGGAAGAGCTGGAGTGCTGCTGTTGCACAGGAAGCACAGCAGGTTTTGGGGCAGAGGTACTCAGTAACATCCAGGAGAAAGAACCAGAGCCTGGGCATTCCCCTGTGCCTGAAATGGTTCTTGTAAAAAACATTTCTTTTCAGGAATACTTGTTGCTGAACATTTTCTGCTCTCTGTCACGGGAGGAGAGGATGCTGCAAGCCAAGTTTACATCAGCCTTGTCTTGGCTTTATCCCAGTTGCTCTAATGCAGCCTTAATGCAAAAAGATGCCTCAGTCCCCCATGAAAACCTGAACTTCCCGCCAAGAAAAATACCTGGAATATCTTCTCAGTTTGGTTTCCCATTAAGGACTGCATGAGCAGCATCCAAAAGTATGTTTGGCTGAGAATAATACTTATTTTCCTCCCTGGAACTGCAGCTGTAACAGAGCCCCAGCAGGGACTGCCAGAGTGAGTCCTGCTCCCACTTTTCAACATCTTTTCCCAGTGCAGTCTGTGCCTGCTCAGCCCCCAGCCCTCAGGACAGCTTCTCTCTTGAATCTTGAACTGCTCCTCTTATCTTTGTTCTGTGTTTCAAACCTTTCTTATACTAATTAAAACAAATGTCAAGCCTGGGTAAAAATGCTGCAAGTCGCAGAGCTAGAACTGTCATGGATTAATTAAAAGCAAAAGGAAATCAGTGACATAGCAAGCAATGATGATGGAGAAAGTCTGTCCTTGCTTCACACTTACGTGCTTTGAATTTGGCAACACAGGAGTTGTTAACACCATTTGGTTACATACCTCTGAGTTCAGAAGACAGTGAAACAGGAACATGAAAAACCCCTGAAAACAGAAGAAAGGGAGGAAGGTGAGGTCTGGCTGTGAAAAATCAAATTCAGTAACGTTTCTGCCAGAATTGTACAGAGCAGGCAATGGGCAGCTGGAGCCCTGTAAATATCTGAGTGCACTGAACCAGAGTGTCCCAAGTGAAATTGGAGAAACTTGCAGCATTAGGTTACTGTGGGGCTTGCCTGGAACTATTCCTGTAAAAAACACCTCCTAAACTTCACTGTACTAAAGGAAAAATCTGGCTGAAAATATGCAGAAATTCTTCTTTCATGACAACAAGAGAACTTTTTATTTGTGGTTGCAAAGACCAAGGGGAGGGAAATGCTCTTCGGGAAACACCAGATCAGGGTTTTTCAGATTAGAAAAGCAAGGTACTAGCACTATGAAAATTTTCATGTCAGAATTCTGCTATCTTTGGGGTTTTAGTCCAAAGCAAAGTGAAAAGTTCTCACCCCTTTCCATCACAAGATAGTTTTATTTTCTTGGCAGTGGTATTCAGCACCAGGAACCCTGTTTCATTGTTTTCGTATCCATCACGCTGTTTGTTCCCAGGACAAGAAAGGATTTACAGGAGATTGTTTTTTCTTCCTCTTTGTAACCAGTGTTTGGGAAAGAACTGTAACACCCCTACAGGGTTATTCTCTACTGAAATGTCTGCTTAAAGCTAAGCAGGTGTTTACATTCCTCCTTGGACAGAGGTATTTTTCTGGGCTGCTGTGCCAAGAAGATGAGGGTTGAGTTTCCTGCATGCAGGAGTTCTGTACAGCACAGGGAATAGCTCCACTTCTGATCCTTCCCATAAACTTCTGTTTGCTTTCATTTAGTCTCAGTAATGAAGCCTCAAATTGGCACTGAAGCATTGGCCTGGTGTCTCTACTGAAGAATCCTGCCTGTGGTACACAGTGCTGGGAGAACGAATTTCATTTCATTTCTGAAGCTCAGTGCTGTCTCCTTTATTTAATTATTGCTATTGAAACACTAAGGAGTGGGATACAAGTTCTGTTCAAACAAAGACAAGCAATTGGCAGCACTATTCTTAGCACAGACTTAGAAGACAGAGGAAGGAACACAGAGTAAAATACAATAAGCAGAAACATGTGGAAACATTACTAATGATCCATTTAATTTGATCTCAGAAGCACTTCTGTAGCCATAAATTTTCCCACCAGGTACTTACTTGTAGTGAATTAAAAACAGCAAATATATACTGAAATACTAAAGCGTGGGCATTGACAGCCAAAATGCCAAAGATCCACGAGCTCCCCAAGATTGGTAAGAGAACTGCCACGGCTTTAGCTGTTAGTCTGGAAGAGAAAATGAAAACAGGAAATTGTGGTGAGACCATCAAGGAAATGTCAGCCCCCACACCAAGGAGTTTATCAATTCTGTTCTGGCAGCAAGGCAGCAGGAGGAGCTCTTCTTTACCGTGAAATTCTTTTAATGAGCAAGATTTTAATTATTTTTTCATCTGTGGAAACGCGGATAACAGAACATTGGTATCACACAGGATAAATACAGACAGTGAGTCAGGAATTGAGGGAGCAGGGAAAGGGATCTGAGAGATGGCCATAAAAATACTGCAGGCACATCTTCAGTTTCCAGAGAAGTTTGTTCTGGGGAGCCGAGCGCAGCAGGCACAAAGGCGTGAGCTCTGCACATCCAGCTCACAGCAAGCCACAAGCATTCAGGGTCTGTCCACTCTGTAATCACCCAAAAACCTCATCAGTGCACAGGGCAGGGCATCTGCCGCCGAGGCACTGCACCTGGAGCCAGAGAATTTCACCTCCAAGCAGGCACTGATGACCCTTTGCACACCCGGGCACATTTCCAGTGCCAGCTCCCAAAGGACAAATCCTCCTCCTGCCAGCTCAGAACAATTCCAGCAGGTCAAGACAAAAAGCACAAAGAGGGGACCAGTCCCATCTGAAACGTGTGCCAGGAAGGCAGATCCAGCCCCAGCTCAGCACCACAAACACTCGGTGAGCTCCTCTTGTACCTGTGGGAGCCATGCACGTTTATCAAATTACATGCTTAAAATATCAGGGAATTCAGCCTCTGGTACAATTACAGGTAGAGAAGCCAAGGGGGAGTAGAGAAACAGGGGGAGTGAGAAACTAAATCCTGGCAGGTCCTTGCCAAAGCCATGTTTTTTTTAGAAATGATCAGATTTCTATCTAAATGGAAACCTATGCAAGGGAAAAAACTGTTTCAGGGAGATGAATGTCCTAATTGTGCCTTGTGCCCCTCGAACAGATTAAAGCTCACACTGAGAGAAATGCACAGAGCTGCCTGACAGGGACTGCTTGTAATTACAGCAAACACAAAACAAATGAGAATTCTCTACAACACAATCCAGTGAAGAAATCTTTTAATTAAACTGAGAGACAAGATGTCGTGTTCATTTCAGTGACCTGAGCACACACTTCATTATGCATTCAAGTAAAATTGTGTCCTGAAGTTTATAGGGAAATCTGGGACAAGGAAGCATCTGGAATTTTTTTCAATTCTGGTTTGTTTTCTGTATTGATTCATATCTCTGTATGCACAGCCATGAATATTTCTGCACAATTCAATTTAATTCTTCAAGGAGTTTTTTCAGTCAGAAAATGAAGGAATATCTTAGAACTTGAGGTCCTATTTAAATTTTAAAACACATTTTAAAAGATACAATTTCAAAACAACTCATACAAGTTTATTTTTGTGAATCAAGGATGCTTTCAGGGTTGGCTTGTTTGTTTTCTGTGATAGGATTAAAGTTGCTCCCCAAACTGTAAGCTAAACCCTGCTGCACTGGGGAGCTGTGCAGAGGCAGGGACGCTGCAGAAAAAGCAGCTGTGAGGGCAGGGAGCAGCTGGGGATGGGGCAGAGAACAGAGTCAGGAAGCCAATTTCAATATTTGCAAAACCATTCTTATAGTCTGGATTTTCAGAAGCCTTTAACAGTGACTCATATAATTTGAAAAATCACATTTTAATAAGGATGGCTCTTTATTTAGCCCAGAATTCAGCAGATGTGCAGCAGAATTCCAAAGCTAAAATGAAAATACAATCCAAATGTGGGATTTTCCATGCAAAATATTAATGTTTCATGCACACTCATTTAGAAAAGCAGCCATGTGAAGGTAAAATTAATTTAAGACTCTCTGAGGGTCAGCTCTGCCTATGATTCTCTTGAATCTCAGTAAGATTTTTCTAAATTTTTACCTAGTTATTGCATAGCTTTCTACACTTACATGCTTGGAATTTTATCCTGTGTGGGAAATTATTAATTCAAGGTGTTTATGAGCTTTACTTTACCTACCAAACAAAGGACCCAGCTCTAGGGCTCCTGGTGCTCTTTTATCTTCTTCCACTTACCCCTCCCCTTCCTACCCTTATTCCATTTTAATCTTTGAACTTTAAAAAAAGAAAAATTCTAACTGTAAAATGCTTCTTCAGAAGGCCATTAAGGCAACAAGGTTAAAAACATCCTAGAAATACAAAAGTTAATGTTGTACTAGGTGCATTAATTCTGACACACTGCACGTACTTTATTTTTTTTTTATTCCCCTTTTCTTTGCTACATGAATATTTTAGTAGATTAGTTCTAGTACACTAAGATATGGAGCACAATCAAATAGATGTTGGTTTTGGAGAAAGAATACTTCCCCATGCATGACTTAAGCTGTGCAACCTAAAAAATACAGTCACTAGCTTCAATTGAGCTTTATATTGTCCATAAAAGTGGTGACATGAAGCAATAATTTGGGACAGGGGCTGTGCTTCCATTGCACATCCTGTGGTTCAGCCCCACCAGGACTTCATAAACCTCACCAGAGGCTTTTCTCCTGTGCTCAAAAGTGTCAGGAAACAAAAAGGCCAAATCTAAATTTCTCCAGAGTGCCCCTTCTCATGCTCTGGCCTCAGCAATTTACAGCCCGTTCCTCACCCACCCTTTTCAGAGCTCAGGTATTGTCCCTTCTCTGCAGTCCAAGTTTGGTGAGATTTTGTCTCTAAACACACTGAAGGATCATCTAAACACACTGAAGGGATCAGTCCTGGAACTAATTAATTTGGAACAAAGCAAATCCAGCACAAAATCTCCTTTCGCATTACTTTTTTTTTTTTTTTTTTTTTTTTAAAGTATATACCTGTCATTACTTAGCTTCTGGAAAACACAAAAATACTTAGAGTCAGGTTAAATTTTAATATATAGAGAATATGGGGAAGCCTTTGGGACACTGTTAGCTGTACAAAGCCTGGCTGTCAGTTCAGGCTGTGCTACAGGGCTGCTCACACTCTGCCCAGGACCAGAACCCCTTCAGCTGGGCTGCAGGGGCTGCTGCAGCTCCACTCCTCAGAAGCTGCTTTGGTAAAGGTTTTTTGGGGTCTGTGGGGCTGCTCCCAGCACAAGGATCTGTGCTGCACCCCCTGTGCTGTGCCCCCAGCCTACAGGGCTGCCCTGCACATCTGGCAGGTCCTGGCAGGTCCTGGCAGGTCCTGGCAGGTCAGGTGCTGTCCCACTCACCTGAGCACTCATGGCTGATCCCCTCTGGCACAGAGCCAGAGTCGAGGTCTTGTGAAAACCCTCACTGAACTTTTCAGGGAGCCTCTGGCAGGAGCAGCAGTACCTTTCCCCATTAATCCCTAAGCTGTCCATTTAACATCCACTCACCCTTTCAATCTCCAGTTGAAATTTTCTTTTTTCTTCCCTTTTCCTGTTCTTAGGGTTGAATTCTATTTCCTGAGAAGTAAAACCTGCTCACTGGAGATCTTTGCCCATCCAAATTTCTTCAACTGTCTTTTTTTTCAGTTGCTTTTGCTTCAGCACTCACTCAGGACAGGATTTTGATCTCTTTTGTACATCTTGCTGGGAGACAGGCTGTTAGGCAGCATTTTAACCCAGCACAAATCAATCACCAGGGGAGGGGAAGTTTTCACAGGTGGATAATTACCTTGGCTGTATTGCAGCCCCGGTGTGCAAGAAGCACAGGCTTCAGCACCTCTGAGACCTGTTTTCATTACCTGCATCATCTAAAATCATTGCACAGTTCTGCAGTTACCAGGGACACCTTTCCCAGAGCAGAGCTGAGCCTCCCAGTTTTGTTGTATTTGCAGTTGGTGTGGAACTGCTGCACTCAGCTGTGATTGCTCCTTCCTGGTCCTGCCCTGCCCTCAGACCTGCCCAAATTTACACCAGTGCAGAACGACCACACTGACACCCCACAGGAGGGAAATTCCACTGCTTGCAGAAAGAAAACTTTATTACTTCTGTGAAGGAGACCCCTAATTCACAAATCAATTTTATTGGTTCTATATGGAGCACTAATCCTTTTAAGACTTCTGACATCCATTTTTCTGTCATGATGCCTGCTGAAGTAAGAACTAAACTCAGAGCCATAAGCCAAGAAGATTATATAATCACTGGAGGAAATACTGTCTCAAAAAAGCAAAATTCTTTCACCACAATTCACAGAACAAGACAGTTTAACAGACAGACCCTTTAACTGAAGTTTCTCTCTTGTTTCTTGAGCACCTCTCTAGTCACTTCCAGCAGTGCCCCTTGTGTTTTATATAAAAATAAATAAGCCCCAAACCCATGACTAACATTTCAGACTTGTGCCTGAAAAAAAACTAATTTAATTTCAGTTTCCTGTTTGTTATGAGTAATGCTTACTCACCCCTAGGCTGGAAGTTGGAGGGATGCTGGGAAAGCACGTGCAGCAATTCTGGCTGAATGAAAGTGATTTCACACGAGTCCAACACAGCCTGGTGACCTCAGCTGGCTGTGCCCAGTGCCAGCCCTGCCATCCCTGTACCTAGTGTCATCCCTGTGCTGTGCACAGTGCCATCCCTGTGCCCAGTGCCATTCCATCCCTGTGCACAGTACCATCCCTGTGCCCAGTGCCATTCCTGTGCCCAGTGCCATCCCTGTGCCCAGTGCCATCCCATTCCTGTGCCCAGTGCCATTCCTGTGCCCAGTGCCATCCCTGTGCCCAGTGCCATCCCTGTGCCCAGGGCCATCCCTGCTGAGCCCTGAGCACAGCACCAGGAGTTCTGTGCTGCTCACTGGGATACCCAGAGCTCCTTCCTTACTCTGATGAGCAAAACCAACACCAAGAGCTGCAGGTGCTGAGTTGCCACCAACATCAAAAGGACAAATGGGAGAATAAAGGTGACAGCTCATGTATTTCATGGAACTAGGCAGCAAATGGCAGGAAAAGAAAACACAGAGCAATCTCCGGGGCTGATGAAGAGCCACTGAGCCTATTTGGGATCCAGAGGAATGAGCTCCCTTGCCCTCCTCAAGAACAAAACTCCTCTTTTGTGAGGGAAATGCCCTGGGGGTGTTGGGGCTGCTCAGCCTCAGAGCCAAATCCCTCCGGGCCCCTTCCAACCCACAACCCACTTGCTGCCCACGTGCATGGAGTGGCATCAGGGCAGGTGTGTGGGTGTTCTACTAAATGGAATTGAGCTCTGGACTCTGCTAGACCTCTTGATCTAGTGGGTAGGAAGAAGTTTCATCCTAAAAGGACACTCATGGATTTTACTTCTGCTCCTGACTCCAGGCAGCAGCTGATGAATTCCTGCAGATCCACCTGTACCTCCTCCTCCTCCTCCCCTTGGTCCTGGCTGCACAGACAATCAGCCTGATGGCACAAGGAATGTATTTAATCAGCACATACACAGTTGCTTACCTAATCTTGGGTGATTTCTAGGCAGAACGATAGCAAATTAAAGAAAAAAAAAAAAAAAAAGACAAAACTAATAACTGCAGAGGCCATTTCCCATTTCCCAAATGTTATTTGCACTTTCAAAATAATGGTGTGAATCTGACTAAGAACCATTTACAGTCACTTCAGATCATTGCTTTCTTGTGGGTGTCATTTATAACCCAGGAAGAGGCTGCTAAAGGAAAGCATTGTAGCTACAGAAAAGAAAAATCTAGGCTGCAACAGCAACTAAATTCAGATTGATTTTTTCCACAGGAGTGGGAAGGGAGGTGGAATTGTTCCTTCTCTGTCGCCCTCAGTGTCTCACAGTCTGCCCTCTCACCCAGACCCTCGCAGGAAGGCAGATGTTGCCAAAGCAGCCTCACCTCTCACACTCCTGCCCAAAAATCTCCAGCTGCCTTTGGAAGACACAACATCTGCCCAGAGCACGGGAGGCCTGGGCTCAGGTCACTCTCTGCCTAAGGGATTGCACTTCCCATTTCTGCAGAAAAGCAGTTTGACTCCCTGCTTGATGCTCATTGTTCCCTGTTGAACCTGCCCCACTTCTGTTGAATAATTAAATATTCTCTGGCTCTGAGGGAGAAGGTGGAACTCCACAGATTAGTCACAAGGCACTCCCTGAGAGAGGAGAGCCCTACCTAATCCTTGCTTTATTAATATTTCTGAATTTATATTAAATATTCAGTAGAGCAGGGACAGAAACTCAAGTCTCACTTCAAATCCCCATCAAGCCAGACAAAATTAAGGCCATGACCAGAAATGGAGCTACCTTAGGAATTTTAATATTGAGAAGGCAGTTCCAGGGGGTGCAGCACTGACTTCTGACTTAAACACCTAACCAGGGATTTAGGAATCCCTGTCTTGCTAAAGCTTCCACAGATCAAGTCCCTCCATGGCTTCCAGATTCTAAAAATACAAAAGAAAAAAAAACAAAAAGAAAAAAAATACTTCCCAAAAATTAGGTACAGAACCAAAACATGTCCTTCTCCTTGTCTTTAGTGCAAATTATTTTAAAAATATGAAGAATTAAAACATTATGTCCTTGCAAGCTGAATTTTAGGAGTTTGTGATTTCCCCAGGGAAACCAAACTCACAGTGGGATTTTACCATTATTTTTTCACAATTCCTTTCTCCAGCATTTTTTGGTACTAATTCTCTCATTGCACTGCTGAGACAGCATTCTCTGCTCTCAATCCCCAAGGCCAAGGCAAGAGCTAATTCCCCACTGAACTTTGCCATTAAGTCATCACAGAGGATGGGAGTTTATTCCCAGAGCAGCAGGGTGCTCCAGGCTGGGGCAGGGGGTCAAGAGCTGGCTGTGGGTGTGTGGTTCCTCCCCTTGGAATCACTCACAGCCCCTGGAGCTGTCCTTCTCCCAGGGGACACCCAGAACCTCCCCTGTCCTCAGTGAAATCACCGTCACTGAGGGTGGCTCCTCTCTGAGTGGCCCTGTGCATATTTGTGTTTTATCTGGAAAACACTGAGTGTCTCTGCTGAATATTTGTGTTTTATCTGGAAAACACTCAGTGTCTCTGCTCCTGTTCATGCTCTGCTCCTCCTGGAGCATCACTCCAGCATCAGAGGAGCCCCTGTGGAACAGAACACATTTTCTCTTCTCCATAGCAACTGCTAAAGGAGCATGCAGGACAAACATCGCAGGCAGATGTGCTGACAGCAATCACAGCCGAGCAGACACAACCCTGCAGGATAAATTCACAACCACTGGGGCATTTCTTTAACAGCCAGGTGGACACAGTGGGCAGGGTTTGTCTCGGTCACAGGTTACGCTTCTTGGAAATCCAAAAAATGTGGCTGCTGAAAATGCATGGGACTCCAGAAATGGATGACAGAACAAATTTCCCAGGAGTGCTTGTTGATGACCATGGCCAGAAGCCAAAACAATTAAATTCTTAGAAAACCATGTGGAAAATGAAAGCAGTTTAAAAGGAAAATAATTGGCCCTGATCCTTACAATAGTGAAGATTTATTCCTTTCTTCAGCAGAAATGTTCACTTGCCTATTTCCCACAGTGTTTGGTTCTTCCCTAAAAGATTCTAAAGTTACTTTATAGAGCTAAGAGGGGGGAAAAAGACACAAGAAAATATTACCCATTTCCATTACAGGTTTCCTTTAATAGTCTCACAAAAGCAAATTGACCAGAAAGTCTGGAGGGATTCATTTGGGTTTTTAAAAAGAAAATAAATTGCAATTTCCTAATGTGTAACAGGGTTTTTTGGATATTTTTTTTTAACATATCATGCTAGTATTAGGGGCCAGTTTGTCTTCAAAGGTGGGACAAAAGGGCACCACTGTTCTCACAACCAAACAAAAACTGTGGAGGAGGATTTGGTTTCATTGATATCCAGTTTGGCATCAGCAAGCCCTGGGTTGAACAGGTGATGGCATTAGTTCTATCTCCAGTTCTAAGATATCAAATAATTGACAAAAATGATTGTAAAGTCAGTTATAGGAGCAACAGGCTAAGCCAAGCTTGGCTGCTCTGGGCACTCTGCAGGTGTGGAATCATCTGGTCCTTCAGACCCCTCTCCTGACACAGCTGGTGCCCAGGAGAAGGTTGGGACAGATTATTCCCAAAAACCTCCTCGTTGTCTGTTCAAGGACAAAGAAATGCCAGTGTCTGAGGGGTCAGATGATGCCTGTGAGTGGGGCAGGCTAGATGTGATCTACTTTTTCCTTTCAACCTTTATACCTGATTTTATCTTCCACTGCTCCATTGTTTCATCCTTTTTCCAAGCCCCCAGGACTTCTCCCATCTCATGCCAGCATGCTGTACACTGTCCCGAGGCAAACTGTCAGTGTGAGGCAGGAATCTGCTTCAGCCCAGCTCTTACTGCTTTTAATTGGCCAAATCTCTGCAAGTCATCTTGAAACAATATTCTGAAAATCAGTCTTATTGTGCTATTTACAGCCATCTCAATCTCTTTTACAGCTGTTACATCATGTGGTGGAAATCTCTGTTTTCCCAGCAGTGAACTGAGATGACAGAGCTGGTGCTAATGAAGAGGGATTGTCAGATCACAGGAGTTGTGGGGAGCACCCTCCATACCAGGAGCTGTGCAGGAAGCTCTTCCATGCCTGGAATACTGATGGGAAAGGGCACAGCTTGCTCGGAAAGGACATGCAGGGAGGGAGAAATGGTCTATAAAAGCACAGACCTGCTCAAAGAGAGAGGAACCAGAGGCAGACAGACCTTCCAAAAGCCTCGGGGCCAGAAGAGAAGCAAACACAAGCGTGGCAGTGCACATCTATTTTGCCTTGCCAGGCCAGGAGGAGAATGTGCATGGGGCCTTTTTTCCCTAAAAATTTCAAGGCTTGTCCAAAGCACAGGATTGCATAGAGCTAGCTTAATTTAATTAATTATAACTATAATGAAACACTGTTTATAGACCCATTTTTAAGACTTAATAAAGCTGCAGTCGGTGATGAAAACCCATTAAAATTAATTTTGTTTTCCCTACTCTGAGATGTGAAAGCAGGCACACCATATGCTAAAAATATGAAGTAGCCCCTACTCTGTGCTCCATGTATCGTGTTGGGGTTGAGTTTTCAAGAAAAGTGTGGTTCTTTGGAGAGACTGGAAGCAAGCACCAAAAATTATTGGTAATCTAGAAAAGACGGCCTGTCAAAAATGGCCCGGCCTCCAATTCCTCCTTTCTCAACCTGTCCCTGGAGAAACAGCAAGTTTTCCAGAGAAAAAAAAAAAAGCTTCCCAGCTAGTTACTCCCTGAGGAGACTCAAAACTCCATCACCAGAGGCTTTTAGCAATAAAATTGTCAGAGGCAATTACAAAGCCATTCAGCACTCCTTAGCTGACAAGTGGCAACAAACTGCACAGCTGGGGAATTCTGCAGCCCCGGAACACCCAGGAAAAGCAGCCTGCTCTGGGAAGCCGGAGGTTTGGCAAATATTTCTGGCTTTTAACTTGAAGTCAGTGGGACCCACGTCTTAATTTAGGATGACAAAGTAACAATCACGTCAAATCATGAAGAAAGTTTGTGTGGAATGACATTCACCCCCTGAGGAGATGAATTCTGAAAACGATCTCTTGACCCAAACAGTCTCAGTGACCCTTAATTATGCAACGAGATCAACAGAACAATCATCCTCCCGTTTCCATGGCAACGGCAGCAGGACCAGCACAGGATCAAGGTCAGGCACACAAAGTGAGGGGAACAGCGATTTTCTGTGGCATGGTTCATGGAGCTTCACCTGCCGCAGTGGCAAACACACAGCTGCATCCCTGCCTGCTCTCCTGTCACACACACACACCGGGAAAAACAGAACTGCAGGGGTGGCTGCAGCCCCTGTGCATGGTGAGGGCTGTGCTGGGGCAATGCTGCAGCCTGGGGAGCACCTGCACACTGCACTGGGGCAATGCTGCAGCCTGGGGAGCACCTGCACACTGCACTGGGGCAGTGCTGCAGCCTGGGGAGCACCTGCACACTGCACTGGGGCAGTGCTGCAGCCTGGGGAGCACCTGCACACTGCACACTGCACTGGGGCAATGCTGCAGCCTGGGGAGCACCTGCACACTGCACTGGGGCAATGCTGCAGCCTGGGGAGCACCTGCACACTGCACTGGGGCAATGCTGCAGCCTGGGGAGCACCTGCACACTGCACTGGGGCAATGCTGCAGTGTGCAGTGAGGGGTTTGGTTTCTCAGGGGGTTGGTTTCTCTTGAGCTGGCACTGGAGAAGGCAGGCACCACGAGGCTTCGCAGTGTTGGCCAAAGTCCCTGTCACCTGCATCACTTCCAAGGCTTCTTTTGGCTTTTTGGGGCAATCTCAAGCCCTTTCCTTTAGCAAGTCGCTACTGCACTCAGGTACAGTTGGTTTCCATAAACATTATGAAAATGAGAAATAGACTCTGTGGTCATCATTTATTTATTGGATTTCTGGGCTGAGGGTTAGCTAATTCTCTTGTTCTGCACAGACAATAAGTCATGAAACACTTCTTTATGCAGCTCCATCCATATTTATATCATACATATTTCTGTCTGTCCTAGTGCTGCTTACAAGCATTCTGAGTCTTTACTGTATTTACTCAGATGAGGACACCCAAATCTTTGTTCTCCTACTGTATTCGGATATTCCCTAGTTTAAAATTATGATTATTATTATTATTATTATTATTATTATTAAGCTAATTTATGATGACATCTGGAGAAGACACATGAGACTTATTAGGGAGAAGAAGCAGAGTAAAGAACATGGTTTTTCCTGGGGTGACAACAGAATCTCACTTTCACAACCTCACTATTCCTCTTGTGTTTTCAGTTACCATCTGACTTAGCTGCCTTTTTCTTTATTTCTAATACTGCTCCAAAAAAAAAGCGCTTTTTAGTCAGTTTCTTTCATTAAAACACGTTTCTGCCTCACATCTTTTTCAACTGAAAAGAATTGGGAATAATGTTCAATTTCTATTTCCAGATCACCTGTAACATAAATATTGTTAATGGCATTTTATTACTTACCTGAAGAGAGCACCTAAAAGTTTAAAAGTATTTTTGAAGCTAAGATATTATCTTTTCTTTATTGTAATTACCTGTATTTTCCATTTATTGAGCTTTATTTTCAGAGTGCTTTATTGGGAAAATATGTAAATCACACTTAGCTGAGAGCTGTGTCAGACTGGGCAGTGATTTACAAGTTGCCCAGAGCTCTGCACAAGGCACATGCTTAAATAACATTTATATTCTGCATTGCCACAACTGTAATATTTGTTCTTATTATTCTGTGTAAAGCTGACACAGAGTTCCAGGATTATAAATTGGAGCCAGGGGTGTAAATGAAGCAGTCCAAGCCAGCTCTGGAGGTGATTGCTGTTCCCAGGGACTGGTCCCATTTTGTGGTGAACGAGCAGCGTTTCATCGTCACTCTGGAACAGGCACCAAGCTGTGACTCACAGCCCCCTCCTCCCACCAGCACTTTCATGGCTTCAAATCTGATATTAAAAGATGGAAAACTAAATCCAACTAGGACATTTGAAAAACAAATTAATGTGAACTTCAAAGCTACGGATTTTCAAAACCTGAAACTTTCTGTAGTTATAATTCCAGAAGTGAAGGAAACAAGCTGTCCTTTAGAGGACTTTGGCAGCAGGGAGGGGGCAGAGGAGTGACACCACCAGGCACTGTCCTCAGATGTCTCCATGCCATGTTAACAACACCTTGACCTGACTCCTCTCCACCTGGCACCCTGTGTGCCACGAGGGACTCCTCAGGAGTGATCCAGCCTTAGGCAGGGGGCCAGCAGAGAGTTTTGTTCTCATTAAATTCTGTGTAAGTCCTGGTTTGTCTTAAGAAGACTCCATCTGACCCCCAGATTGCTGCAGAGGACAGATTACACCTGCAGCACTGCCCTTGGAATCTGTCAGGGACTGGAAGCTGGAGTCAAGGAATTGATCCAACCATAGGTCAATAAGCAGAATATTCCAGACATTCCCAGCCAGATGATAAATGGCTGGAGGGTGGCCTGGAGTGGCCCCTTCTCTCACACCCTTCACCTCCATCCTGATTCTGTTGTGTTCACAGCAAGGTTTCATCACAGGGATTTAATAACCAGGTTTTAATAAACCTTTTTCTATCCTGACATTCAGATGTGAAAATAAACATGACTAAGCATCTCTAATAAAAATTGGTTTATCTTTATACTCAGAAAAACCAGGAGCTCTTAATGATGACGTTTTCCCTGTATATTCTGTACCCATATGTTTTGTCTTGCTGCCCTTCCTAACACAGAAAGAAACAGGCACAAGTGTCAGAGCTGCTTGTTCCTTTGGAGCCAGCATCCACAGGCCCTGGAGCAGCAAATCCTGCTTAAGGAGCAATGACAGGAAACTCTTCCCATGAAGGACAGCTCTGGCTCAGAAGGAGACAACCAAGGAAAGAATCAGCTGTGGAAGGGCTCCCAATGTCATCTGCTCCAGCTCAGACAGGGCTGGTTGTCGCTCCTGGCAGCAGGATCGGCCCTGGCAGGCAGGGTACCACCACTTGTGAAAGCTGTTCAAAGGCAGCAGCTCTCCAGGTAATCACATCCATTGCTTTGCAACTCCCTTCCCACTACAGGAACCTTAAAAATATTTGACTTTTTCCTATCAGTTTAAGCCTGTTACTGTTTGCCCCTGTTTCTCTCATTTTGCAGAGCAGCCTCCTCTCTGCAGCTATGCTTTACATACTTTAAATCTTTTAATGCTCCTCCCAAAATGTGCCTGAAATGCTCCTGAGCAATCACAACGTGGCCTGGAGCCTTTCTGCAGACTGTGACTCTCAGCAGCTGCCTCAAGAAAGGACTCCCATTACTGCCATTATGGTCTCTAAAAGATCAGCACTTCCTCATTAATGCCCTCATTGGCAACATCCAAACCCATGTTATTTTTAGTCGAAAACCCTGAGTCTAATAAGGAGACACCCAAACTGCATTTGTATTTGTCATAATCAATGAGCCAAAAATTTAATTAGGTTGAAGACATTATCACTGGCAGTAGCACTTCAGCTCACCAGTTGTCACTGCTTAGTACTCTCATTTTAATTATTTCCTTTGTTGCCAGTCAGCTCTCCTCCTTCCAGCAGTTTGTTTCCAGGAGCTGCATCCCTCGTGCTGTTTGAAGCCGTGTTAGTGAACACGGTGCCTTACACACAGTGAGGAATTGTGAGGGGAAGGAGCTGCTGAGAGCAGATCTGCCTGTCACACTGCTCTGACAGGTGGCTCTCCTACAGCAAATGGAAAAAGCTCTCTTCATTTTCAGGAGGGCACACAGAAACAGGTGCTCCCTGTCTCTGAGGCTGTGCCGCAAACATCTGCCACCCAGAAAGGCACAGAAAGGTTTTCCTACATTTTGAATCCCTCTAGACTTCCAGAAGAGTTTGCAGATTGCAACTTGCTCCTCACCTTCCTTGTGGAAGGAGATTTTAAAAAATTCTCTAATGGCATCAGAAAGAGGGGGAATTTAGCTGTGGAGGAGATTATGGTATGGCTTTGGCAGGAGAGCTCTTGTGAGAGCTTCAAGCAATGCTCTGATTGACAAGTACATTCTGTGAAATGAACAGCTGGGAATAATCCTCAGAATGAGGAGTCTTTGGGTACCAAATGACACAAAACAGGAATGCAATCACAAGAACAAAATACAACAAATACACAGGAGCTCTCAGAACAACAGCTGATGTTAAAGCACTGGCGTTATCAGCACCAACTCCCAGGATCTGTATCCCAGGCAGAGGGGCTGGGCTGCAGGGCTGGGGAGGTTTATAAACAAAGTGAAATAGCGAGGCACGAATGGATCCGTGATTAAATGCACCAGCAATTTGCCAGGGCAGCCCCGGTGCTGCAGGGGTGTAATGGATGGCTTTGCAAAGTGCTCTGGAATGGCCAATTACTGCCTGAACCACAGATGTCTGCAGCAGCAGCTGCTGCAGCTCTGCCCTCCTGCATCTCACCTCCTGCATCTGACCTCCTGCATTCCACCTCCTGCATCTCACCTCCTGCATTTCACCTCCTGCTGTTGCACCTGTCAGAGGGAAATGCTTTCTGTACATTGCTCAAGAAACCGGCCCAAGGAGGAGATTTGCACTAAGCCTACAGACTCCACGTTCAGTTTCATGTGCAGGGCTTTGTGATATATTAACCAATGCAGATGGAACTAACACAGCAGCTGACATCACTTACTCGCTCTGCTGAGATTTTCCTGAAGCCCTGTTTTGTTCCTATTCACTACAGCTACTGCCATTTTTTTCCAATTTTCAGTCATTAATTTAACTAAACAGAAAACATATTTTTTCATTGGAGAACTGTTCTACTATTTCACTGAATTTGAGGGATGAAGAAAATAATAAAATGAAAGAAAGAACGGGGCAAAAAGCTAAGAAATATTTCTAATTTTGCTGTAATTGCTTTCTCCATGGATGATTATGATAGCTATCACTTTTGGTTCACTGAGTGCTGAAGTGTACAGTTTATAAAAAGATAGAGATTTTTCCAACTCATTGGACCATTTCAGAGCAAGCAGTGAGAATGTATTTAATAAGAGTTGGACTTGGCAGTTTATTCAAGAAAAGTTAATTAAACTGTCTCTTCTGGACAACAGAATGCAGAAGTGAACTGGCTGAAAAATCACAGGGGTTTGGCTAAACTAAACCCACTATTCCTGCAACAGAGACAAGCTGGGCATTCCTTCCTCTGCTACAATTAATATCCACCAGTGCCACAGAGATCTTTGAAAATTCTGTGTGTTATACGTTAACTCTTGTAGTCGAGGGAACTCAGGCAGCCAAATTATTACCTGTGCTAAATGTCAGCAGGCAGTTGTCCCCATGGGGACAAAATGTGCACATTTCCAACACTGTCACACTGGGGAGCTTTCCTCACTGTCACAGGGAACTCACTTTCCATGCAAAAAGCAAGGAGGATTTGAAAGGGTGGGGCAGTAAGCAAAAAAACCCAAAAAACTTATTGAGGCCCTTATACCAAGTCAATGGATATACTGAGTAAAGTCTTTAGATGCAGCAGAAATAAGTAAGAAAAAGAGTTCAAACGGTTCATAATTCAGAAATGTAATCATGCGCCTTTTCGAGCACATGAGCAATTCCATTAAACTAATCTGCTTTAATTGCATTAAGCTTAGAGAGGCTACTCATATGCTTAAACTCAAACATATGATTAGTTATGTCTCTAAAAAAAGAATGGATAATTCAAACAAATGCTGTATGTATGCATTTAAATGTTTCAAGGTATTAGATTCAGCATTCTATAAACTAAAACATTTAAATTAGCTTTTTGGCAGAAAATCTGTTCCCTGGATGCAAAACATTCCCATTAAGCCACAACTGAATTATTGCTCCAAATTATTTTGCTGAGAGTCAATAGCTAATCCTCCAATAAAAGATTCAGGAATAATCCATCACAACTAAAAGAAAAGTTCGGATCCGTGTGTTCGATGTGCTTCAAAAACAATACAAAAAACATGTTCTTAAGTGAATTCAAGTAATAAATAGGAGATGATAATAATTCTTTGCTCAGCTCTTTCCAGTAAACTGCTCTTGCAGAATTAAAGTTTCAGACATTAAAAGAAGCAGCTATTTTCAGTGACCAAATACTTACTGTTCAGACTGTCACAGGAGTCTATTATGCTTTAATTAGTGTCTCTGATCATAAACTGTTTAATTGCATTCATTTTGCCTTAAATTACTGGGTGTTTTGCAGTTTACGATTCATAAAAGCTTTGTCTTTTATGCTGCTTCTTAAATTCATTTTAGGGGTACTATTTTTATTTATTTTAAACAAACAAATGAGCCCAGCAGTGGCAGTGAAAGCAGACCAAGTTGTTCAGCAGGATGTTCTCTGGTGTCTCCTCTGTCACAAGCAATGTCTGAACCTGAAGAGATCGAAAAGCCAAGACCTGGACTTTGTTCTGGGGGAAATGTGAATGGGGAAGATGAATAATAAATTAATTTTGCGACACTAAAATGAATTTTGTTCTTTCTTTTCTGTTTTGGCTTTTAAACCTGAAGTTTGTCAGATGCTGCCTTCCAAGCAGAGCACTGGCTCACCCTGGTGCACATTCTGCAGCCACGTTTGAGTCAGCATTGGAGAGGACCTGTTGCCATATGGAAAATCAGGAACAATTACTCTAAATAATTACATCAGTTTATTGCTGTTTGTTGCCAAGAGAAACAAGCCTTGTTGGTAATATCCACTTGCATTGCCAAGTAACTTAATTATTCAGAAACTAAACATACTCCAGCACTAGCACTTCCCTAGCAATAAACACCCTTTCTAACTGGTACCATCAGGACTCAAAATGCATCTCTGCTCTCAGGATTGCTGAGGTGATCTCTGGCTGAGTCACCACACCTGGCTTGGGGCATGCACAGAAGGTGTCTGAGTGCCAGCACTCAGCCTGGCCTCTGCCACTGGGGAGAAACCTGAGCTTGTAGGGCAAGATGAACATTTACAGACATCAGCTGCAGCAGGAGCCATTTCTGCATGGAGCAGGAGCCCAGTGGATTGGTGTCAGCTTTACTGAGCTCAGGAGTTCAGGGGAGACAGAGCCAGGGCAGCTCCTCTCCCCTCCAGGCTGCCAGCAGCAATGGGATTTAGTCCTTGTCAGTGTGATTAAACTTTTCCTTTGGCAGCAGAGCCTGGCCAGAGGTGGGCCTGAGGAGGAGCCTGTTCTGTGGAAGCTGCAGCCTGGGATTTTCAGTCGCTGCTTGGGTTTGAATTCAGCAACATCCACAAGTGTGAGGCCACTCAGCAGGTGCTGCTAGCCTGGTGTGGGTGCTGGCCTGAGCCACCAGGGAAAGGGGTGGCACTGGCACCTCCTCATGCTCCTGTCACAGCCTCTCTGACTGCTGCCAGACCTTCAGTTCATTATCACTGTGCTGTCTGACCCTGC
Source organism: Aegithalos caudatus (assembly GCA_013389925.1). Classification (NCBI taxonomy): domain Eukaryota; kingdom Metazoa; phylum Chordata; class Aves; order Passeriformes; family Aegithalidae; genus Aegithalos; species Aegithalos caudatus. Next base: position 311,055 of record WEIU01008869.1, read on the forward strand.
TGGGGAGCTGCTGCCATCCTTCAGGCTGCTGCAGACAGCAACTCATCCTGCTGTCCACTTACATTTCATCCCAGCTTGAACAGACAGCTCTGAACTCCCTCTTTTGTTCTGCCTCAGGTTTATTGGACTGACAGGTTCCCCTCCACAGCTCCTTACCCTGCAGCTCTCATTTTCTGCCTTTTAGCTTTCAGAAACCACAAGCACAGCTCTAAAGGAGGCGCCTCTCCTGCAAAGAGCTGACACGGTGCCAAAGCTTTCCTGCCTCACCAAACCCCACCGTGCCATTTCATCCAGCTCTGCTTTGTGAGAAGGGCTGATAATCCCTCTAACAAGGGCTGATAATCCCTCTGACACAGCCCAGTTTTGCCCACAGCAGTATCAATGAGTGCAGTGCTCAGGGATGCCTGGCAGCCCCTCTGTTTGAGCCTCAGGGTACACAAAGCATTCTGCAGCCTTCAGTGATTCCCCCCATAGCCAGCTGAACTTGTTGATTCCAAACCTCCCTTGCAGTCCCTCCTCACAGAAACTCTGGAGCCTTTCTGCTGTTCTTGTTTCTCTGTGTTTGTCACAGATTGGTTTGGCTGTGCTTATCCACCCTCCTGGGTTAACAACCTGTAATCAGCTCCGGGAGCCTGTAGTGCTTGGAGCCCTGGGGATTTCACATGATGAGAAACACTTCCCATGCACCTGCCTGGTCAGAACCCTGCTTTGCTCTGTTCTCTTCTTTTTTGGAAAATACACAGAAGGATTTCACAGTAGATATATAAACCCAGTGCTACAAAGGCTTTATAATTATCTTTTTTTCCAATAGACCAGTTACTTTCTCCATGACATCCTCTGTACATTAAACTCTAATTCATCATGCCTCACTGCTGTGTTAGATCAGGGTATAAACACTTCCCCAGATCTGATTTGAACATGTATTTATGCTCTTTTGAACATCTATTTATGCTCTTCTCATTTCAAACTTCCTTCGAGGACCCACTTCTGCAAAGATATCTGCAGAACTATTCTCTATGTTCTGTTTACCTTCTGTTGCATTTTGTTGACTTGATCTAGTTCTGTGAGGAAAGCTGTTCCATCAGAGCATATTTCCACTTAACAACTTAAAGGTTCAAGTTTTCAGATGTGTCAGCCCTCTGATAATAATTTTTCTCCACTTTTTTCCCTGTAACTTTTGTTAGGTCAAATCCTGAAGCTGTAAGGTGAAAATGACTTGGCACAAAGAGCACCTCTTAGCCAGGGTGCCTGGAGAAGTCTCAGTTTTGGACAGTTACACCATTCCAAATCTACAGGAAAATATCCAGGTGCATGGAGCAAGCTCTGTTGCTCCTCTTGTACTTGTGGGGTTGTGTCTTTGTCTTCGTATTTCTGATAGTGCATAAAAATCAGCATTGACAACATACAGTTATTTGTCTCCTAAGTTTCTATATTTCCTTTGTATTTCTGAAGGTCACAGGAACTCAGCCAAACTTCAGGCAGTCATTTCAATTCCCAAGCTTCTCATTTCACTACAGTGTAATTATCTTATGGATTTTTGTGTAGACTTATTTACTGTTTTTCTCTTCCTGTTGGATAAGTGTAGAATAACTAAACTAACTTCAATTAGGTAACTGTCACCAATATTTAAAACTTAATGTCATTTTCAAAATTACATAAGTAATCCAAGCATAAAAATTATTCTTTATAATACCATTTCAGAACAGTGGCAACAAATCCTTATCATACAATATCCTATGCCTCAGAAACATTAAACAAACCATCACCACATTTTTCTTCATCTAAGTTCCATATTCTTTTATTTATATACAGTGTCATTTCTCAATTTGGACTAAAGCATCTTTAGGAGATACAAAATGGAATATTCAACATCTCAATTTAGCCTCTATATATTAAATTATCATCTTAGCTACACACATGTAATCTCTCCATATATTTCAGAAATCAGAATTTGTCCTTGTATATTCAGAGGTAGCTTTGTGTCTGCCTTACATTTCCCCTCCAGACTTGCTAGTGCTATTTTAAAGATGATTCACTCTCAGAGGGCACCACCCCAAGGGGCTCAAGGCACTATGACATAAAGAGCTGCTTGAATTTAGGCACACATTTAAATCCAGGGTAAGTCTGTGTGCTTTGCAGTGTCAAGAGACTCTTAAAGATAAGCATATGGCTAAATATTATACTGAGCTGGGGCTGGAAACAAGGTCTGTCCTCAGAAGGAGCAGAAGAGTTGCAATAACCCAGTACAGATTAATGAAGCTCTGTGAAATTCAGCTTTTGACTACAGCAGGAAGAAAAGTGTTAATAAAAGGGAAAATAATGAATCAGCAGATGCTGGAGACTGTAACAGGCTGGGAAACCCTTCAGCTCCTGCTGAACCACGGTTTCACCCTGTGCAGCATTCAGCTTTTACGAAATACAGGTTAACTGGCTGCATTCAAGGGGAGGACACCCTCACCAGGAACTGCTTTTACAAGAGGAGGTGTCAGTGTTCTGGGAGGGGTCCATGGCACAACATTGCTCCTGTGAGATTGTTGTTATCACTTCAATGAGAAAAACTTACTTGAAGGCATTAGCATCTCCATGGACCTTGTAGTTGTCTGCACTGATTCTGGAGATGACCCTTGTGACAGCAATGAGAATGCCAATATTGACCTGCAGGAGAGGGAGGAACAAGACTTGGTGAGGAAAGCAGGTCCTGGCTGAGTCTGAGGTGCAGGCTGCCCTGGGAGGGTGTTGTAGGCACAGCAGGGAACAGAAACTCCCTGTGCTGTCTTTATTTGGCAAAAGAGGTGTTCCAGGTTGGACTGGAGTGGTTTGTGTCAGGGATTCCCCTCAGTGGGAAGCTCTTGCTTTTCACTCCCCTCCAGGAGCGCCCTTGCCTGTTTAGGAAAAGCCTGGATTGGCACACTGCCTCACAGCCAGGGTGCTCAGGATCCCCAAGTAAAATAAATACACAAATAAATAAACACCCTGACTGCAGATAACACCCTGAGTGGAGATAACACCCTGATTGCAGATAACACCCTGCCAGCTGAGAAGTTAAAGAACTGTAGGAGCTTCCTCAGCCAGGGCACATGGTTGCATTCTCTGGTTTTGTGCTCCACGTGCAGACTTCAGAGAGCATTTTCCTGCCACACCTCGGGGTGTGCAGCCCCTGTTTCTTGCCAAAGCCTGCTTACAATTTAGGTACAAGACCACTTTAAAAGAGCAATGAGAAAAATATGTTAAATCTGAACTCTGCTCTTCAAAGGCTCCACTCGTTTTGATGTCAGGTCCAGCAGAAACATCGATAAAATGAAAGGAATTCCCATGAGAAAAGTGGGAAATCTTGAAAAGACTAACACTGAAAATGTTCAACAAAAGAAAGTTTGTGCTGGAGTCACAGGTGAAGGAAGAAGGAAATCTTTATCTCTTAAAGGAAATGTGGCAAAGACTGTCTTGCTGTGCAAAGACCTTAGGTTTAAAAGAAGAAGAAAGATAGACATGTGAAGGTGAAAGACATATTTCCCTCTTCCTGACCGAAGTTGCACATCAGCTACAAAGCATCCAGAACAAGGTAGAACAAAACTATCCTGAAATACAGAACAAAAAGAAAGAGAAGACTTCAAAAAAAGTGCTGTTCCTCACTTAAAACTCAATAATCATCCTCTACTTTGACATAAATATTCTAATTCTGAGGATGAGAGAGTGAATTAAAGATGTTTAAATTCGATTATAATGATTTCCTTTTTTTTTTTTTTTAAGCCTTCTGACTGCTTTTTAATTTTAGGTTTCTAAGGGCAGATCCTCACCTGCTGTAGAATCAGAGGATATCTGTAACAGTTTGTTTTTGCCATGGCTCTTGAGTTTGTCCAAAGGATAACCTGTGGAACTGCCAGTCCCTCAATAACAAGTGCACTTGTTCAATCAGCTCTACACAGATAAGAGGTGAAATTCAATAGTCTTGTGGGATCATTTTCCCTATTCCTACCAAATCATATTTTGTAAATAACTTCTATAAATCCTTTGAGGTGGTAATGAGCATTTCTGAGAAAATCATTTCTGTATATACTCAGAGCCTTGCAAACTCTCACTGGAACTGGGCCACCAGGAAAAAAAAAATTTACAGGGAAAGCAACAGAGGGGCCAGGATCTGCTCCTCATTCCCTGTCTGCAGCACAGCCTCTGCTCCGTGCACACAGAATTCCCTGAATTCTGCCACATCTATGGAAACGCACCAAGGCAGCAGATGGGAGAAAACAAACAAAGCCTTCTGCCAGAAGTTTTAATGTCTTGTGTCAAAAATTCAGGTGTTTTGTCAAGTGGTTTTTTTTCCACTGAAGACACATCCCAGGCAACTTGGGCTGAGCTTAGTTTGGACTGCAAATTAATTGCAAGGATTTTTTGTGAAGCTGCTTTTAGAGGATGATATAGAGGCTTGTGTGTTGTCATTTGGGGTGTGGGGGAGAGTGATCTTACACCCTTGAGATGCAGGTGGAAGCCAAAAGCCCTACATATAGAAGGAACTGTTTCCTTCATCATATCCCCTGACTCAAACCCAAGGGAAGAGCATATTTGGTATGGGGATCTGTACAGGGCTGGGAGGTTCTGTGAATTACTGCCTAGGACTGTGAGTGCTTGTCCCCAGGCACTCTCCCTCCACGGGCTCTGCCTTGGGCTCCATCGTGTCTGGATTGCCTGTGAGGCTGGGCAGGATGGAAGTGACTGTGCCTGCCTTGTCTCTGGGGAGTGGGAGCTGAAAGGAGCAATCCCCCTCTTTTCTCCACAGCATAATCCTTTTTCCTGCTAAAGACACTGTGGACTGAACTAGTCAAAAACTGCTTGTCCAGAAGTATTTTCAGACTTAAATGCCAGTTTATGCAAGTGGTGGCTAATCTGTTATTGAGGCACACAGGCACACAGACCAGACAGTGTTTAGCCCTGTTATTTCCCTCTAGGCACTAACACATTTTTCACTGGAATATCCAATGCCCAGAGAGGTAATCTGTCAGCTCATTTGCTGCTATTTTGGGCAGAGCTGAGTTTAGACTATTTAATAAATTGCTCTACGTGGATCAACCTTGTGAGCTCACTCTTTCTCTTTCTGAAAGTATTTGTATCCCTACAAGAACATGATTTGAGCTGCACAAATGTTGTATATCATAAGGCAGAGCCAGGCAGTAAAACTCACGTTCTCTGCCAAGCAGCTGCTCATGCAAATTGTTGGAGGCTGTGCTTGCTCAGGTGAGTGAACATTTCACTGCCTGGAGTGTTTTTGTTGCCACCATCCTTGGACAGCAACTGGAGAGGTTTGGTGTTACTGACTGCACCTCAGTTCCTCCTTTGGTGCTGAACAGTGGCCAGAAGGAAAGTGCTAATGTGAGGAGGGAACTCATGAATATTGGGTTATTTTAGCTGCTCTCTAATCATCAATATCTACATCCCTCTGAATGTAAACTCACATACAGAAGCTCAGAGTGCACTTCTGCTTGCCAAAGAGTTACAGGGGTATGCAGTGGTGAGCACCAGTTATATGGATATGGATATATTCCTTCCTTTGGCTTAGTGGGGATTTTCTGTGTGATGAAATCTGGGCAAGTTTCTGGGTGCTTTTTTTTTAACATCCATGCCTCTAAAAATCTATGTAAAGCTTTAAACCTAACCTGGTTTCACTGATCTGTGAGCCTATTGCATCCTCAGGCTTTCAATCTGGCATTATAGCCTGCAGAAAACATTGTAGATAACCTGGTCAATAAAAGTATCAGAAACTGTGCTGAAGAGTTGCTGATCTCAGAGCTCTCTGCAAACACTCGTGACTCCTTGGGCAGTCCCACCCAGTTCCAGCACACCCTGCTGCTGCCTCTGCTCTGCTGTGGCCATCTCCACTGGGGCACTCACAAGGGCTCCCAGCAGCAGTGGGTGCAGTCAGGCTGTCAGCTTTCCCTGGTTTGTGACACACAAACCTCAGTCTGTTCTTTTGGGGGCCCTTTCTGGGAACTGCTAACACTCCCACGAGCACCTGGTGGGTATTAATGACCCCAGCAGGGCTGTCACACTGTTCCAGGTTCTATCTTTGTCTTTAAGTAATGAAATTAACAGTGTGAGAATTAGTGCATAAACTAATACACACCCATGCACAACACAGAAATTCGGAGCAGGAGCCAAGAATTTCTGGAGGGTTCAGGACTGTTTCCCTGGGCTGGCACCAGGTGTGACCCAGGCCTCGAGCCAGCCCTGCTGGTGGCTGGCACAGACAAGGAGCAGCAGCTGTGGTTGTACCTACCAGAATGACAAACATTGCTGGTGCCACAAAAGCCCAGATTGCTCCATTCTCCAGGGAAAGCCAGCAGCTGCAGGGAAAAGCAGAGTGGTTTCAGAGGAAACATGCAGTCATTTCATCAGTAATGTTATTAATTTAAAAAAACCCCAACTTATAAAACAACTAAAAGAGTGCAAAAAGACTGATGAATTCTGAAAGCAAGAGATGTGCCAGCACATCAGGAAAAAGCTCCTTTTCCCCTCACACTCGGGGGATCCATGGTGGGATCTCATGTGGATTTGTCACAGACAGTGGCACCTCTGCCCCAGCCCACCTTCACAGGAGAGCCAAGATGGGAAGAGAGGAAGGGTTTTATTTGCAGTTTGTTTTTCTGTACCCTTGGCCACAGGCAGGCATTCCAGGGCTGGGGCAGTGGGAAATGTCTCTGCAGTGACTCTGTGCCCTGAGCCAGGGACAAAGGGAGCCCTCCCTGCCTCTCCTGGCTGATGCTGGGGAAGGGCTGGCAGACACAGCCAGCCTTACCACATGTGAAATCATTTTAGGATTAAATCCTGTGGTGTTCTTGCAGATAAATTTGCTCTTCTTTTCCTAAATTACAAGGGAAATTAATTTTCAACGTTTTGGACATTGTCCATTCCAGATTTCAGGTGTGTAACTGCCGTTTTCTTCAGAAGATTCAATATCTTTAATCAGTGATTACTGTCATCTTGGTGCAAATTTTCCCCCCTGAGCAGGGAGCTCACTGAGGAGCTCTTCAGTGAAAAGTAGGAAAAACCTCTCAGGAGCTTTTTGTGCATCATCTCTGTGAAATGAGGCTCCGATGTTTAACAACGTGTCTACACAAGTCATCCCTTGCAGACTCTCTCCCCTGCTCCTCAGGAGGATCCTGCAGCACCACAGCCCATTAATACATTTACAAATCCCCTCCACATCAGATTTTCATCCTTCTTGCACCTGCAGTTGGGTTTTTTCATACTCACTTGCCACTCTCTCCGTAGCTGTCCAGGGATGACGTTGCAGAGATGACACAGATCAGCAGTGGGCAGCCTGCAGAGAGGCAGAGGCAGGGCCAATATTAGGAATAAAAGTACATCTTCCAGTAAGCCCTGCAAGTTCTGCTAAATTTTGCATGAACAGAATAGCTCAGAGTCATTTTCAAATTAAGTCTAACTTGACATCCTCCTGCAGCTGTTTAATCCAACATGTTTTAATCAACTGATGTCAGACAAACAAAATGACTTTTTAATAAAGTACTAGTCTAACTGTTAAACTGAATCAGTGCTAATTTCCTTGGGAATCACAGTCCTCTTTTAACCTGTTTTTGCTTTATGGACTTTCTGCCTCTTTCTCTCCAAGCAGTGATACCATGTGAAGCAACACCAGCCTTATTCTTACCACTTTCCCCCAAGTAAATGCACCTTTGCCCAAGAATTCAGAACAACGTAGACAGGAGAGCAGTTTCTCACAGGGGTGCATGAAGAGCAGGTGAGAGGACAGGAGTGGTGACATTTGGTTATCCAGGACATCACACCTGGCAGCCAGAGACAGAAGCAAACTCAGACTGCCTCAGGTGCAGTCAAGGCTGATTTTAACCTACATATGTCATAGGTCTGCAAGACTTCTGTGTTTAGAGGAAACTCTGTTTCCACATGGTTTTGTCTGGTGCAGAAATATTCATAGAATAACACAGGAATTTCACAAAGGCATTTCTGCTCCTGGTCCACAGGAATTACAGGAATTTCACAGAGGCATTTCTGCTCCTGGTCCACAGGAATTACAGGAATTTCACAGAGGCATTTCTGCTCCTGATCCACAGGAATTACAGGAGTTTCACAGAGGCAGTTCTGCTCCTGATCCACAGGAATTACAGGAATTTCACAGAGGCAGTTCTGCTCCTGGTCCACTGGAGTTACACAAATTACATGGAAGCATTTCTGTCCCTGGTGCTGGGAGCTGCTCTGGCCCCAGCTCATTCCAGGCCAGGAGGAGCTGGAGAGGAGGCAAGGGGTTTATTGCCAGCAGTTCCGAATACAGGAAAACCCATCCCTTCAAATATTAAATGATGGCCTGTTAATTCTGATATGATTTAATAAAATGTGAAGGTTTGAGCTGTTATCATCTTACAGAATTTAATAAACAGGTCCCAGACAGAGTATTAGACATGATAGCTTAAAGTTTCAATTTTCTTTTGAATTATTTAGGTTTTTGAAGGTTTTACAAAATTCTCTGACAGGCAATTTCTGCTTAATTTTACCACTATGATCCTCACAAATTTTGTAAAGTTTTCCAGTACTGGCAGAAATAGCACTTTTGGAAGAAGTATTTTCATTCTTTAGTAACTGCAGCTGGAGGCACATTTATAAATATTTATATATTGATATGAATATATACTTATATATATATAAATATATACTCAGTATTTAGGAAGAATTGTATTTTGAAAGCTTCTGTGTCTTCTATACATGAAAAAGCCCCAAAGAACACAAAAACCCCCCAGGCTGTAGAAAATCTGTGGCAGACAATTCAAAGCAATTTTAGGACATCAATTCTAAAAGGCTAAATATGTAATTTATTGAGAAGGATGAAGCATTAGACACAAATGAAAGTGTATTTCCCTCCAATGATGAAAAGATCCACTTTGCTTGATGGGGATGAGTATATTCCCCATTTATACTGAGGAAGTTCATTTTCTGTGATTTTCTTCTACTGTGTTACATCAGACCTGGGCAGAAGTCAGGGGCTACATCAGCTAACAGCAAATAATGGAATTTATGTCTTTTGACAACTGAGAACAAAGTCTGCACTCTGTGGGAGTTCCTGAAGGAAAGAAAACTGCCTGAAATGAGGAAACATCCAGTGTCACAAACTCTGTCACCAACATCTTACAAATGGTGGGGCAAAAGCTTTGCTACAACAACATCTGCCTGATATGCTGAGTCACCAAGGCAAAAAAAGCCCTTTTGGGGATTTTTTACCCAGTCAATCAGATGCCTGGTTTGTTTTTGTGTCTTCTAAATCTGCTACTTCACAACCAATAAACCTTGCACAAAATGCCACGTGAGTGTGATACTCCTGAACGTGTCACACACACAGTGAAGGCACAGGAGAAAACCTTCCAGCTGCAGTTTGTCCCCCCAGTCTGGGGCATCCCTTGTCACCAGAGCCCTCAGACACAACTGCTAAGAAGATTTTTAAATGGTTGAGGAAAGATGCACAAAATATAAAGTATATAATAATAAAAAAGGAAAAGTAGGTACTCTTGAAATATATGCATATTTCACAGCATTACTATCAGCCAGATGTGCATGGTGCCAAATAGATATTAAATATTTCAATTATGACTGCAGCAGGTCTGCATTATTGATATAACTGTTCTTCCTGTATCTCCAAGTGAATTCGGAGGGGAGGAAAGATAATGCAAATTTTAACATATTTTGAAATTGTCTGTAATTGCATGGATATTCCTTTTCTATTTTTTCACACCTGTTCTTTGACTCAGGTTCCCGCTCCTTTGGGATATGGAGGTTTGCCAAGCACCACTGGCTCTTCCAGGGCTGAGAGCAGGAGACTTTGCTGAAGGAAACACTCAGAACAACAGAGCACTCAGTTCTGGCTCTCCAAAGGTGGACATGGATTGTGCTTTCATTGGTGCACCTAGAGAGCCTTGAATGGTAGCCTGGGACATCCCCAGGGCACAGAACACTTCTCCATTCCTCATCACAGTATTGGGGCTCTGTGCACACTTTTAGTGCAGGGATTTCAAGGCACAAGGCACCAGCCAAGGAAGTCTTGTGACATTTCTGTGCTGCTGTGCCCGTATTTCATGCATGACTTTGCAGAACACAGAAAATAAGTCACTGGTGTGAGATAGAACCAAAAAAAGAGCACGGCAGTGTGGTGAGAGTTCCCTCACAGTCCTGCCACTGATTTGGTAATTCAGGGTCTGACACGGCCTGGAGAGGATGTGGCATTCCCTGCAGAGGAATTCGCCTCAAGGACTGCACTTTTTGAAGTCTGATTAAGGAGCAGACAGAAAAATTAAGCATCTTCTCATCCAACAGACCTACTGCCGGTAAGGCAACCTGTGATCGTGACAATTTCAAATATGCTTCTGAATATAATCTTGTCCTATAGTGAGGAGACTTAAAGTAAGCAGCTACTAAATGCTTACCCCATCCAATTCCATAATAATATAAGTGCTTGCTTTCTTCTGACCCAAATACTTTGATCACCATGCTGTAAAGATGAAATCCTTCCACCAGCATCCACGCAAATGCACTCAGGAAGAAAAAATGAAGAAGAATGGCCAGTATCTTGCAAGGCAGCTAAATTAAGAGTAAAAATGAATACATTAGTTCTTTGTGATAGAGTCACACTGGTTTCCTTTTTTTTTAAATTTCTATAGACATTCACAGGCTAAATGCTAAATCACTGAAGTAAAACTGTCTTTAAAAGAAAGCAATAGACAATTTCATTTTTCTACTGCATTTTCAGATAGCTTCAGAGTAACAAATCCTCTTACCTTTAAAAAAATCAGAAAAACCCCCTAACATTGCCAAATGTGATGTGGAAATCCAAATGTGTTATTTATTTTTAACAGTAGGAGCAATACTCCCACTAAAGCCTACAAAATATTTAAGGAATCAAAACAGATTCTGCATTTGGTAGTTGAGTGTGTAGTAAACACAGGAGTCAAAGCAGTGGGGTACAAGTACCCTGTACCCTGCTGCCTGCTTTTCCTTCAGCTGCTCCTCTCAGCAATCTTTGTGTTTTCCTCTAAGCCTCTGAGCAGCCTGGCTTACAAAACAGGAGAAGCAAATCCTTTCCTCTTCCTCACACCACAGGTGCTCTGAGACCACTGGTCTTTCCTCACTCACTGCTCTTCCCTTCCCTTTCCTCACTCACTGCTCTTTCCTTTCTTTCACTCACTGCTCTTCCCTTTCCTCCCTCCCTGCTTTCCAGGAGGTCTCAGCAGTGGCTGTTCCCATCACTCAGTGACTGAGCACAGAGAACCTTGTTTGCTTCCAGAGCTCAAACAGCCCCAGCCCTGAGAGAACCTCATTTGTTCTGCTTCCAGAGGGCACAGCTCACAGTTCCCTGTGTCACATCTCCAGTCCCAGCCCTGTGTCCCAGCTCAGTCCCAGCCCTGTGTCACAGCTCCCAGCCCTGTGTCACAGCTCCCAGCCCTGTGTCACAGCTCCCAGCCCTGTCTCTCCCAGGTGTGTGGCAGGTGATGGTGGTGGTCATCCTGCCCTGCAGCTGTGACATCCCTTCCGTGGCACCTGCAGAATTCCCCAGGGGCTGCCTGCATCCAGCCCAGGGAAATGGGAAGACTTTTGTCTTCCTCAGCTGCAGAAGCCCCAGAAAGGCTCCAGGCAGGTGGAGGCTGTGCTGGGGCAGCACCAGCAGGAGCCAGTTCAGATATTCATTGTTAATTCCCTTTGTTGTGTGAGCTAAGCTGTGCTGTGCTGGCATTTTATTCTTTATGTTGATGATTTGGGATTCTGTACTCCAGTGAAAATTAAAACGTTGGGACTTGGCAGTATAATGAAAATTGAGCTTTCCTGTGCTGACTCGCTTGGACTGGTGCAAGGACATTCTAATGCAAATCCAATGGGACTACATGTATTCAAAAGCAATAAATTTGGGGTTAATTCGTGTAAGTGAGGTTTGTATGTGGTTTAGTATTTCACTAAGTTCAGTGACATATTATTAAACCAGATTAGCTTATTGACAAAAGCTGTAAAAGCCTTTCCAGTTAATTTTATCATAAGGCTATAAAATCCATTTTAATGCCTTTTGATTTCTACCAGAAGATTAGTCCACAAAAATATAAATGCAACATAAAGCTGACTTACAGGCTAGTTCTGTCAAATGGATAATTTCCAACTTTTGAGTAGCCAAACAATATGAATCACAGAACGGCAGAAAAATAACATACAGTGAAGTAGCAGGAGGTTGGTCTGTATATAATTTTGTATAATACCTAGTTGCAGATTTGTACATAAAATCCATAGCAAAGTTGTGGCTCATTATGGTGGTTTTGGGTTTGGTTTTGTTTTTTTTTTTTCCTTAATTATTGCTTAGAAGTTACTCTTATATGGCAAAATTGCCTTCTCTAAAAGCACTGAGAAGCTGAGCCTTTACACACCAAACCCAAGCTTGTCTCTCTTGCTGCACCATGTGGAACACCCTACTTTTAGCAGAATACTCCTCAAAATGCAGATCTTGTTTCTGCTGCTCTTAGAGTTGACATCTAGAGAGTCTGTGAAAATAGAGGACACAGCCCAGCCAGCAGCAAGGTCTGTCCTGTTATTGTTGGAGAGAAGGTAAAGCAGGCTTTCAGAAGGGCCTCCCAGAAAGTATTTGTATTTTTTTTTACTGAGGACAGTCTTAAAGCAGATAGGTGATTTTATAGATATATCACAAACAAAAGCAGCTCATTTTACCTCTGCACTTGGAAGTTTCCAGCAGTGCCAGGCAGGAGTATTGAGAGACAATGAGATAAATACCCTGGTCCAGAGCAGCAGATAGTAGGGACATGAACAGGGTACCACAGAGTCTTGCAGTGCCAGCTCACCTGTGGCATCATGAGCAGGGTGCCACAGAGGGTCCTGCAGTGCCAGCTCACCTGGGGCACTGTGACAGAGGCTCCTGCAGTGCCAGCTCACCTGGGGCACTGTGACAGAGGCTCCTGCAGTGCCAGCTCACCTGGGGCACTGTCACAGAGGCTCCTGCAGTGCCAGCTCACCTGGGGCACTGTCACAGAGGCTCCTGCAGTGCCAGCTCACCTGGGGCACTGTGACAGAGGCTCCTGCAGTGCCAGCTCACCTGGGGCACTGTGACAGAGGCTCCTGCAGTGCCAGCTCACCTGGGGCACCGTGACAGAGGCTCCTGCAGTGCCAGCTCACCTGGGGCACTGTGACAGAGGCTCCTGCAGTGCCAGCTCACCTGAGGCACTGTCACAGAGGGTCCTGAGAGGGCACACACAGCTCAGCACTGGCACAGCCAGCCTGGCAGAGGCAGAGATTACAAACTCACACCCTCTGTGTAAATACTGCCTCCCTCTTCTGTAAACACACGTTTAGCAGCTCAGTTAAAACTGGAATTAAAGGTATTTAGGCTCCTATCAAAGCCAGGCAAACAGGGCTTGGAGCGGGTAAGGACAGGAGAGCAATAAAAGGATGAATCACAACCCCCTCGGATTCCAAGAGGACAAAGCATAAAAATAAAAGCCCAGCTGACGTTTTACATCACCTTCATCAACTTGAAGATCTTTACAGTTATCCCATAGAATTACAGCTGTTACACAGGAGGTAGGGCTAAGAAATCCACAGATTCTGTGAAGCATTTCATTTCACAAAGCATGGTGCAAAACAGGTCTGGCTTTCTCGTGCTACTGTCCCCATTTCAGCGAGGTAGGTTTGGAGTAGGTTTTAGAGAAAATCTGCACCTATTAATCTGCAGCTGGAGTCTGTGTGAGCGCTGCACAAGCTTGACTAAACAAGCAGGACCCCTGAGCGTGAAGGAGGCACAAGATAAATGTGGGTGACACCGGGCTGTCCCTGGGGAATGGGCTGTGCAGCATCCAGCCCACACCAGGAAACTGCTGGGACCTCTCACTGCTCTCAGGACTGGAGGAGATGCTGGCCTCGATAAGGTGTAAAGAGCCTCTCACACACATCGGGAGGGACTCAGCTGAATTGAAAATTTGGGATGGATGAAAAAGAAAAACCTCAGAGAATGTGACACAGTGTCATGCTGAGTGAGCCTTCTATTGCCCTCAAGCCCATGTCCTTTCAACAGGGTTTTAGCTCTCTACTTAAAGAGGATTATTTTCATGCCTGGTTTCTACTGTCTTCAGTTTCATCTTCTGCTGCTCTCCAATGTCTCCATTTCATTTTTCCTTCTAAACCATCCCCTCTCATTTTCTCCCTTGCACATTGCATGACTCATTCAGGACCCACCTGAATGTTAAACAGCAAAAGAATGTGAACTTAGTTTTCCAAAGTGCTTTTAGATCCTCAGGTAATGACTGCCTGTGCAAACCAGACATTACAGTTATTTATAAACTTAACAGAAATTCAAGGGATCCCGTTTGAGCTGAATATAAATGTAGGTAGCTGTTGTATTGGCAAAATGAACAATGTGCAAACCTCATATTTACTTCTACTGAGAAAAAACATCACCACCACCACCACCCTCCAATAACAGAAACCACTGGCTGCTTCTGAAAAATAATGTGGACCAATGGCTGGCCACAAAAGTAGCCACGTTTTTACCAGCACAAATGCAGAGCACCCTGGAAGTTTATTGTAAAATCAGGTTTTGTTTCTGCTCTTCAGGTAGAACTTTCCATCAAAGTTACTTTCCATCTTAAGTTACTTTCAATTGCATTTTTTAAATTAACGGTGGAAAGAAATTGGTTTTACTGGTATGTGGTACTGTTAACTTGGCCTATTTCTCAGTCTAACCCAGCTGTTTTAGATGCCAGTTTTAATGTCTAGGTCCTGGTACTCTGCCTAAGGAATTGCCCCCGGTAGTAGGATGGCATTTTTTGGCTAAGACACGTTAAAAATCAACTGACATGTAAGAAACATTCCCAGAGGAGGCAGGAGGCCGTCCCTCCTGGAGCTGCCCACAGCAGCCCTGGGTGGCACTCACGGTGGCAGGGCTGAGCTGGAAGCTGGCGAGCAGCAGCACCTGGGCCAGCAGCACGGCACAGGACAGGTTGGCGTGGATGTGGTAGCGCTGGTTGCGGATGGTGCTCACGGACCTGCAGGACAAGAAACACCTGAGCGCAGCAGCACGGGGCACCAACACCTCCAGGGCTCTTCAGAGGGCATCTAAACTGCCTTTTGGGTTGGGAGGGGTTTCTGTGGCGTGCTTGGAGCTCTCCTGCCCCCGGCACGGGGCTCCCCTGGTGCCCTGCTGCTGTCCTGGAGGCAGCACGGGATTGATTTGCACGGGATTGATTTGCACGTGAGCAAGCCGATGGCCAGTGACAGAATATTAACAGAATATTAACAGAGTATTAACAAAGGGTTTGATCCTGAAGGGTGCTGTGGTGCCAGGGAGGTCACACCCGCTCCTCACAGGAAGCACAGGACACCTGGCACCACTCAGACCACTCTGTGCCAGAGTTCTGGGTTTATTTTGTTGGTATTTGCCTGTATGGGAAATAAGGGGATGTGAAAAGACATTAGTTCCAATTTATACCAATATCATTTCTGAGCACAGGAACAAGAGCTCCATTACAGATGGGCAGTGCCTGCCTTGACAGAGACCTGGCTGTGGTTTCAACATCATTTGAACATATCTCTCTTGGCTTTTCAAAAACCAGCTGGAAACCTGACAAGAACAGGCTTTCCTGGAAGTCTGCTGACCTCGTGTTTCTGTTCTCATCCAGAAATAGGAAACAGAAAACAAAAACATTGATCTGAACATCCCAGGCCTTGCCTTTAATTCTGTTCTCCTTAAAAAACAAACAGTCCTGGTGATAACAGGCTCCTATTCCAATGCAGCCTGCCTGCTGCACTGCTCCATGTGAAGGGAATGAAGGACATGACAAGAAGTATCAAGATCCCAAAAAGTAACTCAAGGCATGCTCTGCCTGGTGCCAAAGGCTTTCTGATGAGGAGCTACATGTGCCACAAACTGGGCAGTGTCCCCCAGGAGGGGAGCAGGGCTCCCTGCTCTCCTGGGAAGGGGATGGAGGAGCAAAGGACTTGCCAGATTCTTCTCCACTTATGTCACAGTCATCTAACACCACATTGCAAAATTTCACTTCAGCTGCTTAATGAGACCCTGCTCTCCAGTGAAAAGATAATCAAATTATTTTAAATTAGCAGTTTGAAGGATGCTGTATGTAGGTGTGGTGCTTAACCCTGTGATAGTCATCAGGGCCAAACTCTATTCCAAGGCTTCTGTTTGTCTCCAGTTCCTTGAGGAGCTTTCAGCCCTGCTGCAGCAACACCTCCTCCTTTGCTCCTTTTTCCTTTCTAAACACTCTAACATCCAATTTTGTACTCAGACTAAAATGGAGCAGATCATTCCCCTTAGCCTAAACATGCCAGCAGCACACTGCCAGATAGGCAGATGTTGGACATATTTAGAGTGGATTTTGCCACACGTTATGCTCTTAATCCAAGTATGACCAACACAGATCTTGAAACTTGGAAATAATATGGGGTCTGGAAAAAACCAAGCATTGCAGCCAGTTTACTGATCTTCAGCAAGTCCTTTTCCCTAGAAACTGGCCTCCTAACCGGATGTCCAAAATACATGTTTAGGCACAGAAAACAATAATTGAACTCTTAAGTGGGAGCAATATGGTTTAGTGTGTGAAAGGAGATAAGAATGCCAGTCCTTGCTGTACTCCCACAGTGCTGCACAACCTTGAACAAATTGCTTCACCCTTAGTCAGGTTTTCTGTTTTTTATTTAGACACAAACCTTTATGAAAGCTTTTTTTCCAGAAATGTCTGTATCAAGCCCAGCTGGGCCTCAAACTCATTCGTCACTACTGGAACACAGACAGGAATAAAGGCCCTGAGTGCCCTGGGGCAGCACAGGGAGCCCTCACAGGGGCTGCCCTGTTATGGGCAGGAGATGCAGAGGTTTTTAACCACGAGCCATGGAGTGAATTTCACGCTGCTTACAGTGCCCTTCACCCACTGAAGGGACACAGGGAACCAGCCTGATGGAGAGCAGCACAGCACTCAAACAGAAACGTGGCTTGTGGGAGGTGATTGTGTACAAATGTGAGAAACAAAAGTCAGGCAGCCAGTGCTCACTGAGACCTCCTTACTGGGCATTCCTTTCTCAGCTCTCTGCCCCATAGCCAGGACAGTGGGACAGAGAAACTGCTGCCTGTATCCTCCCAGCAACCCAAAGGTGTGGGGATGGGGGCAGAGGGGCTGGTCCTGCATCCCTGCTCACACCGCACTGGAGTCCAGACCAAGAGCTGCTGCAAGCCTCTGCAGGATTCCTGAACTATGGCAAAGCAGGGACAGTTTAAAAATAAATTAAAAATCTCTCATGAGATGGAAATAACCTGCTATATAAAGACCATCCCATTTCAGGAAATGAAGGTAATTTAGAAATAACCAACCAAGTGTTACAAATACATGTGCAGAATCTAATTAAGGAAGGCTGTAAAATTAACAGCCTTTGTTTTATCCCGAGGACCTGAAGGGATCCTGCCTGGTGGCCTGAAGGGATCCTGCCTTGCCTTTCCCTGTGCTAGCTGCTCAGCAGGCGTGCAGTTCAAATTACTCACGAGAGCACAGCGAACGTGACCAGCGTGATCGTCAGGCAGAGGATGGACAGAGCGCAGCCGATGTAAGTGATGGAGGACAGGGCCACCTGGTGTTCTCTCGTCAGCTGTACACAGAGGGAAAGGGAAAGGTGGTTAATGGATGTGGGACCTGGCAGGGGCTCAGTGTCACTGACCCTGCAGGGGCTCAGTGTCACTGGCTGTGTGACCCTGCAGGGGCTGTGTGTCCCTGGCTGTGTGACCCTGCAGGGGCTGTGTGTCCCTGGCTGTGTGACCCTGCAGGGGCTCAGTGTCACTGGCTGTGTGACCCTGCAGGGGCTCTGTGTCACTGACCCTGCAGGGGCTCTGTGTCCCTGGCTGTGTGACCCTGCAGGGGCTCTGTGTCCCCAGAGCTGATGCCCCGGGCCAGGGAGATGTGGAGCCAGGTCCCAGCTCGCTCACAGCCGGGCCAGCCCCATGCCCAGGTCCCTCTCTTGTGCCAAACCCAGGATTCCCCCGGCGCTGCTGGATTCCTGCCCTGGCCCAGGTGGGAGCAGTTCAGCCTGGGAGCTGGCAGGGCTCTGGCTGAACTGCAGCCCCCACATCCCTGGAGGGACAGGTAGGCACAGGTAGGGACAGCTGGCACACCCACAGAACCCATAGCACAGCCAGCTGCAGCCCTCGTGCTGTTGAAGGGATGGGGTTTGCAGTGCCCCAGAGGAGCTGGGCTGGCACCCACAGAATGGAAACCCCAGAGAGGATCCAGAGTGAGCAGCAGGAGGGTGAACCTCTCATCTCAGCCTCTGGTTTTATCCACAGGCATCTTTTGTAGATATAATTCAATTTTTATGAACATTTAAACTGTAACTCCACGGTGCTCTCCAGCAGGATCTGTGTTAAACCTGGACAGAGTCAGCACAAGAGGGACAGCGTGGTTTGGCTATTCATCTTAAATTAATCAGAGTGTGTTTTAATTTTCCATGCAAGTTCTCATAAAAGAATGACAAAAAAAGCCACACCCAGCAAAGGGAGCCAAGCAGTATTAATATGTAATAAGTAGAACAGAGCTAGACAGGAAAAAGCTTTCTCATCCTAGAAGAATTTTCAAACATTTTTCCTGACTTGATTTTGAATAGACTCGACATTTTCATACACTGAAGGAAAAAAAGTTAGTCAATCAAAAAGTTTTAATTTTGATGCTTGAAATACTGTGTTTCTGTTTCAATCTCAATTCACTATTAATTAAATTCCAAGCTGAAAAAATCAAAGTATTTATTTATTATAAAAAATTCTAAAAGGAATGATATCTTTTCCAAAACTTTTTTATAACAACCTTATCTAATAAAAACTAGTCCTTTCACATATGGTTGGGATTTTCTATTATTTTCCACACACACAATAAAATTTCCCACCCAAATGAAGTATTTCATTAGAGATTATCAAACCGAAGTTCTACCAATAAACTCCCCACTGAAATTCCTTCTAAAAGAGAGAAATAGTGTGCCATGTGGTTATGGAAAACATAAACAGAGAAAAAGCTGTGTTGTGTAGATTTCCACTGACTCTGCAGCAGCTCAGGTGTGGTGATTTACAGCAGAAGAGCTTGGGACTGCTCAGCAATCTGGGAGCCATCCAGGGATGCAGCAGCACTGAGAGACAACTGTTGCTATGGTGTCACTGTTCCTAGGAAATATGATGCAGCTCTTGAGTATTTTTTCTTTTTTCAGCCAAAGACACATTTCTTTTCCCTGACTAGACAGCATCAATTACAGAAACAAAAGAGTTCTGTGTACTGGACCAGCTTAAAAGCTGCAGATAATTCCTACAGAAGAGATCCTATCGTCCCTCATCCCCCAAAGAAGCCACGTCCAGGCATCCTTCACAGAATATTCCTGAAATAGGAATAACCTGTGTGGGAAATGGAGCAGTTGAGAAGCAATTTCCTCATCAGGTCTATTCATGGCCAAAATGCCTGGACCTTATTTCCTGATTTCTCCAGCAGACACCCCTTTCCCTGGCTACGGGTGGCTCACAATTCTACAGAAGGAGGAGGGGAGCCGAGGAAGCTTTTCAGATTTAAAGTCACTCTGAAATCGGTATTTCTCAGCAGTTCAAGGCTTTCTTTCACTCCTTTCACTCCCAGAGTCCTTCAGCCAGAAAATGTTCCCTAGAGAGTTTCCCTGCTCAGGGAATATTCAGATTTACAGTGGTGTGCCATGGTGTTTGCATTGGCAGAGAACTCAGAGGAGTGGGGAAATGGACAAAAATCACAGAAATGGACAAAAACCACAGAATCACAGAATGGTTTGGGTTGGAAGGGACCTCAAATCCCCCCAGTGCCACCCAGCTGTGGCAGGGACACCTCTCACTGTCCCAAACCCCAATGTCCAAGCTGGCCTTGGGCACTGCCAGGGATCCAGGGGCAGCCACAGCTGCTCTGGGCACCCTCTGCCAGCCCTGCCCACCCTGCCAGGGAACAATTCCTGCCCAATGTCCACTCCAAACCTTCCCTCCTTCAGTTTGAAGCCATTCCCCCTCTCCTGTCACTACAAGCTCTTGTGAACAGTTTCTCTCCCTCTTGTAGGCTCCCTTCAGGTACTGCAAGGCCACAATGAGGTCAGCCTGAAGTTTTCTCCTTTCCACGCTGAACAAACCCAATTCTTTCCATGTGGGAAAGGTGTTCCATCCCCCCAAAATGAAACTGTTTGGTTTTTTCCCATAGAAATCCAAAAGAAGATGATGATCACACGGATATTTTTTCTCTCTAATTTCTTTGATGTCATGTTTCTAAGAAAGTCTCCCTCTGGGTTTTACTTCAGTCTTTCTCCAGAAACCCCTGCAGGGCAAGACAAAATGTGAATCAAGTTCTCACAAGTGAGCCTCTATTACCTTGAAATGAAAAAGGGAAAAAAAAAATCTCTTCTACAACAAAATGTAGAAGATTCACTGAAACCTGAAATAACTGACATAGGTCCCTGTACCTTTGAGGTGAGCTGGAAATTGCTCTTGCTCTGCTGAACACAACCAAAATGTGATGAGGCTTCAAGAATGATGCTCCTAAATCAGAACTCACCTTGGTGTGGGAACACTTTTTGCAAAGCAGCCCCACTGCAGTTCCCCTGCTCCTCTTGCCCCGTGTGAGGGACAGGGCTGTGGGCAGCTCTGGACTGTTCTGGGTTGTTCCAAGGCTCAGGGGAGCTGCAGGAGGCTGGAGGGTGCAGGAGGGGCCAGAGAGGAATTGTAGGGGATAGAAGGGAGAAAGGCTTGGAAGGATTTCCAGGGGGTGCAGCCTCAGTTCAGGGTGAAGGAGGGAAAATAATCTGTATTTAAAGACATTGGATCTCCACAGACCTCTCACAACCCAGCTCACAGCACACCTGCATGGGGTGTGTTCTCATCTTAAGGGATAACAAGGAGCAATTTGTTAGAAGTACCTGGCTTGTCAAAGCATTGAGCCTCATTAATTAAGAAAGGATTTCCATAAATTCCAATGCTCTGATAAGGGCTGATTTTACCTTACCTCAGCTTGTCTTTCTGAAAGTTTACAGACTTCCTGCATGATGTAGAATATAAAACAGTAATTTGGGATGTTCTTGTCATCAGCACAAAAACTCTAATCAAGCTGTAATGGTATTATTGAAGAAAATAGCATTAAAATGTACCAAATAAAACATTGAGCAATCTGTGAAGTAGTCCCATGAGCCTGATTCTCACACTTGTCCCAATCTACATTAAATTATTCTTTTCTTCTAAAACGTTTTGCTTCCTTGGGTTTATATGGTCATTCTTTTCCTCTGAAAAGCCAGGAAACGAGCTCATCCAGTTGTGAGTGTCAGCAATCACCAACACTAAGAGACAGATGTTTCTCAGTTTCAGCTTTGACAAGGTAACATCAAAAACTCCTACCTCATACAAAGCTCCCACCCTTTTAGCTGTAACACCCCTTACCTCAGTGCTGCCAAAAGCCTGGACAGGGACCTGGGGGTTTCAGCAGCTCCACCCCCTTGGGGCAGCACAGCCCTGGGTCCTGCCCTTCTCCTCATAAAAGAAGTTATTACATTGTTGAACTCTTTCATTTGGGGAACTCAAAAGCCTGAGAAATGATCCTGGAAAGATACCAGTTCAGGCTCTTAGTATGTATGTTTCATTTCTAATGCTGATCATAGCAGAAAAAGAAAGAAAGGGTGATATCTAACCCCTCTGTTTATAAATAACTGCACAGAAGATGAAAATATATTATTATAATGAGATGGTACTTTTCATCTCTGGAGTAGCTGGGAAAGGTCATTCAGGCTGAAAGACTTCAGTAGGCTCTACAAGAAAAATTGTTTGTGCCTCAAAGAGAAAACCTCCTTATTTATGTGAAGTTATTCAGTGATCACACAGCCCCTGGTCAGCTCAGAGCCCCTGCCTGGGCTCTCTGTTCTGTGTTCCCTCTTTCCATGGGACATTTGCTCTCCTGTCCCTGTCCTTTCCCAAATTATTCACCTCTCAGGCCATAGACTGCCCCTCTTCTCCTTGGCAAAGAGTCTATCTTTGGCTTTCTCCAAAGGAAGGGACTTTTTTGGGAAGTTCTAACCTGAAATTTTCTCCTTCACACACTGCCACACATCCCTCTATTTCTGCCTTTAGAGGTCACACACCAGGCAAAGGGCTGAGCTCAAGTACTTAAACCAAGGCTTGTCATGGCTGATCCTGAAGTGTTTGTCCCTGTACCCAGTTACAGCTTCACTGTTTAGACACCAAAAGCAGCAACTGCACTGTCTGAAAAAACAATTCATCTTCCAGAAAAGGGCAAGTTGTTGAACCAGAAAGGTTTTACAGCCTTAAAAAATGAGCCCTGCAAGCTGAGGACAATGTCATACCTCTGATTTGTATTTTCCTCTCAGCCACTGGTACAGCCTAGAGTAGGATGTGTTTGCATGTGCCCATGGGGTGGGTCCATTTCATGAAACCACAGTTATTTGTTCACTGCTGCAAATGCCCCAAGTCCAAACATAAGTGAGTGAGATTTTCATGTCCCTTTTGGTCAGCTTTCCAGCTCGCAGGAACATTCCCACCACGAAGCCCCTTGCAGGCACAGATGGTTTTTCCCGTTTTTTGATCTGACCGAAGTGCCAGGGGCTGAAATCCCAGCTCTGAAATCCACCCTCAAACCCTCTGCCAGGTCTGCACATCCTCCCCTGGGACATTCCCGGGGGGAGGGAGGGGCAGGGAGGCAGAGGGGAACGATTAAGGCTCAGCCAAATCTACTGAAGTTGTACCTTTAAAATGTAATCTGAATCCAATTAAGAAAAGGATGAATAATTAACTTTGGCAGCCTGAGTGTCTCAGAGACATTAAAACGCTGGCCCTGGCTGATGAAGCTAATGGTTTTAATTGCCTCCTGAAAGGCTGCTGAAATTCAATTTCAGTCCAGAGAGGCCTTTATTTATATATTAAATAATAACAACAGTACAAATCTCTGTTTTCCTTCAGCCTGCCAAGCACTTTGTTAGGTACATAACATCCCATTTTTTAAAATTAACATCTGTGATGAGTTCAGGAGGCTCAATCTGCTCCCTGAGACCACAGGATCGACTTTGGTGGGGCCATGCTCAGTGGCACTGTGCAACCACCATCCACAGAAAAGCCTAATTTGATGCAAAACTTCTTTTCTCAAGCCACAATACATCAGATACTGTGAATTTAAAGCAAAAAAAGGCCTCTGAGAGTCACGCTGCACAATGCAATCATCTTTATCAGCCATTTCCAGCAGAATTGTTTTTGAATTCCCCTTCTCTATTAACTCCCCAGCTCCTAGCAATCTGCAATAAAGTGCTGCAGAGGGGGCTTTTCAGGATTAAAGGCACATTTTCCTCCAGCCAGCCCAGCCTGGTGTCGCTTATTTAAAACTTTTCACTGTGACATGAAAAATACAGACTTCTCCAAATATCTCTGCCAAGATATTAATTAGTATTTTTAAATGCCCTCATCGTTCTAAAATGGCTCTGTGCACCGTGTCATCCATCAGTAGGGATTCTGCTCATTACAGATCTCGAACAGCAGGTTCTTAATAAAGCTTGAAGGAAGCATGGCAGGGAGGAAGGCCTCAAGTTGTGAAGTGGTATCAGATTGCAATAAAGTTTGGGGACCAGAAAAACCGAAATTTTCCAGCTCTTCTTGAATCTGTTCGTGCAACACAGAGCAGGGTATGTTTTCTGCCTTCCTTCCAAGTCCAAGGATGCAGTGTCTCAGGGAATGTTAAATGCTGCTTTCACAGCAGATTATCCCCCGTGAGACTCGAGGGGAGAGCTGTGCCCCCTGCTCTGCCCCTCCTGTTCCAGCAGGAGCAGAGGAGCAGCTCACCCTCCCTGCAGTGGGAGCCCAGGCTGAGCCCACTGCCCAGCTCCATGGAAGGATCAGAGCCCAGCAGGCTCTGAGGGACACAATTGCAGCTCTCCTGCCAGAGTCTGAGACCTTTCAGGGCAGTTGAAGGTATATAATACCCAGCTCCCAGTGAAACTCAATGAAAATAAGGGTGCCCAGCTCCAGGCTTGGGCTTTGGCTCCCAAAGGCCCATTTGGGTTCAGGGCAGGGGCTGAGTGAGGTTTGTGCTGGGTTCCCTGAGCTCCCCCAGCCCAGCTCTGGGCCGAGAGCACAGAAAGGGCACTGCAGGAGACAGAGCAAGCTCCAAGTACAGAGGGACTACATTTAAAGAGAAGAGTGATGCATAAAGGTGCCCCGTTCATAATATTTTTATACTGCTTGGGGAAATCCTTTAGTCAGCAAGAAGAAGTGGCTGCCAAGTGGTTCAGTGCTTTATTTCCACCATGGAGAGGAAGTCTGTGTTCTTTTGTTGAGCATTCTGACTAAAATAGACTGCTGTATCTGCTTCTCAAACAAAGGAGTTCTTTCGACAATTATAGCACTCTTAAATATTTGTGCTTCTCCCAAATAAAAAGTCATTTTTTGTTCTCCTCTGCTGAGTGAAATTCAGTAACTGCCAAACAATTCTCTAAGGAATCTGAGGGGTTTGGTATCCTGCAGCACCAGTCCAACTTTTTCCATGTAATTCTGTGGGATTAGGGACAACCAGAAATTCTCCTATTTCCTCCCATCAAAACCAAGAGGGCTGTACTGGCATAGGAATAACAAAGGAAAGAACAATGGCTCTGAGTTAAAAATCAAGAGCAGTGCTCGATTTTCAGGAAAGATGAGCACGGGCAAAGGAAGGACAGAGAAATATGAGGCACAATCACCCTGAACACATCAGGGAGATGTGCTCCTCCACAGGGACAATAATCACTGCAATAAATGGAGGGGGAAGTGGAGAGAGTGAGAAAGAGCAAAGAAAGTTTTCAAAGCAAGGCTAGAACAAACACCCAGGCTGATTTATCTTTGTTCATCTGATGGCTGAGGGCTGTCTGAATTGTCTGTGGAGATCTTTTCACTTACACAAACTGTCAGTGGTAATAAACAAGGACCAAAAAAATCACAATGCCTATCCAATTTTTAAATATGCAACACAAAAGAAAAATTACTGGACTAAGGCATTATTCTTTTCATGTTCCCAGCAATGAAAAGCATGCTGAGAAAAGTAATTATATTAAAATTACAAAACAGCAGAAATGGGAGGGTGCCACATTATTTCCATTTCACTGTCCTATTAGAGTATGGAGCTGGCTGAAAATTTTAAGAAAAAAGCTCATGGTTTCAGACTGCTGTTTTATTGCACCCAAAGTGCAGTGTTTGATCAATAACTGCAATATTAGATTTAGGAAACAATGCTCCAAACTGATAAATTACACACCTATCCCCCATATTTTTAAAGCATTTTGCAATATTAGGACTTTTTCAAAACAGCCTTTATAAACATGGATTGATGCACCATTTTCTCAGTCAGCCATACATTATCAAAACTGAGCTATAACAGTGAAAAACAAAATAAAATAAAAACACATACATAGCCCCAAGAAAAGAAATTTGGGATGACTTTCTTTTTGTGAACAGAAGCTCATAGATAAATGCTCAAACCTTTTCAAATCCTGGGCTCCCTAAAAATGCTGTGGGTTGTTTCTACAGTTCCACCATCAAGATCAGATGGTTTTAAATATTTTCCCTGTATAAACACTTGTCTGCTTTCAAGCCCATTGGTGAGCTGCTTGAACTACACTGATTGAGGGTATCTTCTGAATTGTGAACAGGCTACAAACAAAATAAAAAACAAAGTCATTTCTAGCTTTAGAAATGCAGAAAATGTGTTCAAAACCCCAAACAATTTCTACCACAGACTGTACAGCACTATTGCTTAGCTGGAAATTCCATCCACATGTGCACTTTATGGGAGTCATTTTTATGCTCTCACAGTTGGAAAAGACAGCAAGAGGAAAAACAGAAAAAAAGAACAACTGAAGAGAATGGTTAAGGAGACATAAATATTTCAGTTGTGTCCTGCATTGGTGTCTTGGGGGAGGAGGACCCAAGCTTCAGGCTCTGTTTCCCTGTGGGAGAAATGATTCCTCTGCCAGGGGATTTCTGAGCCCTGGTCCCCAGGTGTCCCCATCCTTCTGCTGAGATGACATTTACGTGGCAGATGGTACAAATAGCCTGGCACGCTTTGTGGCTGTTGGATCACTACAAAAATAAAGCCTGCCAGATGGCTGGCATGTTTCTTGGCAGGAGCAGAGGGCCCCCCTGGCTGCTGGGGGGAGCAAAGCTGCCCAAATGGAATGAGAGCATCTGAATTTTCTTTGAGGCACTTTGGAGCTGCAGCTCCCTCAGTGCTGGGTGGGGTCCCTGCTGTCCAGGAAGGAACATCCCTGTCCCTGTGTGCCAGGGGGGGATGCTCTGCTGCCACTGTCACCTGTCCCCCCTGCCAGGAACGGGAGCCCCCAGCCCCAGAGACCTCCCCAGACCCAGGGATGTCTCAGCTCCCAGCCAGCTCCCGTCTCCAGAACTCTGCTGTGACCTCCCCAGGCTGCAGGGGTGTCTCATCTCCCACCAAAGTACCATCTCCAGAGCACTGCTGTGACCTCCCCAGCCCCAGGGATGTCTCAGCTCCCACCCAAGTACCATCTCCAGAGCACTGCTGTGACCTCCCCAGCCCCAGGGATGTCTCAGCTCCCACCCAAGTACCATCTCCAGAACTCTGCTGTACCACAGGGCTGCAGGAAAACACCACGGGCAGCACCTTGCCCTGGATCTCTTCCACCTGGGCCTTCTCCAGAAGAAACCAACAAAAACACATCCAAATAAATGATTCTTCCTTTCTGCTGCCACCTGTATTGGTGCACCAGAGGTTCCCTCCCTGCAGTGCTGCAGGGCAGAACAGGTTTGTGCTGACTGCCCTGGGTGCAGGAACACCCGGGACTCTGCTCTGTGCATCAAGGAGAGGCAAGGACAGGAATTCCTAAGGTGGGCTTCAGCAGTGATTTGCCATGAGGGAGCTCTTTACCCTCCCTCAGGTTCCCCATCAGAAGGAAAGGCTCAATCAGAGCAATCCCCTCATACCTGCACAAGTGCCCCGAGGGTCCCTGCCAGCTCCTGCTGGGAAGGTGCAGCTGAACCACCCTGAGCCATCCCCAGGCTCACTGCCTCCATCAGAGCTGCCCAGAATTCCCACCCAGGCTACAAGTTCTGATTGCCAGCTGACCTTAATTACATCCATGACACTTCTCAAAGGCAATCAGGGGTTGAACGTGTTCCTTCTGGAACATTCTGCTCATCTTCAGCCCCATTTTGCCTTCAATCAACTTATTTATTTGTTTAAACCAGTTGGTGACCACTAGTCTCCAAAATTGAAAATAAATGTTGTCATGCTCCAGTGCAGCCCAACGAGATAAATGAATCTCAGCAAGCAAGGATTGGGGCCAGGCTGATACAGACATAACAGCAGTGATAAAACACAAATCATTCCAGCATCCGTGTGGTCCAGCTCCTCAGCAGGGTGACAGGTCAGTGCCAGGCTGACATCTGAGCACCACATGGCTGTGAGCTTTTCCAAGATGGTTATTTCATTCCTGAAATAAACTTGTTACTACTGCTAATCCCCTGCACCTCTGAGGGCACTAAACTGAGCTCAGCAGCAGCACTGTTTGTGTCCTTTCACAATCACCCAGGCTCCAGTGCCTTAAAGCTCCTGCTGAACCTAGTGCAAAATCTGGAGTGGTGCTACACTTGTAGTCCAAGCTCACTTTTAGTTAATTCACAGCATTCAAAGTTCTAGAATCTAGAGAAAAATAAACATTCTGTCAAAAACTGTTCATACAAAAAAATGTGATGCATTTCAATGTATGTGGCTACAGATGTATTATAGCTGTGTAAACAGAACTGTTCATGTGGGCAATTGCAGACTCCCACCCTCTTTTGCTTGTTTCATATTTTCTGTGCACTTCATTTGTGAAAAGAAGATTAAAATATACAAAAGTTCAAGATCAGATATAACATCATTGCAACAGTTTCTTAGGGAATTGACAATCTCGTGTACCAAGGGGTGATTTAACTGGGCCCTTTGAACCTTGGCACAGGAGTTTCTGAACATGGGGAACAAACACAAATATGTGCTCAAAATCCACAGCATTTTAACATTTACTTAAGAGGGTTCCAAGGACACCTGAGAGAAGTTTCCAATTGTCAGGTTGGGTCAGCAGGCTTTACTTAGCAAATGTTCTGGCATTTGTAACTGAGCACAGCCTGCTGGCACAGCTCAAAAGCCAGGAATTCTGTCTTTGCCTGACTCTCACCTTCACACCAAGCACACAATGAAGATAATAATCCTTTTCCCCAGTTAAAAAAAAAAAAATAGTACCACAAGATAATCCTAAATGGTCTTAAAGGATATATCTTGGTCAAAAATTTGGGATGAGATTTTCCTTTTATCATAAAGAGGAAAACAGAGCTATGGAAAATATTCTGCACAAAGTCTGGGGGGTGTAAATGCATCAGACCAAAAATTTAAGGAGAGGGAAAATTGAAAATGGAACTCTTAAAGGACTGTGAGGAACTGGAAGGTCCACGCACACCCAGCCTTTCCCTGTTCTGCATTTCAGACCTCTCAAGGAAAACTTGATTCCAAAGATATCTATATGACATATCTTTGATCTCTAATTAATAACCTTGCATAATACAAAAACTTACTGCACCATCCCATGAATCATCACAATCCTAAATCTGTTTAGTTGAAAGCTGGGCTTTTCAGAACTATTCCCCAGTGGAGAATCAACCAATCTTTCAGTGGCATTTAATTAATGGCTGTCCTGTTTAATCCTGGATAATTCCCTGAATGCTGCTCTTTAAAACAGGGTTAATAATAGCACATTTCTCCCAAGATATTTCCGTCTTATGAGATGGGAGGTCTTGAGGCAAACCTGCATTTTATTATCAGCCTGGAGAGTTCCTAGAAAAATTGTACTTGAAAACCACTTGGGGTCATTAAGTGCCTTACAAGTAATAAAGATAATAATGGTTAGATAAAAACCCGATGACCTGAGGAAGCCAACCCCCACCTTCAAGTGGTCAGACTGACACAAAGGGCTGGGGTATTAATTAAACTCCCTGGATAACACGACAGAAGGAAGAAATAAATCCAAGCTGGGTATAAATGAGCCCAGTTGCAGTCACTTACGTGATGTGAGGATGCAACTGATGCGTTTATGTTTTTAACAGACGTACTGCTTTGCTGAATCTCACCTTCAGAGGCACCACTTGCATCAGAATGGCAAAGTTGGTGAGGTGGTTGCAGAGGCACACGGAGTAGTTGAGGTCCCCACTCTCACGCACACAGCCCTCATCTGACCAAACACCAGTTCCATTGCTGGAAAGCACAAAAAACAGAATATAACTCTGAAAATGCATCTGCTGTGGGTTAATTTGACATGCACTGTACCATACAGGAGATAAAGAGGTCTGGTAGCAATCTCAGGCTGGAGACCCCACGAACACTGTTAGTGTCTTCCCAATTCCTTCATGGAAAGAGTTAAGGAAAACATTCACCAGGACAAGGCACAGATCAGTCCCCTCCATGAATGTCTCTGGAGATTCCCTCCCAGATTTATAATCAGTGAATGACAACTACAGCTTTGCCTTACATTTTGCATCTCATTTATGGCACTTCATCCAGAGCCAGATTTCTGAGAGCTGCAGTATCAGACAAGGCAATAACCTTGCAACCCCCCAGACAGCGTGTCTCCTGTGCTCCTGACCCTCTCCCCCTGTCACACCCATCCTGTGCAGGGAATCCAGGCTGGCTGAGCACGGATGGCAGAGGCCCACCCCTGTCACTCCCCCCAGGGGCAGCTCCTGCTCCGTGGTGGGTATGGCTGGGCAGGATTTGGGCTCTGGGCTCAGGATCCTCGTGCACTTCTTTGAGCAGTGATCCTCCTGAGTTTGCTTTTTCTTGGAGCCAGGGCAAGCCAGAATTCCCTGTGCCTCCCAGTCTTGGAGTGGAGTGGGGGCACTCAGGCTCCCCATGGGCACCACAGTCACCACCCCACTGGCTGATAGGAACTGCTTATTTCTTCTGACATTTGCCTGAGTCCTGCAGATTGACTGAGTGCTCTGTACTCCTCTCAGGGCTTGCCTTAAAGGTAGGGATTGCCCCATACTTCTGCCCTTCAGGACACCCTTGAGCTCTCAGAGAGTCTGCTGGAGGTCAGAAACCAAATTAACAACAACACACTGGGGAATGGAACCATCCTGGCACCAGTGAAGCTCATCTGAAGGACACATCTCATAGCTAAGTTGGGATCCTTACAAAGCCCCCAGGACCCCAGCCCCAGTGCACAACAGCACTGGAACAACGCCCCAGCCACACTCATTTCCTTCATTAAAATCTGCTTTGAATCGATGGTAATTTGTGAGTAACCATAACAACGAGTTACTGCCAGCAGCTGGGGCAGTTCAGCACACGTGGAACAAAACTTCAGTGGAACAATAACTGTGACCTTCCCAAGTGCAGGATGTGCAGGAGGGACCACAGCATCCCCAGTGCTACATCAATTAGGCTTACACTGCTATGGCTCAAAACCTGTAAATCCCCATGAAATTAAAAATTCTCTTTGTATTCTCTCTCAACTAATTCACTAAGAGCAGTGTATTTCAAATAAAAAAAAAAAAAAGTATTCACTGCTAAAAAAAAAAAAAAGAAGAAAAAAAGCTACAGCTTTTTCATAGCTCTTATTTTCTGAGTGAAATTTGAGGTGATATTTATTTCCATTTAATTCCAATTTGCATTTGAGGGTATTACGTTTATCCATTCCATGCACTGTCCAGATTTCCCAGCTCTGAAATACTGATCTCACACGATGCTGTGACACAGGCATGGACCCAGTGGAAACAAAGGCTGGGCAGGAGCTCTGCCACCCTGAAACCCCCAAGCACCTGCCCAAGTGGACACTCATGAAACA
Source organism: Aegithalos caudatus (assembly GCA_013389925.1). NCBI lineage: Eukaryota > Metazoa > Chordata > Aves > Passeriformes > Aegithalidae > Aegithalos > Aegithalos caudatus. The sequence goes on from WEIU01008869.1 coordinate 341,958, forward strand.
AGATAAGCACCATTTGTACCAGTCTGCAGCTTGGATTACAGAATGGATTCAGTTCCCAATCACCTCCCCAAGCCAGGGTCTGTGAATAACCTGTCCCCTGGTTATGGTAAGAAGGAAAAATCAGATTTGTTTTATAAAGCAGTGGTTACATTTCTTTAACTGTTTCCATAAATGGAAGGAAGCAAGAAGGACACAGATCATACACAGCATCACAGAGTAAGTGTAATTAAATAAAACCAAGGTAAGGAATTTGGAATTATGTAACGTACCTATAATCCAGAAATGCACAGTAAAGATGAACTCTGTTACTTTTGTTTAGTGCTTGGCTGTACTGTCTGGGCGTCTGCAAAAAAAAGATATAAACCCTGAAGGAATGTTTAAAAAGGAATAAATTCCATTATTCAGCTACATCACATTCTCATTGCTACAATAATTTCAAGAGGCTTATTACAGATTAGCACACCATAACTGGCAGCAGAATTGTTCAGTGCTTGTATCTTCAACCCAAGCTCCCAACAGGCACAGATTGGAATTCAGCCCTAATTTTACACACTGGGATTAAACCCCCCCCCCACTCTGAGTGAGAAATCTGTGTCCTGCTTAAGCAAATAGCAAACCAGGATCATTATTGTACATAAGCACAAATACATGTGTTAATATTTGCAGGATTGGGACATCATTCTTCAGCATATATTTGGCTTCTTTGGATTTTGTTCATCGTTTGTTCTCACTGCGTAATAAAAATGTCACATTTTACGATTAATAACTCTGAAATGTGCATTACAGTGACCAACTCCCAGACATTTCCTTTCCACAACAGCCATTATTTTAAAACATACATTCAAACTGAAAGAGCAATACCATAATTCAAGATTTTATATTAGCACACCTCAGCATTATAATGACATAATTTCTATCTTCCATAAACAGGTTTAGCAACTAAGTCAATCTCCTGTATGCAAGAAGATTTGAGATCCCATTCCCTCCTCCCTGATGAGCTTGATGACAAAATTATTCAAATTATATTGGGGTGAAGTAATAGTTTGTTAGAGACAAAATATGCAAACTAGACAATTTCCAGTGTTTGTTCAACCCTTTCTAATACATAAGTCCCTAAAGTCCCCATGATGTGCACCCTGCCTTATGGCAATTTTTTAATTACAAGAGTCTTCAACATAAAAAAATCACTGGTGAATTAAGAGCTCTCAGATTATTGCAACAGAATTTTGCTGTCAAGAGGAAAGAATCAAGTTTTGCTTTCCTTGTTTTAGGGAACAAAGAAAAACTCCCCACCACCTTATCCCACTGAAACCCGGCCAGGTACAAGAAGTTCCTGGTGCAATTTTCCTTCTCCTCTCTCACAAGCCCAAGCAGGAGTGTCAGGCACAAGGCAGCACAGCTCCCTCCTGGCTGGAGATAACCAAGCACTGGAGATAACCAAGCCCAGCCAGGGCTTCCAGGGCTGCTCCTGGATTGCCACACACCTCAGGCAGCAGATAAGGACATTTACTGCCTGACCCACAGCTCTGCATAACAGAAATGGAATTTCCTTATCTTCCTGAGCACATCCCTGGCCCAGATTTCCAGTTCACCCTGGTTCCCCCAGCCTTCGCCACAGGAGCAGCTGATGCTCAGGTCACTGTCACTGTCCCATCCCCAGCTGATGCTCAGGTCACTGTCACTGTCCCATCCCCAGCTGATGCTCAGGTCACTGTCACTGTCCCATCCCCAGCTGATGCTCAGGTCACTGTCACTGTCCCATCCCCAGCTGATGCTCAGGTCACTGTCACTGTCCCATCCCCAGCTGATGCTCAGGTCACTGTCACTGTCCCATCCCCAGCTGATGCTGCAGCCCAGGTGGGGAGCAGGAACTGTCACTGTCCCTTCCCTGGGGACACCCTGGAGCCTTTTCCAAGAGGGAACAAAGCAAACACTGACACCTCACACCCACAGGGTGCCACCCTGGGAGGGGACCATGGGACAGGTTCATGTCCCTGATCCTCAGGAAAGATGTCACTGCTGCCACCCCAGCCTGCTCACACCACTTTATGTAACCTGGGGCTCTGTTGGCAGAGTTCCTCCTGTGCCAGCAGCAGCAGGGCCACGTGCCAGGCTCAGGATGGTGTTATGTCCATCATCTCCATGGCTTTCCTGAAGTAAGCAATTGAAGGAATCTACAGTGGCTTGTATTACAAATCATTTCGCTTCTGTGACAGACAGTGGCTAAAATACCATAGAAAAGGAAAAAGATCTGCTGTAATGACAGCAAAGATGGAAGAAGAACTGCCAATTCTGATCTGTAAGGTTTCTCTAGATAAATCTGTTTTCTAACACACTAAATGGAAAGGGCACCTCAGGGTCAGGCTGGAAGAAGACATGGTACTGCAGTCGTGTATCTTTTACACAAATCCCAGATGTATGCTTTACCCTCAATTAAATTTCTCTGGCAAGGCACAAACCATTGTTTTTCTCCATCTTAACTCCAAACACAGATGTCACTCATTAGACCATGAACCACGCTGCGTGAGGCCATACAGGCTCTGACCTGTCCAGAACTGTGGATGTCCTCAGATGGAGACAGAATAAGTAAATAATAATGATGAAAAATAGATAAATAGATTACAGAGTGCGAAAGAAGGGTCTATCCTAATTTGCCTTCTAATTTCTCTTAAAGAATCTGTCCCATGTTTCATCACCCATGATATAATCTCCACAAGGCTTTCCAGTGCCATTTATGATAACTGCACAAAATCCTCATCTTCTGAGACTTCAGTTCTGCAGCAGAACTGTCATTAGGACAGAAAGCCCCCAACACATAAAAAACTGGCTACAGAGGAATAAACCCCCTCTGATCTTCAACAGCTCTACTTCAAAGTACTCTCTAAGCTACAAAAAGAACTGACTGTACCTCAATATTGCACTTCTTAAGTTAAACTGTGCGTGACAGCTTATATGTGACTTGGATCCTGTACAACTGAGGATATTGATTTAATGACATTGATAACAGAAAGCTTAAAACACAAGTAGGCTTTTACACTAAAAGATTAAGTCACTTGAGCGTTTATGAAAAGCCTGTGAAAGGACAGTTTATGCAGCTTTCAGGAGAGGGAAGGTAGCAGCACACTGAGTAATCCAGGATCTGTGCTCTCCCTAATCCACGTTCTGCACATCATTCCTTCTGCATGGAGAGGGCTTCATGCAGCTTCTCCAGAAAATAATGACATTGCAAGGGGAAGGCAACCCTTGGCACCACCAGAAACAGGGCAAGGCAGTGCCTGCCTGATGGAGCCTGGGCCTTGGGGAGGGACTGCTTGGACTCAGCATCCTGGGGGTCATTTCCAGCCTTCAGAAGCCCCTGCTTGTGTGACTGTGTTTGCATCACACCCCTTACAGACACCCCTTGCTCTTGGTGAATCAGACAAGCAAACCCCAGAAACTCACAGAGGATGTGCCTGGATGTGTGATGGGAATCCAGGCCTTGCTGGGAAGCAGGCACAAGCCACACTGAGGGGAGGAGGAGGCCAGGAAAGGGGGGTGTGGGCTGAAAGGGCTGCTGGAAACCTTCAGGAAAACCTCCTTGCAGGAAATGTCATGAACACAATTGCAGAAGAAAAACAGGCAGCCAGCTGCTGCTGGGAAGGCTTGCCAAGGAAGAGAAGCCAAGCAGAGGGTGGGGTGAACCTTTATGAGATTAGCTTGCCTCTCCTCTCCTCCCCTGGATTTAAAAAGCAAATATTTTGCCACATAGCAGTGGCCACCAGGAGTGGAGGGTGTGCACCTTCTTTCTGCAGTGTGAAGAATGAACTGGGGGTCAGGCCTGTCACTGACCTACACTCTCCAGTGCTGGGCTTCCCTCATCCAAAACAATTAACAATTTACCCCATTGAGCTCACTTGTCCCTGTTTGCAAAATACAGAATTTCTCTAATACAGAGATGTTTAAGCCTTGCTTTGTCCACCTCCAAGGATACCATGGATTATTTTGAAGATGGCAAGAAAAGGCACTGGACAAGCCTCTTGTCTGTATGTTTGTGTCATTTGAGCCATTCACTGCCTCACTTACATATTCTTATGTGCAGATGATTCAAAACAAATTTTGATTCTGGTTTATGGATGAAATTAGAGACTAAAATGATGCATCTAATTAAAGGATTTCCTGTCCTGACAGTACCAATCTGACTGTTAGCATGACCTATTCAGGGACACATGGTTTATTGACTTCCTTTTCCATCTATTTCTCCTAATTACCTAGAAGATTAAAACTTTAGGATACATTCATCTACTCAGTTACCTGGAAAAAGACAGACAGAAAAAATAATCACCCATTTCTATGGTGACTATATTGGCTGTTTTCTTCCAAGCTGTGAGAAAACTGCACTACAACAGATTTTGGGCTTAGATCAGCCAGCCAGTTTAATTTAGAGTCCATTTGACTGATTCACCCTAAGATGTAACTAGCATATGTAATGAAAAAAAATTGCAAATTGCACAAAAAGGAATTTAGGTTATGAATAGGGAATTAGAGTGTGTTATGGATAAAAGCCAGACTTTCAGTTGTTTCATTGTTGTGAGCAGAGCTGTGCCAACACACACTTTCTGAAGCAATGGACACAACACTGTGGGCTCCCAGGGCCAGCAGGAAAGTTTGATGAATGTATTTCCTACTGGGACAATCACACAGTTAAAAAATTGCATGAAATCACAAAGGGTGGGAAACTGACAGACAGCAATATAAAGTTAAAAATGAGTGAAAAAGCAGAGGTTGTAAAGTCATCTGAAATCAGAGAAGGTTGCCACATGGATTGGGTTTGATTATTCCTTTGCCTGAGGCTAAAAATAGTTGACATATCAATTTCCTGCAAAAATAGTGTTAATCAAACGTTACACCAATATCCTTCCCTAGTTCTCAGTTGTCTATTTAACAGCTGCTGTACTGGGCAAGCAGTGTGAGAACAAAAAAGTAATGAAAAGACCCATGAGCAACAGACTGAAAAATATCTTGGCTGCTCTACCAGATATCATTTCTATAAGAGAGAGGAAAAAGGAGGAGGGAATGGATGAGGAAATTGTCCTGGTGCTTTCTTTTTAAATTATGGCACATAGCAAAATAATTCACTGCTTTCAAATACACAGAGCATCAGAAGATCTTGCTAGTTTTCTACTACCTATTTTTCTACATCCATTTGAATAAAAATGCCATTCTCCTAACAGGAGCCTATCTTTTTTACAGCACTGAACAAGGGGCTTCAGCTACAGCAGCCAAGCCAACAGCTGAGCCCTTGCTAAAAGCAGAGAGAGCTCTTCTCTCTGCTTTGGGGTGCTTAAATGCATTGAAGTCTGTTCTTTCCAAACTGCTCAAGGAAAGCTGCAATTTTGGCAACAGAAACTGTCTGCAACCCTGGAATTAAAATGATAAATTCCCTAAACACACATGCACGGCTCCAGGTGGCTTTTCTTTCATTTCACAGAATTCCCTCCCTGAGGGAGCAGCCCCCCGTGAAACCCCAGTGGCTCCCAGCACAGCTGTGGGTGGGTGCTGAGGCCTGAGCCAAGGGTTCCTGAGCACAGAGCACCTTGCTCAGCCTCACTGCCCACACATCCTCTGGGGGCTGTGCTTTCATGCCTTCCTCAGCTCCAAAGATCCCAAATATCTCAGGATGTATTTCCCCTTTTGCCCTGCTCTTTGGCCTGGCTGCCCGTGGGCACGGTGGCTGTTTGTGAGTATTGGTGGATCCTGGGCAGTGATGAGGAGCTGCAAGCCAGAACTCCTTCAGTTTGGAAGCCAGAGGCACTTAGGATGCAGCACTGCAGTGTAAACCCATGCCAAACACCCACTGACTGCAGGCTGGATTAATAACACTCACAATATTGCTGTAAATCACGGTAATAAAGGAGAACACAGAAAGGTTAAAAAATAGCTCTAGAAAGAAGCAGGTTCATTTTCATTAGAGATGCATGGAGCTGCCTGGAATGGAGGACGTGTGCAAATAGAAACTGCAGGATAAGGACCTTTGAAATTCAATTTGGGAAGCAACTGGGTTACATCAGTAAATATTTGATGTTTAAAAAATTTAAATGCCAGTCAGTGAGAAGCAGAGCTCAGCGTGGCAGCCTTTCCTTATGTAAGCACCGACAGACACGGACCTGAACTGATGATCTGTATGAAAATCTGCCTTAATGCTTAAGTGAAAACATTTTTCATGTTCTTAAAGCACAGCTCTGTTCCAAAGAATGAAGAGGTGAAAATATTGCCTCTCGAGAAACAGTCTCATTTGTGTAATTAGCAATATAGCAGTCAGGGAGTTTTGATATGTCCTTACAGTTAAACAGTTATAACCATATGGAAGAGAAAAATTATAAGTACAGAGCCAGCTAAACCTGTATTGAAGGATGGACTGAGGGCAGAGCTAAGGCAGTGGCACTGATGCAGCCTTGCCTCCAGTTTTAGCGAGTCAGCCCAAAAGGGAAGCAGGAGAGCACCACTTTCCTCCCTGTGTCTTTAACTGGACTCGTGCAGAGCCAGCCCCTGGGATGGGCACCCTCCACTGCCTGTGGCTGCCCAGGGCACAGCCTCCACCCAGACACTGCCTCTCCACAATTCATGAATGCTCTGGCTCTAAAGACATTTCATTTAAACCAAGTAATTAAAAATGCAAGTTATTGCACCCAAGGTCCCCGTGCTGAGGCAGTTACTCGTTGCTTAGAAAGCCTTTTTCTGATTTCATGTCATGAACAGCCCTGCAGAGCAGCTCCCCTGCTTTTCCTGTGACCACTCAGCTCAGAGCTCCAGGACATCTCACTGCACAGAAGAAGAAACCCAGTGTGATTGCCAGGGCTCAAAGAGAGCTTTTCAGACTGGCAAATAAATAAAAGAAGGAAAACTCTTTTTTTTCAGTGGCAGATCTCCCTGGAGGTCACTGGGGGTGTGAACACAAACTCCCATGGGCCCCTCTCCCATAACCAAGATCTCATTTCTATCTTTGGTGCTCTGATCTCTTTTAGGACATCTGAGTTAAATGGGCCAGGCTGAAATTCATCTTGGAGCAGGGATGAAGCAAAGCTGAAGGTCCCAGGGCACCTCGGTTTGGCCTGGCTCATCCAGGGGGTGACTGTGAGAGATTTCCTGCCAAGGCTGGCCACTGAAGCAGCTGGAGGTGATGCTCCCTCCCCTGCTCCAGGGCTGGGCTGTTTTGTGCTACCCCTGCACTCCCAGCCTCCCCAAAAACACCATTTTCAATGAGGAAAATCCACCACTAATAAAGCTGCCTGTGCAAACCATCTGCCAGCCCTGCAAAATTCTCCTCACATCCACTGCTGGAAGCTTACAGGAATTTTTGGCTAGATGAATCAAATATCATTTCAGCTTTTCCCCACCCGCCTTACAAGCAGCAAAATGCAATAGATTTTGTGATTATGCTGATACAAATCCATGATAACTTTCCAAAACTGCTTAATGAAATAGACGATAGTGTCTTTTGTTAAGGTTTTTTGTTTCCTTTTCTGTGCCTTTTTCTGCTACGCTGCATTATTTTATTAAAAATGTGTTGCTTTTCTAAAACAAGAAGCAGATGTGTCTTCTATGCACCCTTTCTTAATCTACTCTGTTTTTCTTAACTCATGTGAAAGTATTCCCAAAGGAAAACAACTGGTCTGACTGATGTAGAAAAGCTATTTATAAAAGGACACACTCTCTAATCCAACAGAACCACAATGAAGGAAGCAAAGGAACCTTCCTCTCCCTGTTCACCTGTAGTATTTTGATGGAAATGTTTCCCTTTGCCATAGAGCTGTGCAGGCCCAGCAGAGAGCTCTGCAGCAGGACACATCCTGAGGCAGCGACAGGAGCTGTGACAGGGACCAGAAGGCAGAAACCACAATCCCTTAAAGGGATGCACACAGGAGAATCCATTTTAAAAATACTTTTCCTATTAGGCAGTATTTCCACAATTCTTAGTTTCCAAAACAGTGCCTGGACTTTTCCTCCTGAAGGTGTTTTTTTATTTTTTCAAGGAGAGAAACATTTGCATCAGACAAGAACCATTCAAGGCATTCAGCATTTCAGCTGCCCTTGTGATTCCCAGCCTCATGTCACCGAGGCAGAGAGAATTTAAGTGGGAAAGGAGGAGCTGGGGCAGCTCAGCCCAGCGGGACAGGAGCTGGGCACTGCCCCCAGGGCACAGCACCCAGGGGTGGGCAGGCACCCCTGCCCAGCCTGCACTTCTGATAGCCAGGTTTCACCAAGCTCGGGTGGGACTGAGACCCCACAGAACAGAGCTTTGCTACCTGCAAAGAACGAGCTTCAGCAACAGAGAGGAGTTGGGCTGAACTCAAAAGTAACCATAGCTTAAAAACCCAGCAGCCATGGCGAGGCTTACTGGCCCTTACTGGTTTCAGCCCTACACACTTTGCCAATCCAGAAATGAAATCTGAGCTAGAAAACATCTGTTACCTACAGGAGTGAAAGTCATCATTAAGAAGAATCATTCCATATTGACTCATATTTATAATGGAGAAGGCTTTAGAGACCTTGGAGGCAATTTTTCCTACAGCAGGCACACAGTAGTTATCCCAAGATACACTTCCAAGTGAAGAAACACAACGTATGACCTTTTCTAAACATATTTTTAAAAAGCACAAAGATGCCCTAATTTTCCTTCACAAAGACTGAACAAAATCTCAGCCCTTCTCTTTGAAGAGCACAAGGACTTTGACAGCCTGGAGCAGTGAAACATTAAAATTTCACTTACTCTGCATGATAATAAGAGGAATAATGAGCTGTTTATGGAATATTTGGAAATAGTGCATTTATCTTCTTTATATAGGCTGCAATTCCCTGCCCTTCACCTCCAGGGACAAGGCTGGGAACAGGAATAGGGAACCTTGGGAACAGGAGGTGTCAGATGTGGCCAAACCCTGCATGAAGCAGGGATAAGAGCAAGGTCCCCGCAGGCAGAGATGCAGGAGGGGCCAGGGAGCTCTGGGGAGCTCCAGGGAGGCTCCAGGGGTGCCCTGGGGATGCTCCAGGGATGCTCTAGGGATGCTCTAGGGATGCTCTGCAGCCCAGCCCAGGCAGGGTGGCTCTGCCAGGTCCCCAGCCCGGGTGCCACCCACCCGTGGGCTCAGCAGAGGTGACAGCAGGGCAGCAGGAGCCCTGGGAGCACCCAAGGAACAGAGAATCCAAGGCACAGGCTCTGTGGGTGTGCACGGGAAGCAGCGGAACGGGACCGTGGTGTGTGACACAAACACACCAAAGGAGCTGGGCTGGACTCCTGCAGGGGTGCACTGGGGGAAGCCTCCACCTCCCTGGGGTGCTGGAACCCCCTTGGCCACCTTCAGGCAGAGTCTGACCAGGTCTGTATTTCACACTTTGGAAAAATGCAAGCTTTTGTAAGAGACTCAGTTGGTTTGTCCTCATCCATCTGCAGATTAATTCCTTTCCAAACAATGGACCATGTTCTAAAGGGAGCTTTGAAGACGTGATTTAATGCCAGCTTTAGGAGGAGTTTTAATAGCTCACGTCAGAAACAGAGTACCAGGCTTAATGGCAAAAATATTTACCACTCAGTATCTTTGTTGTTAACATATTTATTTTAGCTCTGGATTTATACGTTAGCATTTTCCATTCGCATTAAAACCCGGTTATGCGAATGTTGCCTCTGACAGCAGCGCCTCACATTCTTTGTGAATTATGTGTGGCAGCTTTGTTTTACACTGACCCTTCCAGCCCTCATCCCTTGACTGCTCACGGTCATTTATCCCTCCCTGCCTGCGCTGATCCCCTGGGAGCGGGCGGGATGGGGCAATGGAAGTGATGGAGGCTGAACAGAACAGAGCCCAGGAAACATCCCCAGAGCACAGGAATTATCCCAGAGCCCAGGAAACATCCCAGAGCACAGGAAACATCCCAGAGCACAGGAATCATCCCAGAGCACAGGAATCACCCCAGAGCCCAGGAATCATCCCAGAGCACAGGAATCATCCCAGAGCACAGAGCACAGCAATCATCCCAGAGCACAGGAAACATCCCAGAGCTCAGGAATCATCCCAGAGCACAGGAAACATTCCAGAGCACAGGAATCATCCCAGAGTACAGCAATCATCCCAGAGCACAGGAAACATCCCAGAGCTCAGGAATCATCCCAGAGCACAGGAAACATCCCAGAGCATAGGAATCATCCCAGAGCACAGGAATCATCCCAGAGCACAGGAATCATCCCAGAGCACAGGAAACACCCCAGAGCACAGCAATCATCCCAGAGCACAGAGCACAGGAAACATCCCAGAGCCCAGTTCATCCATCCAGGTGACAGATGCCACAGGAAGGCACCTGCTGCCACCAAATGTGAGTGAGTACCTGCAGAGTTCCTCAGCCCCCAGCCCTGCAGCTCAGATTTTACAAGATCCCTGGAATCAGTGGCGGGTCCCTCTGGAAACTGATCTAATGGTCTGAGGAATGCAGCTGCACTCACCAGAGCTTTGCAAAGTCTCCAAACTCGCCTGTCTGTTAGTGAGTGCAACCATCTTAAATGGGCAAAGAATGAGAAATTATTTTCTCCCTTCAGTGGCAGCACTACTAGGACCTTTTCCTTTTCCTTCATTTCCTTTTTTTTCTTTTTCCTGTGTCCCTGAGTGTGGCATTCCTTTAAGCTCCTGGGACACAGCCACCCTGTAAATCTGTTGGTGTCTTTTCTTGTCTTGCTGCTTCTTTAAGAAAAATACATGACACAAGTAGTGGAGCTGCTTTTAGATGTAACAAAACTGTAATGCTATGTAAACAGAAATGGCTGAGTGCACAATTTAATTTACTGGGGTAATTCTGTAGTCCATCAGGAAAGTTCCAAACCCCAAAGCCTTCAGCCAACTCTGCATGCCAGGAGCTTTCCAGGGCTCAAAGAACCCTCAGGGAAACTCCCAGAGACCCCAGTGGTACCAGGCACAACCCTGCTGCTGGGATCAGGAGTTATTAAAAGCAGGACAGTCCATTTTTAGGAACACAGTGTCTCCCAACAGTCAGGGTGGGGACTTCAGGGTGTTTTATGCTACAGAGTATGAAGATTTCCTTCTTTTGCTAAACATGTTATTTTTGGAAACATTCTTGCTCGTGTTCATGGGAATATTTCCAATGGGACAACACTTCCAATTAAGACCTCTTCATAAATAATAAGTGGCTGACAGCCTAGAAAATAAATGTATTTTTTAATAAAGTGATGATGGCAAACCTGTCACAGAGCGATACACAATCCAAATAAGTCAAGAGATTCCTTCCAACCATGACTTAGAACTGAAGAACCTTTTCAGTACCCTCATAACCAAAAATGGCACATGCTGTGCACATCTCCCCTATGCTCATATCCCCCACTGCTTATTCACAGCGACACAAAAGCTGGTGCATTAAAAAATGCCAGGTCATTTCTTACAGAGCTGAGAGGCTCCTCCACAAACTCCTGTGGTAACTAATTCAAAATCAAGTATTTCTAAAACAGGAGAAAGGGGCCAAAGAACCTTCCTTGGAGATGTGTGTGGATTCTGTGCAGCACAGTGAATTACCAGGGCACAAGGCAATCACTGGGGCCCTGGGGCTGCCCTGACTCCAAAGGCTCTGCTGCACTCTCTGGGGCATCACAGCAGCTCTCCACAAACCTGCAGCTCACTGCTGGGGATCACATCCCTGGGGGGGACAGCCCAGGCTGTGCCCACTCATAAATCACAGGCTTACAGCACTGGAGTGAAACAGCCCTCAGCATCCACACAAAGAAAAGAAATATAATTTAAAGGCAATCTTCTGGTTTATGGCCAGCCTTTCATTATGGGCTCTCATGCTACACACAATCAAAAAGAGCCTGAGGAAGGGGCAGAGGGCTGGGAGGACAAAATCACAGCCCCTTCTTCCTCTGGGGCTCAGCCAAGCACATGATGAGCTCTCACCTGCCTCAGAGAACTACAGACAGAACTGCAGGGAATGAAAAAAAATGAACCTTTCAAAAGTAGCAAAATCCTATCTGAAACATTATTTACCCACAGAATTTTCCCTGATGCCTCTCCAAACCATGCTGTACCCCCCTCTGGTGCTGCCCAGCACACATTGGGTGTATTTTAAGTAAGATGCACCCAGTGCACACAGTGGAGGGCAAACACAGCTCAGGGAATCCTCTAAGCACCTCCACCAGGGCTTCAGTGGCACAGCCAGGTCTCTTATTTCTTTTTTACACACTAATGCTTCACTTCTGCTTATTTCCCACCAGCAAAATATTGATCCAAGTCAACTTTTTCTGGAGTTTTGCTCCTACTTCTCTTCCCATGGTTTGCCTTGGCAAAATCCCCTGGTTCTTTCCATATTCAACCTTAGCAGGGCAGGAAGAGCAACAAAATCCAAAGGCCACACCTGATGTTTCAGGTGAGTCAGGATGTTCCAGGGACACCTCACCTTTCATGTCTCCTACCTAGAAATGCAGCTATTGACAAAGGCAGCTCTTTATGACTTCTGCCATAATCTTTAGTCTCTTTATGCCACACTGGAGCCACGAGGAGCTCCAGGGTGGGTGCAGCAGGGACTGGGGCTGAGCTGTAACATAATCCCTGTGTCTGTGTGTCCAGCTGAACCTGCCTATGAACCTCATTACAGAACTCATGGCTTGAGCACAAACCCACTTAAGCCAGCTAGGCTTTCCCTGGATTTAAGGGAGTTTTGGACCATTGTCTCTATTACAGAGCCAGCAAAATTCCTTATTAACACCCTCAGAGACTTCAGACTCCCCCAGATGTCATTACTAGAAGGGGCTGCCAACTCAAGGGCTTTTCAGCACCAGAATCCTTTAGAGCACAAAGGTGGGGTCCTCTGCAAAGCTCCATTCTGGTTTTTTTCCAGGTTATGCCATTTTCCATTACTTTGGGTTTGACTGACTCAGGTACAGATTACCCTAATGCTTACAGATGAGAACTTTGTGCTCAGAGGAGCAGCTTGTGTAAGGGAATGCTGGAAGAAAAGCAGCTGCTGTGTGCAAGGACCCTTCCCACTCCTCAATCTCTGCCCTGGCTCCCAGCTGTATCCCCTTCCCAGAGCACAATCTGCCTCTCTGTGAGGAGGAATTTGCAGTTTGCTGGAGAACATTTCCAGCATCTGCACTGAGCTGAGCCTTTGCACACTCAGCAGAGAATCTGGGCACTGCTCCTGCTTCGAGTGAAAAGGACTAAAATAACCAGTATTGTAAACTGCTGGGCTGGAGAAGGCTCCACCCCAGTTCAGTGGTCTCTCAGGACCTGGAGAAAAACTGAGTTAAAGCAAACCAACCATTCTATCCTGCTCACCTGGGCCCTGCAGCCTTTCCTGAGAGCTGCTCAGTGGCAGAGGGCTTGGGGCAGGATCAGGTGTCCAGGGGGTCACAGGGTGAAGGGAGGAGATTCCCAGGGGGTTCCAGAGCCCAGCCCAGGGCTCCAGAGGGAGAAATTCCCTCCAGGGCTCAGGGGGACCAGGCACTGCTATAAAACCCCCCAGGCTCTTTATCTGGGTTAGGGATGGAGGGAAAGAGAAAAAGAAGAGCAAATTCTCCAGCAGAAACCAGAAGGAACACACTGGGGCTTTTCCACTCTCAGTCTCTTTCTGTTAAGACAGTGACTTTAACAGAGAATAAATTTTCCCTGAAGTTTCTCCGAGAGACCAAAGTTACAATAAATAATAATAAAGTGGAACATGTGTGAATCCTCTATGAATCACAGAAACAAAGCACACAGCCAGCTGAGCAAAGCTGGGGCTGCTCCTCTGATGTGTGCTATTTCCCTGACATTACATGTGTACAAGAGCTCCAGCTGAAATCATGAAATCATCATGAAAACAATTTTAGATACGACTTAGTGATTTATTTTGCATAACAGTTTCTTCCCCAAAGATCCTACTAGCAAGCTGAATAATAAATGCCTGATCCAAATATGATGAGAAATGGACACAGACCAACAGTAAAATCTTTGTGGCATATGGGAACCAGCAGCTCTGCGAGCTGCCCACGTTGTTTGCAGTCAGGTTCACTTGCTTTTGCTGCAGAAATAACAGCAGTGCAGAAAGAGGCAGCCCTGCACCTCAGGGGGAACCTGGCCAGTGCTGGGGCCAGAGCCTGGCTTGCTCAGATTGATTTGGAAGGTGGGGATGGGAAGCTGTTTGGGTTTATTAAAATACGTGTATTGGAAAAGAAAGACTTCTCAGAAACAACATCATAAATTATCTACCAATTAATTCCAACCAGCAGGGCAGCAATATATCCAACAATCCCTGTGCCAAGTCTGTGTCCAGTGCCAGCCTGCCAAGCCCTGAGCACACACAGTTTCAGCTCTCATGAGTCAAGCAGCTCAAGACAACAGAATGGTTAAGAACAAAAGAAAGCTCAAATATCACAGTGTCCATCTCACAGAAGGGCAAACTGAATTATTATTGACCATTTCCCTTCTTGAGATAACTCACCATACTTCTCTGTATCTGATCTAAGTGGCCCAAGTACATTTAAATAGTTTTCCCCAAGTTACAGAAGTAGATTATGCCAGATCCAGAAACTGAGTTTAGATATCAAAGGCTTGGTGAGCGTAAAATTATCTTTTCATGTTCCTTTTGTGATCACAAACATAATGATCAAGGGAACCACAAAAGCTCTAATTGAGGGACCATAAGGCAGTAAAAGCATGGGGTAAATACATGAAAATAAGCTTCTTATGCAAATAGATTCATCTTGATATTCACCCTTCCAGAAAGCAGATTTACGTATTCAGGGCTGCTATTATGGACAAAAGCAATTTATGCTTTAATTCAGCAACACCCTCAAAAAACTGCTGTTAAACGAATGCAAACAAGAGAATACTGACAGAGGAACATGCACACTTTTGTTTCAGAGTTAGAACCCAAGCAAAGAGCCTGCGAGCAGTTACATGCTGAGCTGGAAAGAGACGAGGCCCCTGAGCTGCCCCAGAGCAGAACTTCCAGGTTTGGAGTCACTGGCAGTCCCTGAGAGCTGCTTGGGACAGACAGATTTTCTGATGGCTCAGCCTGGTCCTATTTAAAACTGGAGCAGGAATATCACAGGAAAGGGAAAAAAATTCAGTGGTGTACCGGCAGAAAGATGAACTCTACCAAAACCAGATAATTTCCAGTCTTTCTTCTTATTTTAGCTTTAGAAAGCTCAGAAATTGGGACACGCCTCCACAAGTGCATGGTTTGCTGGGAGCATCCCTGGCACTTGGCACACAAAGTGCATCTTTTCCAATCCTGGGAGTGACAGCTGCATCAGATTCACCCCAGAGCCTGGGGAGCCACCAGCCACAAATGCCACATGAAAAGCTCTTCCCACAGCCCTTAGTGCAGTTCAAGCACAGAGCCAGCAGTGCAGACTCTTACACTGCATTGTTAGCTAACAATGTCTTCTTTGGGGTTTCATGCAAATGTAGGAACTCTTTGCTTCACAGTTTGAGCAAAACTTTACATAGTTTTCGTTTTTATTAATTTAGTTCCAATTTCCTATGCTCTTACAGTGTCAGGACTGAAGAAATTGCCTAATTCCACAAAACCTTCAGGGGTTTCTGGAAGAAATGGTTTTAAACTTTACCCTTATAATTTAACTTGCTGGCCAAATCTTTTGTTTGCTTTAGAGATTTCTCTACGTTTTTCTGTACCTCTCCCAGCTTTCCACAAAACAGCCATTTGTCTGTCAGCTTTTTCTGCTCATACAATATGATTTTCTCAGATTAAATACTTTGATTTAAACAGATACCTACTGAAGAGAGATCTTGTACAACGTTAAGATTTCATAAAAATCAGGATTAATCCGAAATTTAAGGCCAGATTTTAAAAAAAGGAAAAAATAAAAAGACCATATTGACAGGACTGAAAATAACCAATTACAGTAAAGGCACCAGTGACCCTTTGCTCATTTTCCTCTTTAAGGCCAGCCCCAGGTGCCAGCAGCCAGGGGCAGAGCTGCACTGTGCCCACTGCTCACACAGCTCATACAGAGGGCAAGGCAACAGAAAAATCAGGGCCATGTTCCAAAGCCAGGGTAAGAAAGCCAAACCCTCTGAATTCAGATATTTTATAGCAGTCTGCACTCTGGGAAACTGACCCAGGGCAAGTCCCCTTGAAATCCTGCAGACCCAGCTGGGATCCCCCAGGTGCTCCATCAATGGCATCAGAATGGGGAAAGGAGATTTGGGAAAGGGAATTTATCACTGCCTGGAAATGGACAAGGGGCCTGATGGGGACACTTTGAGCAATTTATTTGTGGCCAGGTTTTGGGATACAATAATTCCATCTGGTTTGAGGACAAGCCACATCTCATGGTGAGCAGGCCACAGGTGCTGTGCTGGATTTACACAGAGCCAGTCCCAACTCCCAGTCCAAGCCTAAAGCTCCAAGGCAGTCCTGGGGGTTTGTCAGAAGCTATTGCAGATTAGCCAAATGACATCTCACAATTAATTATTTTTTGAAATGTAGAATGTGAAATGAACATCTCTTACTTTCTATTAAAAAAGCAGCTCCTTTCTTTCAGTCAATCTGGGTCATTCAGTCTACTTGAAAAGGCAAATTACAGCTTGATTGTGGGGTAATTATTCTGGTGGAGATCACTTGAATGACTGCACTGTATTCTTTGACAGGCAGTGTCTGTTATTTGAACACTGATGTTATTTAATTAAAGGATGAAAAATATCTCGCCTGCTTCAGAACAAAAACTCATTGCCTGAATAAAAAAATACAAGTGCAGGGTTTATAGTTTGAAAAATAAATTCTCTCCTCCCAGAAATCTTATATCTAAGGAAAAGTAATATAGAACTCATTAGCAAGAGCTCATTATGAAGACTGTGAATGATGCTCTGGGTTATTATAATCTGATTAGTATAATAATCTATTTAATCCAGCTCTATGACAGTTCTGTACAGATTATTTTGAATGCTTCAGCTGGTTTTGCTAAACCCACTGAAAAGATCTTCCAATTGCACTGACTAGCATTAATTTAAAATGAAAATGTTTACTGTGTTAAAAATAACCCTTTCAGCATTTAGAAAAAAAAATCCCTTTATTTATATTTATATTCTCATACTTCACATTTTGAGTCATGTCTCAAGATCAACTAAAGCAAGCCTTATTGTGGTGCCAATGATATAAATCCTTGGAGTTTATGCCAATACTTTTATTTGTCATATTTTATTGGAACTGACATTTTTTGGATGCTGTTCACACTATGACTGATGAGTTTAATTTGGTTTCATTTGTTTTGCTGTTTAAAATAAATTACAACCAGGGCGTGGGGGATTTATTATCCCTCATGATCCGTATTTACCAATATTGTGCAATGAGAATTCAGCATTTTAGTTGGTATTGAATGATAGAAAATGTCCTGATCCTTGCCCAGTGTCCTGGTCTTGCTGGGATGGGTTAATTTGTGTCCTGGTAGCTGGTCCAGGGCTGTGTTCTGGATTTGGGATAAGAATAAAGCTGACACACACTGATGTTTAGGTGCTGCTAACTGGGGCTTACACAAGGCAAGGACTTTCCAGCCCTCACCCCCCTGTGACCTGGGAGGGATCCAGCCAGGGGGGTGAGGAGCTGGAGCACTACTGAGTTCAATCCTGCAGCTGTGCCTGAGGTGAGATGGTTGCACAGATCCTTGGGATGGGTCATTTGTGTTCTCAAACACAGGAAAAACAGGGCAAGCTGAGGCTCAGAGGGGCTTAGGTGGTCCGAAAGAAAAACCAGATCAGGTAGATCATAGAATCATTAAGGTTGGACAAGACCTCCAAGATCATCAAACATTTAAATCACAAAGTACCATAATTCAGGAAAAACAGGCATTGCTCTGATGTTGCTGGCAGCAGAAATCCTCCCTCCCCATCCTGGTGCTGCTCTGGGGGCACAA